>VMRN01000010.1:9479482-9496063 GCA_010277015.1 Poeciliopsis turrubarensis | reverse complement strand
TCCCACTAGAACAATCCCACTAGAACAGTCCCACTAGAACGGTCCCACAAGAACAATCCCACTAGAACAGTCCCACTAGAACAGTCCCACAGGAATAATCGGCTTCGGTCAACACGTGCCGATTCTCCGTTTATAGTTGTGCCATCCAGATCTCACCGGTAGAGCTGCCTTTGCCTCGTCCTCAGCTGTCTCTGCAGTCTGCAGAGCTTCGGGAGCTTTCTGCTTTGCTTCCTCCAGCAGCTTCTTCAGCATCTCCAGCTGGTCCTTCATCGGTGTCGTCAGTGCTTCTGTGTCGGTCAGCGCCTTCTCTGCTGGCGTCAGCGCGTCTTCTGCCTTCATCCACAAACGGAGGGGTTAACGGATCTCGGCAGGTTCCATCGACTTCATTGAAATAACAGGGTCATTGAGAAACGCTAGAGCACGTCCTACCTGCGTCAGGTCGTCCTTGACGCTTTCGATCAGGTCCAAGCTGTCCTGCAGCTTTTTCTCCAAGTCGGCGAGGGAGTCGTTCCCTGCCTTTATGCCTTCCAGGAGTTTGTCCATGTTGTCCTTGGATTCCAGAGCCTTGACCCTGTTAATGTGTCGCAACAACAGATTTTCTCTCATTGACACGTGGATGACATGTTGATTTGGATCGAGTCACAATGTCCTCTTCTGTCTGTGCAACTCTAGGGAATTTGGTGAGATCTGACCAGTTTCTGGATTCAGATGTGAGGATTTATTAACGTGCATTTTTGATTTTATTTATTTTTTTGTCAACAATCTGACCAACAGTCATCGATCTGGGTTCATGGAACTGTAGCTATGTTATTGGTAAGCCTGTGGCAGTAAAAAAGTAAAGGAATTAATCGCATTGTAAATGAAAACAAGCACAATAATTTGATTGTTTTTCTCTCATTATACCAAAAACCTCTTTTCAAAAAGAGCAGTTTTGTTTCTGGAGACGTTAGGATCAATTTTAGTTGTTGTCTCTGTCTTTTTTTTTTTTTTCCCCCCCCAAGATATTCAAAATGTCTCCCGGTTCCAGGGTCAAAAGGTTGGTCCTGACCTGGCCTCCTCCGCCTCCTGCAGCAGCTTCCTGGCTGTGTCCAGCTGGGGCTTGGCCTCCTTCAGAACGTTCTCGGTGTTCGGCAGATTTGCAGCCAGATTTTTCAGCTCCTCCAGCTTCTTCTCCAGGTCGGACGGGCTCACCGGCAGGCTGACGTTCAGAATCCACTCGCTTATCTCCTGAACCTTGGTCAGGTTGGAAGACGGATCTAGATGCACAGAGAAGTCGAAACGTCGGAGTGAATTTCTACCTTACGAGGATAATCGCAGCAGTCACTGCGACCTCGAGCGCTTCGTACCCGTCAGAAAGTCCTTGAGGTCTTGAACTACGTCGCGCGTCTTGTTCATTTCGTCCTCCAGCTGATCTCTGGCTGTCTTGGTTTTGCCTGACAGATCTTTTGTCGCTTTCTTCACCTCTTCTGTTTTCTCCTGTGCGTTCTGAAGCTGCAGAGAAAAGAGCAACAAAATAAACCGGACAGAAAATCTAAACAATAATATATTTTTTTTAAAAAAAAACCTGTAAATCAATGAACAACAAAAATCTGTGATGATGAGGACGAAGAGCGAACCATCTCTGCAGCCTCGGTGATCTTCCGACTCAGGTTGGCCAGACGGTCCTTCACATCCGTAGTGTCGGCGTCGGCCCGTTTGCTCAAAGGCAGCGCGCCGACGCACTGCGTCCCCTTCTGGCAGAGCGGGCTTCCCTCCGGCGGACACAGAGCGCCGCCCTCACACTGCAGAGGGGTGCAGGGCTCGGACCGAGTGCTGCCACACACCTGCAGAGAGAACGTCACAAATCCGGTATGAGGAACATCCGACTGAAAGAAGGGCTGCAGCCAACGGTTATTTCACCAACCGATTATTCTATCGATTATTCTGACGATTGATCCATTCATCGGACAAAAAGAGTTTGGTACATTTTCCGGATTTTTCAAATTTCTTTGACACAAATTGTCAACGAAGATCCGAATGTAAACGACAATGACTTCCTTTTTCAAATAAGAATTGTTTTCTTGTTTCTAACTGCTGCAGCTGGTGGTTGCTTTACTGATCGATTATTCCGACGATTAATCGGATAAAAAATTGGCACGTTTTCCAGATTTATTTTTTTCCCCATTCTTTAAATACAACACTGAAAGTACATTAATAGACCCAAGTATAAACAATAATTCATTCCTTTTTGAAACAAGACTTCTTTCTTTGCATCCTAAAGTGCAACAGGTTCCTCTCGTTGGATCGGCCATGACGGTTACCTGCTTAGCGACAGGAGTGAGGTCTGGCTGGGAGGTCATGTTGTTTTCCAGCTGGTTCAGGTCTCTGGTGTTGATTGGCTGCACTTGATCCTTGATGTCCTCCACCTCCTCTCGGATGTCTCTCGCCTCCTTTATCGTGTTCTCAGTCGAATTCACTTTCTTGGACGCATCTGTCGACTCATCATACGCAATCTTGATGGCACCAAGAGCTTCTGTGTACAAATGTTGGAAAACGAGTTCAGAATTTGTCCCAACGCTGGCAGAGTGAAACGGTTTTTAGGTTGACATCCCCTCCCGGTCGCTTTTATCAAAACTAAAACGCCTAGGCTGAGCCGACCTGCATCGTCGGGGTCGACGACGGTCCCCAAGGCTTCTTTCTTCTCTTTGTACATTGAAGAGATGTTATCCAGCTGATCCTGCAGTTTATCCAGCTCCACTTCCAAAGCAGGATCTTTGACCGGAGGAGGAAGATCGTCGTCCACCTTTTCCAAGTCGTCCCTGAAACAGAACAGAAAATGATCCATCAGTGGAAGGAAAAGATTTTGAAAAGATTTCCAAATTCTTTGGAATTTGGGAATGTGTTTCTGTCAGTTGTATGTTCCATACAACTGTATGTATTTTTGGGGTTTTCCCAATGTAATGTAAATAAATAATAAAGCATGATGTCACTCATAGCACAAAGCATAGAATCAGACTGAATAGATCAGCCCTTATGGATGAGGCACATCGTCACCGATTCCAAATCTAGAATCCGTTTTCAATATCGGGGAAGATACAGATATTAATATCAGATTGGTGCAGCTCTAAGCTGCACCAATCTCCCATCACTCTACATACCTGGAACATACAGTCAACTCATACTGCTTCAGCCGCTCCTCACCTCAGTTTGTTGAGCAGGACCTGAGCATCTTCCAGCTGTGCGACGGTCTTGGGCGGTCGGGATACGGACTGCCTGATCAGGGCGAGGTCGGCCTCAAGCTTCTGAAAGCGTGGCTCCAGGCCCCCGAGGTCCCCGCCGCCTCCGGGGAGAGACGGCAGCCTGAGGGACAGCTTGTCCAGAGCGAGGGTGACGTTCCTCCGCTGGGAGTCTATACTGAAGAAGCAGTCCGGACACAGTTCACAGGCAGGGAACGAGTCACAGCGCCCGCGGCTGCAGGAGTCGCAGCGGGGCCCGGTGACCCCCGGTCGGCACAAGCACACTCCCGTTTTCCTGTTGCACACTTCCGGGAAGGTTCCCGCTGTGTCACACTGACAAGCTGTGGACATGAAGACGCACACAAGGCTTTGATGAGGAGCCAAAATAGGATGAAATATCAGAAAAGAAAGCGGGTGACTCACGTCGGCAGCCGGACAGAGGGGTTCCATACGAGCCGTCTGCGCACTGACTGCACGTCCTTCCTCCAAAGTCCCGTTTGCACTGACACTGACCTGTCCGCTGCAACCAAACACACACACAGTGTGAAATCGTCCGGCTCAGAACATGTTCAGAGAACCGCTGAACATCTGCTGCTGACCGAAGAATTTCTTTGATTCGTTCATGAATGTTAAAGCAATTTGTGAAGGACACATTTTCTCAAATTTAGATATTTTTTTCCTTTGACAGCAAAGACTTTTCAGGCACTTGTTGCCTCAGGGAGGAAGAAGCGTGTGTTTCCAAAAGCGTTTTGACCCAGGTCAGATGGAGTTTGTGTCGAAGTGGTGGACCTGCACGGGTCGTCTTACCTGGTCACAGGTGTCGCTGGTCGACCAGGTCGGGTCACAGCCACACGGCTCGCAGACCTCTGACTGGGGCGGCTTCCAGTAGCCTTTTGAACACACGTCGCAGGTCGGGCCGTGGAAGTGGGGGCGACAGGGACACTGTCCGGTCACGGGGTCACACAGCACCGACAGGGAGCCGACCGGAGAACAGGAGCATTCTGCAGAGAAACCAGCGTTAGGCAGAGAGCCCCCTGACCGCCACTGGACCAAAACCGCTCAAACAAAGAAACAAGAGCAGACGGGAAGACAGAGGGAGAGCGGCTGCTCTGGGGAGGCCATGCAAGAACATGCCAAAGCCACGATCAGGGCCTGTCCGAGCCTTTTTGGGGCCCTAAACGGCTTCGTTTTTTGGGGGGTGGAAAATGTCAACACCAGATGATTTATCATTCTTAAGCTGCTATATGTGTGTAACAGACGTACTATTAGTGTAATTTGTAATTAGCATAAATGATACCTTTTCTATTATGACTATTGAGTTTAGTTTTGGAGGAGTAAAAACGAACAGTAAAAAAAATCATTTGGATTCTGAGATGCAGATGAAGGTTTGAGTTTTTGTTCAGGTGTTTAATTATGATTCAGCTTCTTTATGAGGGGCTTTATTTCTCCTAACGTTTCGAATCTTCACAGAATGGAAAGACCAAACCATAAGAGGATAGTTTCTCTCAACAGGAATAGAAAGCGTGACATGCAGCCGCCTTCCTTCGTTCTGCTTCTCTGCGCGTCGGACGACTCACTTTTGCAGCCCGTGGGGTCTGACGCGCTCAGGCTGTGGAAGCCTTTTTTGCAGCGGTCGCAGAGAGGGCCCTCCACGTTGGCTTTGCACTGACAGGAGCCGGCGCTGTCTTCACACTGGCCCCCGTTCACCGTCCCCTCCGCATTGCAGGCGCAGCCTGGAGCCAACAGAACCCGGAGTGTCTCAAACACGGCTTTTTTAAATATTGATTTATTGTTTGTAAATCGGCCTCTTCACTTACGTATGCACGCATCGGGACGATCCATCCGGCTCCGGGGGTTTGGCTGGTAGCCCGGGGCACACCGGTCACACTTTGGCCCTGTGGTGTGGTGCATGCAACCCTCACACACTCCGCCGCTCCTCCGCCCACTGGCCTCATACACTGCTGGGTCGAAGTGACAGCGCTGGGCGTGGTTGTTGCACTCACAGCCTGAGGACAAGACAGAGATGAGCAGATCTATGGTTACACAAATTCATGAGATTAGTGAGGGTGTGACGCTTTTATTTATGTCTCTTTATGAAATAGTATCACTATTGGGTTTATTAAGTTTTACATATGAATAACTAATTAAAAAGTGATGCAAACAAACTATGATTTGAAATGTGTTTCCCTCCTCATCCTCACTCCAGCTTTCTAAACCGTGTTTAGCGCCCTCTGGCGGCCACCACTTCAATAAACACATGTAGAAACGCATAACAGTGGTGACCTTTCAGCTTCTCTAAACTGACTCTTCAAAAAGGTCAGAACTTTGGCTGACAGGTTTCCACAGCGTTATTTGAACCTGGACGACCGAGGGAGACTGATGTAAAGAAACCGGAGTTTCTCACTATGCATTTATCTTTCCCTCCAAGGACTGGAGCTTATTTTGTCACAACTCTGACCGAGACGGGCAGAAACTCCTTGAAATCATGTCAAGATACGGGAGCAACTTTACGTTGGCAGGTGTGCGTGTGCCTCTCCTCTGCGGGTCTCCAAGGCAGGTCGTTGTAGAGGTCGGCGCAGCGCTCGCAGTTCTCACCGACGGTGTTGTGTCTGCAGTCACACACATGGCTCACCTGCCGAGATCACAGAGATAAACGCTCAGAGTCAACAGGTTCGTTCTTCACTCATCGGTCCGGACAAAAAAACGGAACGCACACGCTCTTCTCTGTGACGAGCTGTTGTGTCCAAAACCCATAGAACTACAATCTAAAAGGCAAAATCTGTGGAATAGAATATCGTTTATTGATCCCCGAGGAGAAATTGCTCATTAGCTGACAAGCCACTCCGTGCAAGGCATCGAGCTAGAAATGAGAACTTATTTCACGTTAGATTATTTCACTTTTCAAAGTCCAGGAACGACATTTCTGATCTGACGATGAATTTTATTAAACATCACAATGAATTGCCGTCCATCCATCCATCCATCTTCTGCCGCTTATCCGGGGTCGGGTCGCGGGGGCAGCAGCTTAAGAAGGGAGGCCCAGACTTCCCTCTCCCCAGCCACTTCCTCCAGCTCCTCCGGGGGAATCCCGAGGCGTTCCCAAGCCAGCCGAGAGACATAGTCCCTCCAGCGTGTCCTGGGTCTTCCCCAGGGCCTCCTCCCGGTGGGACGTGCCCGAAACACCTCACCAGGGAGGCGTCCAGGAGGCATCCGGACCAGATGCCCGAGCCACCTCAACTGGCTCCTCTCGATGTGGAGGAGCAGCGGCTCTACTCTGAGTCCCTCCCGGATGACCGAGCTTCTCACCCTATCTCTAAGGAAGAGCCCAGCCACCCTACGGAGAAAACTCATTTCGGCCGCTTGTATCCGCGATCTCGTTCTTTCGGTCATTACCCAAAGCTCATGACCATAGATGAGGGTAGGAACGTAGATCGACCGGTAAATTGAGAGCTTCGCTTTTAGACTCAGCTCTCTCTTCACCACGACGGACCGGTAGAGTGCCCGCTTCACGGCGGACGCTGCACCAATCCGCCTGTCGATCTCACGCTCCCTTCTTCCCTCATTCGTGAACAAGATCCCGAGATACTTGAACTCCTCCACTTGAGGCAGGACATCTCCCTCGACACAGAGAAGGCACTCTACCCTTTTCCGACTCAAGACCATGGTCTCAGACTTGGAGGCACTGATCCTCATCCCGGCCGTAAACATCACAAACTCACACAATCTAAAACTCACCAAATTTGTTTGATTTGAAGAGTAAAAGACAGTAGACACAACTGAACGTGGCTCAAATGTTTGACAGCACGGTGGTTTTCATATTATAATACCGATGTCGTGTCTATGAAACACACACGACACTGAAGCAGAGTGATAACTTGCTATTCGCTCCTTACCTGGAAGGTTTCGGTTCCGGGGTGTTTGTACTCCTGCGTCTGGCAGCTGTCGGCATGTCCGTGGCACATGCAGGTTCCCATCACTCTCATCTCCTTCAGGGCAAAGAACCTGCTGAGGGATCTGCCCGGGTAGGAGGGCACGTCGCCCAGCTCGGTCAGCGTCACCCGCAGGCCGGTCAGACCGGCCTTGTCTGGGGGCAGAAGAGACAGTCAGCAGGCCGCGCACACGACAGGTTAACAGCAGCACGACTCACACACACACATACACGCACACGCACGCACGCACACACACACACACGCACACACACCTTCAATCTTCTGGCTGTCGGAAACTGGAGCAAAAAGGTACTGACGCAACGGGCTGAACTCGATCTGGGGATGACAAGGAGGATTAGTTTGATGTTCACAAGGTGTCTTGAACACAGAGACGTCATGCTGCTGAAAAATGGCAGCATTCTTAGCCTGAAGTAAATACAGAAATAAATTCTAGGTCTGTGCCGGGTCGCTCCATGCCGGAGTAGCTCTGTTACACTGTGATTCTGAAGTTTTGCACACACTTCAACATTTTTTTTTGTTTTGGTTGAAAGGTTGCATGTTTGGACAGCTATGCCCTCGGGTTCAGGATGCTGTGCAGCTGGAAGGTTTTCTGCCCTTGCTTTTGTGTTTCTTTCTTTCTTTCTTTCTTTTTTTTTTTTTACTTTCTGATAGTTCTTATGATGCACAGCCTTTGTATATTTGGGAGCAGCTGGGCAGCTTCTCAAAAGATAAAAGTAATACCTGAATTATGAGGCCAAATATTATGATGCAGAACAGGAATGAAAAGAAGGCAAGAGGGCAAGAATCACATCCCAGACTCCACAGTAACAGAATAACAAATTACTGTGGAATATCATCTCTGCTGCCCAAAACTTGAGCCATTAGCAGGTCAGGTGTGTCTCGGTCGTCATGAGGCTGACTGACTGCAACAGCCTTCAGTCAGAGGCCTCTTGATTCTTTTCAAGACTGACCTCTACTGGAGATCGTTCTTGCCCAGTGCGTCACCATCTACACCGACTCTTGGAAGAAACTCGGATTATCTGAGTTCTGGCAAACCTTTGAGAGTGGATTATGTCAGATGGCATGAGACAGCTTGTCCTTACCGTTTCCTCCTGGTATGGGTCAGCATGGGGTTGCAGTGGGTGGCAGTATGTCTGCTCCAGACTGATGGGGCTGTTGGTTTGGATCCCAGGGAAAGCTTCATGGCAGTTTTTGGCCAAGTAGAGCACCGGCTGCCATGTCCGTCCATTGTCCAGAGTTCTCTCTATGAGCAGGGCGTTGGGACGAGGACCCTGCAGGGAAACACGTCACATATTAAAACAAAACAAAACAAACAAAAACCCAGCATGTCTTTTGTTTAGGACACTTCAAGGAGGATCTTCGTACCTTGAAGGTGAGAAACAGGTTGTCGAGCTGGAACATATTGTTGAGGTCAAACTGAAGGACGACTGGATCTACGCCTATAGGAAGAAGGCAAGGCCTTTGTGTTCGTCATGAAAATTTTTTATTTTTTTTTATGAACGGGAGCACTGAGTATTTCCACAGCTCCAGCGATCAGCAGGGAGCACGAGCTCAAGCTGTTTCTCTTATTTCTTACCTTTACTGGACTGCCACCACCGGTTTGGGCCAGAAGTCGTGAGGATTTCTTTCACTGTGTGGGCCAGCTGACCGTTTGGGTTCCTGGAGTCACAAGGGCAGCATTTCATTCTCCACTGTGAGAAAAAACAAACAAACAAAAAAACAAAAACAAATCAATGCTTCTGCTGGGTCCACTGACTCTGGTCTCTCAAACTCCCATGCAGCGAGTTTGAGAGACATCATCAATCAAGAGCAACACAAACCGATCAACTCTGAGCCATCTTGGCAAAATCACCCATTAGACTCACAGGGACACACTGTTTCAAGTTTGAGTTAAATTGCAGTTAAAGGCTTTTGGGTTCATGATGTGCAGTGGACATTGTTCATTGTCCATTGAATTAGAAGAATTAGAGCTTCAATGTTTATATATAATGCAGAAGAAATAAGAAGTGGTCGAACAGCCAGGGCCCAGGTTTGTAACTCTCATCACCCTTCCTAACATGAGGGCGCACTGTTTGTCCAGCAGGTGGCAGTGTATGCACTGGAGTCCAATAAAGTGTCTCTGAATACCTGCCTGTCACACTGACACATATGCATATGAAGGTTAAATGTGTGTGTCTTTAAATGCTGTGTTTTAGATTTATTGCTGCTTTGCAGTAGGTTTTAAAATAAAACCAAAAACGCATTTAAAAGAAAAAGTCTTGAAGATTATCATAACGTCTACACAATAAAAGAGTCAATAAATGTTTTTTTTTTTTTTTTCATCATTATCTCAGACACGTTATCATTTCTCAGCCTCGCGGACGGTGTTCCTTTTTAAAGATAACAAATAAACCAGACCGTGATCATGTCCCGGGTGATAAAGGCGTTCCATTTCAAACGCTCAGAGTTGTACAGATGCCACTTTCACCGTGCAAATACACGGTGTTTACAATGACTGTGTGCCAGCCGCCGCCTGCGCAGAATAAATGTGCCTTTTGGTTTACATTCAGGGTGCAAAGTCCACAGTGGACTCTGAGATAATTTTAGTTACAGAACATAACAAGTAAAGATGCTAAATATAAACTGATTCAAGCAACATTTTGGATCCATTGTGCATGTTGGGTTGCTAGAGTCTTATGCTCTGATGCTATTATCAAGGCTTGCTTTAAAAGACTTGCAAAATCTCTGTTTTTCTTTATGTTTCTTTGTTGTTCGACAATAATTACGTTCAGTTTAACAAATATGTCACAAAAGGTGGTGTGGATCCTTCAAAATACAACCGACTCAGCCGTTTTATTACATAATGCTCTGAAACTTTTGCAGAAAAACAAAGCAACAAATCATACACCTGCACACGCTTCTGCACACACACACACACGCACAGGTGAGCATGGGTGAGTTATTTATAGGTAACTGTTTAGTTACACACGTGTTTCCTATCAAAGCAAAACCCAAGTATGAATTATTGTCTGTTATCACCCATAAAAACATTAAGTTTATGTTCAATTTCAATTCAGGCTGCATGTTTACTTTAGCAAAAACAACTGCACTGCATTTGTTGCAGTTGATTGAACATAAAGGTGCTGCAGCTTCTTTAAGTCCCTTGTATTGCAAGTTTACCCCTGATTTTCTTTCTTGATTTGAATTTTTTTCTCATTATAATTTGATGTTTTGTTCGATGTGTTTTTATTTTGTGTTCTGTGAAGCACTTTTGTGGTTTTTACCCGTGAAAGGTGCTGCACAAATAAAATGTTACTTACTTAATTACTTACTCATGACTCCCAAGCAGTGTCAGACGGCATACACTTATTGTAAAAAAATTTGGCCGGAATGCATCTATGCTCATATAAAGAAAAATAGAGATTTTGCAAGTCTTTTACGGTAAGTTTTGATAATAAGAGTGTAATACTGTAGCAACCCATCATGCACAATGGATCCAAAATTTTGCTTGAATCAGTTTATATTTAGCATCTTTACTTGTTAAATTTGGTATGATGGCAGTCAGTTCAAATCACATTCTCAGTCAAAATGTCACGTCACCTCATTTTATTTATATTCTGTCACTAAAATTAGTGACAGTATTAGTCCACTGTGGACTTTGCACCCTGAATGTAAACCAAAAGGCACATTTATTCTTTCAGGCAGCTGGCACACAGTCATTGTAAACACCGTGTATTTGCACAAATCTCAGCAGAAAAGGTTCCACGTTGAATCACTTCTCACCTGCATGCAGTTCACCGACAGGTCTAAAGTCCCAGTTCTGCTCTGAAGTGACATCTGTACAACTCTGAGCGCGTGAAATCGACCGCTTTTATCGGACTGGTTCTCTAAAACAATTTAAAAGTTTGAATAGCTACGGATTTTCCTCTTTATTTCTTCGTTTGTTTCAAATTTTCAAACCAAATCACTTTGGGGTTTTTTTTTTTTTAGCACTGTGGTTCAGGAAGTCCGGCCTCATGCAAGTTTTAATGACTTAAGCGGTTAACAAGCGTTTTTTTTTTTGTTTGTTTGTTTGTTTTGTTCTTCTGTAAAATTTAAAAGGCAGTCATAGTGGCAGAATCTCTACGAAAATACCAAAAGGGGATATTACTCTTTAGAATGATTGACCCCAAAATCTGTCCAACAGCAGAGGACCACAGATGGATCCCTGAGGAATCCCTCGGTTGAAATGATTGAAAGGTTTCTGCTCTTCAGGTCCGATCACAACCAGTTCCTTTAAAATCAAGTCCATATTCAAGCAGAAACAGTGATCATGTCAAAGACTGCCGGACCAGAATCAGTGAAACAAGAGAATTTGCAGAGTCAACAGTCAGAAGGATTAAAGCTTAAAATGTTTGAAAGTACTGACTTGAAATCCTCTGGGATTTTTTACAAATTTTGCTGCGATGCAGAAAAATCAGAATGTTGATAAAAATAATGTTTTCTAACCAAATAAATAAAGAAATAGTCCTCAAACAAACCGTGTCCTCGGGGCTTATACTGACGCAGTTTGGCTGCTTTACTCAAATTTGGGACTTTTATGATTCCACAACCAAAATGCAACACAGTCCAGAGCGTCTGACAGCACAACGCAAACATAACACAAAATACAACAATTAAGCTACATAAGGCATAAACTTCAGACAGTTCAACTCGTTTGCAAAGAAAGAACAAAATGACGCAAAGCCACAGTGCAGAAACACAAAATCTCACAGAGTATTTTTTTTGTCTGGTTTCTAGTGCAAATATCTTAATACACTTGAAATAAGACAAAACTAACTTACAAGTAACGTTGTTTTAAGTCAATAATTGCTTAATATTAATGTTGGGAAAATATCTTGTTATAAGTCAATTTGTCTGCCAATGGAACTAGAACTTTTTTTATCAATATTAATTAATTATTGACTTAGAACAAACTTGTATATATTGCTGAAAAGTTACTTTTAAGTCACTTTAGTCTTATTTAAAGTGTAACAAGACATTTACCCTAGACATTAGACTGAAAACACTTGGTAATAATTTGTGTTTTTGCAGCGTCATCAAAAGCTGCCAAATGAAAGACTTCATTCCGTCTCATTCGAGGAGAAATTGAAGTTGCAAAACCGTTTGCTGGAGTCTTGCACACTGCACGCCCTCTGCTCTGGACACTAACCCTTATTTCAAAACCCTGGATGCAGCTCTGGGCTGGTTCTGCTGAGCCAGCAGTCAGCCCAGCGTGTGACGGTGCAGTTTCATAACGATTCTCTGGCACAAGAATCAGACAGCTTCACAAACCGTGGGCAGGTAACGTGGCTAAAACCACGTCCTCGTCTCTGTCCACCGTAACCTCGGCCTGAAATGAACCCTGAGCACTGCCAGCTACTTAAGCAGCATTTTCTCATGAAGAACTGCTCAGATTTGTTTGTTTTTTTACACTTTTCTGTAAACTCCGGATGCTGGTTCCACGATTTCTGTGCTCTGTGTCATAGAAAGATTGGGGCGGGGAGAAAGGAAAGGAAACATTAAAGGCGACGGCTCTGGAGAGACTGGTTACCTGGTACGGGGTGCAGAAGACCTCTGAGCCGGTGAGGCCGCAGGTGGAGGAGGCCCGGAGCTGATGAGACCGGCCCAGCAGCAGGTCTGTGCTCGGCGGGTAACACGCTCCCAGAGAGCAGTCGTTATGGGCTGCAGCCACCGCCACCATCGCCGCTGTCAAGAAACAGGCAGAACCATCAGGGATTCCGTACAACATTAACTAGGACTTCTTTTTTTTTTTTAAAACATCATATTTATTGAGTTTTTGCTCATATGGAACATTGAACACCCCCACACTCCACCCACAAGCAACACTCAGGGTATAAGGAAAGGAAAACTAAACAATGACAGCCTTGGTAATAATAATAACAACAACTATAATAATAATAATAATAATAATAATAATAATAATAATAATAATAATACTTAGATGCACATTAAAACAAATAAATAAAAAGTACCTATATCAGTAAATACATGCATAAGCAAACATATAAATGAAATAAAGTTTTAATAATCCAGCTCAATAGTGCCTGGATAAAGTGTCACTCTCTTGTTAATAAATATTAGCCATATGAATTAATATTAATATTATTAGGTGCTGTTCTTTCAGTTTGATACACACTAACCATCGTGTCAGCATGGCTATTTTCCAAAAATTGCATGAAGGTGTCCCATATGTATTTATAAAAAAAAAAAAAATTCCCTTCTCACCCACCGCGGGTGGTTCTTATCCTCTGAGCTCGGGTCCTCTACCAGAGGCCTGGGAGCTTGAGGGTCCTGCGCAGTATCTTGGCTGTGCCAAGGACTGCACATTTCTGGACTGAGATGTCTGATGTTGTTCCTGGGATCTGTTGTAGCCATTGATCCAGTTTGGGGGTGACTGCCCCGAGGGCCCCGATGACCACAGGCACCACTGTGGTCTTCACCTTCCAGGCCCTCTCCAGTTCCTCCCTGAGGCCCTGATATTTCTCTAGTTTCTCGTGCTCCTTTTTCCTGATGTTGCAATCGCTTGGTATTGCTACATCTACCACAACGGCTTTCCTCTGTTGTTTATCCACTACGACAATGTCTGGTTGGTTCGCCATTACCATTCTGTCTGTCTGGATCTGGAAGTCCCACAGGATCTTAGCTCTGGCGTTCTCCACCACCTTTGGGGGTGTTTCCCACTTTGATCTCGGGGTTTCCAGTCCATATTCTGCACAGATGTTTCTGTACACTATGCCCGCCACTTGGTTATGTCGTTCCATGTACGCTTTCCCTGCCAGTATCTTGCACCCTGCTGTTATGTGCTGGACTGTCTCAGGGGCCTCCTTGCACAACCTACACCTTGGGTCTTGTCTGGTGTGGTAGATCTGGGCCTCTATTGCTCTGGTGTTCAGGGCCTGTTCCTGGGCGGCCAGGATGAGGGCCTCTGTGCTGTCCTTGAGTCCAGCTTTTTCCAGCCATTGGTAGGATTTACTGATATCAGCCACTTGGGTTATTTGCTGGTGGTACATCCCATGTAGGGGCTTGTCCTCCCATGATGGTATCTCTGGCACCTCAACCTCCGTTCCCTGTTGTCTGAGACATTCACTGAGCACATTGTCTGTTGAGGCTTTGTCCCTGATGTATTTATGGATCTTAGTTGTTTCATCCTGGACAGTGGTTCTCACACTCACTAGTCCTCTGCCTCCTTCCTTGCGGCTCGTGTACAGTCTCAGGGTGCTGGATTTGGGATGGAACCCTCCATGCATTGTTAGTAGCTTTCTAGTCTTAATATCTGTGGCTTTTATCTCCTCCTTTGGCCAGCTAATTATTCCAGCAGGGTATCTGATTACTGGCAAGGCATAGCTGTTTATCGCACGGATTTTGTTCTTGCCATTGAGCTGGCTTCTCAGGACTTGCCTTATTCGTTGGAGGTATTTAGCTGTGGCTCCTTTCCTTGTGGCCTCATCGAAGTTGCCATTTGCTTGTGGTATACCTAGGTACTTGTAACTGTCCTCTATGTCTGCTATTGTTCCTTCTGGGAGTGAGACCCCTTCTGTGCGGATCACCTTCCCCCTCTTTGTGATCAGCCGACCACACTTCTCTAGTCCGAATGACATCCCAATGTCCGTGCTGTAGATCCTGGTGGTGTGGATCAGTGAGTCGATGTCTCGTTCACTCTTGGCGTACAGTTTGATGTCATCCATGTAGAGAAGGTGACTGATGTTGGCCCCATTTTTGAGTCGGTATCCGTAGCCAGTCTTGTTGATAATTTGGCTGAGGGGGTTCAGGCCTATGCAGAACAGTAGTGGGGACAGAGCATCTCCTTGATATATGCCACATTTGATGGACACTTGTGCAAGTGGTTTGCAGTTGGCTTCAAGGGTGGTTTTCCACAGCCTCATTGAGTTTGCAATGAAGGCTCTCAGAGTCCTGTTGATGTTATACATCTGTAAGCATTCAATGATCCAAGTATGCGGCATTGAGTCATAGGCTTTCTTGTAATCAATCCAAGCCATGCACAGGTTGGTGTGTCGGGTTTTGCAGTCTCGGGCAACTGTGCGGTCTACGAGGAGTTGGTGTTTGGCTCCTCTGCTATTTACACCGATACCTTTTTGTGCCGTGCTCATGTGTTTATCCATGTGTTTGCTTATCTTGGCCGCTATGATGCCTGACATGAGCTTCCAGGTTGTGGAGAGGCAGGTTATTGGTCGGTAGTTGGGTGGGACTGGCCCCTTTGATGGATCCTTCTGGATTAGGATTGTCCGCCCTTCAGTTAACCATTCAGGGTGAGTCCCACTTTGTAGCAGCTGGTTCATTTGGCCTGCCAGTCGCTCGTGGAGGGCAGTGAGTGTCTTTAGCCAGTAGGCATGGATCATGTCAGGCCCTGGTGCTGTCCAGTTTTTCATACCTGAGACTCTTTCTTGGACATCTGTCACAGTGATGGTTACCGGAGCTTGCTCAGGGAGGTTGCTATGGTCCTCTCGTAGAGAGATCAACCACTGTGCATTGCTGTTGTGGGACGCCTCCCTTTCCCATATGCCTTTCCAGTATTGTTCAGTCTCCAGTCTTGGTGGGTCTGCTCTGTTGTTATTACCCTGCCATTGAGAGTACACCTTAGCTGGTTGAGTGGAGAAGAGCCGGTTAATCCTTCTGGATTCATTCTCCCTTGTGTATCTCTTTAGGCGGCTGGCCAAGGCTTGGAGTCTCTGTTTGGAAGTTTCGAGTGCTTCAGGTATGGGCAACTTTCTGGGTATTTGTCTTTTCATTGTACCCTTGTGGAGCTCTGACAGTTGGCTCACTTCCCTCCTTGTTGCCTTGATTTTGGCCTCTAACCGCCTTTTCCATGGTGGGTATTGGGTCTCATGGTTGCTCTTATAGCCAAGTATCTCAAGGATCACTGATGCTGAGTTGTAGATCAGCTCATTGGTTTCAGTTATGGTGTTGGTAGGGATTGTTCTCAATGCTGCATTCACATTCTCAATGAGACTTTCTGATGGTACTTCACTCAGCCGTTGTAATTGGCGCCGGGGAGGCCTGGTTGTCATTCGGGTCATGATTCTCTCTCTCAGGTCAGCAGCTGTCTCGTTCAGCTCTGATTCGCTCACTGGGGCCGTGTACCCCCTCACTGGGTGGGGACTTGTAGTTAAGTCCCCACAGTTCTGACATCCGGGTTCCTCCCTTTTGCCGTAGCATTTGTGTTGTATCTCGTCAATCTCAAGTTGTGATAGCAGTTGCCGTTTGCGGATGTTGGAACACTGAGCTACTAGTTGTTTAGCGCTTAGTGTTGACTGGGGGTGTCGAAGTAACCATTCCTTCCCCAGTCTTTGCATGTAACCTCTCTGACTAGGGTTACTTGAGTAATAGCATTCCAACAGATCCACATTTTCATCTCTCGCCCATTTCCGTCTTGTTCC
>VMRN01000010.1:9420796-9479082 GCA_010277015.1 Poeciliopsis turrubarensis | reverse complement strand
TCTCATGGGGAAAATGTCTTGTTATAAGAGAAATAATCTGCCAATAGGAACCGGTTGCTTTTTAAAAATATCAATAATGATGAGGAATTATTTTCCGAAAACAAGCTTTTATGTCTCTAAAAAGTTACTTGTTAGTTTTGTCTCATTTCAAGTGCTCTGAGATATTTGGACGAGCAGCCGGATCAAAATGCCGGAGAAAGATTTTGACAAAACCGTTTTGGTATTTTTGCGTAAAACCGTCAGTAACATATCATTACTGCCGCCTCAGCACACAGCTACAGACAGAGACAGCAGGATGAGCCCCAGGGGGTCCGCCACACCCCGGCCCCTCCGCTCGGGGGGGATAGGAGGCGTCTACCAACTGTGAATCTCCCCATGAGCCCGCAGGTCTATACCTGTCCCACCGTGCCAAACAGATGAGCCAGTCTGCGGCAGCAACTTGCTTTCATGTACAGACAAACAATTCTTCAATCATCCAAAAGCTATTTTATTTTACTCCATCAGAGCATCATACAAACTGTTCAATTATGATTAATTAGGACGATTCCTAACTCCAACAAAGTGACAACATGAACACCTTCATGCCATCTCCACGTTGAGCTCAGATGCATCAAACTTGATGCTTTGTTCAAACTTTGTTGAAGAAGCTAAAGTATTGAGGTGCATCCAGGGTAAATAAAAACAAAAACAATACAAAAACAAAAAGAGCTCTCACCAACTAGAAGCAAAAGGATCCTCATCCTGGATTCCTGGGGGAGAGGAAGTCTGGAACCAATGAGAGAGCCGAGCATCAGCAAACGTGAATCGGCTCAGTAAACTCTGGCTGATGGAAACCGGATCCGTTAAAGGTCAGGTTCTGTCCGTGTCAAAGAACGCGCTGCTGTCCCACTGCTGTCTTATACAGCGGCTCACCTGGACGGGGTGATGCAGCGTGTGTCAGAGTCCCAACCTTCACAACCACTCCCTTCATCGTGAATCAACACACACACACACACACACACACACACACACACACGAACGCACACGCAAACCTACACCCGTACGTACAGACACAGGAAGCAAAAAAAAAAAACCCCACTTAGGAGAACCAAAACATGTCTGAACTGGGCTTCACACATCACTGTTCGTAACTGTGAGCGAAAAGAACCTCACCCAACATACCTGAGGAAAGAACAAACATGAACCTTAGATGTGTTTGTTTTATCAGCTGCTAATGACACACTGCTTCATGGGTTTATCTTGATATCTACGTAAACTTTTTCTCAACTTTCACACTGATCCACAACTTTTTGGGATTTTTATTCATTTATATATTCTGTTTTTTTTTTTGTTTTGTTTTTTTTTGCTGAAAAAAATCCAAACACTTGTAAAGATTAGATAAGATACTGAATTATTTTCAAATGCAAACAAGCATCTGCCCAGACGGCCGTCACGGAAACAGTCAGTGACATCTGTACTGAACTTAAATCTGCTTATTGCTGAGTAACTGCAGATTCTGTCTCCAGAAAATGCCGCTGAGAGCAGACAGGCCGATACAGACGTTGGTTTTTGACAAATCGTTTTGTTCTGATGCATCATTATCAGAGTTTAGCAGAAAAGGTATAGAATGAATGTCTGGGATTCTTTTTTGCTCAGTGGTACAAATTCCTCCAGCGAACCAGCATGCCTGAACAACATCCAGTGATCACAACCAGATTGTGTCAGAATATCGATCTGCACTGTGTTTAGTTGCTGTGATGAACTTGAACTTTTTTTATTTTTTAAATAACAGTATTACAAAACAAACGCTGCAATTGTACTGTGACGTCTCGTCACAGTACAAAATGTGACAAAACTCTGTTCAGTCCGTTTTATTCCGTCACGAAAGGACAAAGTTGAGTGAAAACGAAGCACCGATTCACAGACATATTGGTTACGCTGCAGGCGATGTTTCCTCATCCAGTCGGGCTGTCAGGCTGTGTGCTAACGCTGATGATCGTCACCCGGGCGACCAAAAACCGTAGCTCCAGGGCTGGAGCAACACACACACGGGTTTTCTACCCTCTGCAGACACACTGACTAAGGCAAAGTACAGGGTGTGACTTCTGACTCAACACAGACACACACACACATACATACATACGCACGCAGTGTGTTTTTCTACCAGCATAAGGATTTTACAATGACTTCCATTCATTGTTCATTCATTTCTGTAGCCTAAACATTAGCAGTACACGCCTTACTGATCCTAACCTAAACTCAATCCATACCTTGATCCTAAACCTCAACCATGACCGCAAAGCAGCACTTCTTCTAATCTTCCCCATGTTCATGGGGCAAACAAGGCGAGAAATGCTGAAACACTCAGACAAACACACACCTTCAGACAGGAGCTGGCTTGCCTTCAGTCAATCTACACCGGCTCTGATTCATTTCTGAGCTTCGGTCCGGTTCTTCATCTCTGAACAGTTACAGTAAAGCAGACCGGTGGCCGTTTTTGAATTGCTGAAACTTTTTGAAGCGCCAGACTTTCCTCTTAGGAACCTGCTATTCAGCTGGTTCCACCGAGCCGAGCCTTTCCTTATGTAACCTCGCTCAAACGCCCACAACTCTAATCCAAATAAACTCTCACTGTCGTGGTTAAGATGCCACCAAAGACACAGCAAACATCCAGCGACACCTCATTTACAGGGAGGCTGAGAATAATTTGGAAGTGAACTGTGAACAGACCACTGTGTGAAAAAGTTGATTTTCAATAAATGTCAAAAGGATATGCTGCTTCTGCAGAATTCACACAAATACTGCCCAGAACTGGCCAGATATTATTGATTCTTATAAACATACTGGATAGACTTCTGAACATTCCCTCACCTCAGCATGCTGAAGGCTAAAGCTAGCAACAGTGCAACCAGCTTTCTAATCGAATCAGCCAGAAATTTTGGTCAGTTTACTGGAAAAGGTGTGTATGAGACTGACATGATGCGATAGCAAACTTGACATAACATCTGTCAGGAGCATGAAAGAGTGTTCGTGAATATTGACGACTGTTGTCATTAAGTGTCCGACGGTGTGTGATGACACTTTTAAAGCAAAGTTCAAATTTTTCACAGACTTTAAATACAAATTGCACAAGAACTTTGCATTAAAAGGGTCATCATTTACCAAGTGACGCTTCATGACAACAGCATAAACTAAATGTTCATCACCGTTATGTCACATTTATTAGTGTCATATCAGTCATATGCACACGCCATCAAATAAAGGATTACCAATATTTTTTATTTTTTATTTTTTACTGTTGTGGGGCAGAGTACTAAACTCATACACAATGGACGGATGCCCAGAAAGGACATTTTCAGATCGCACTCTCGCGATGAAAACAAGGTCATTTGACCATCCTGTTCACTTCTGATGATGTCAGGGACTCGATGACGACGACGCCTTCATAAACACACGGGACTGCAGGTTATCAGAAAGGTCTTGGATTGCTTTGAGAAACGCACCAGCTGCTGTGCAAGTTAACTGTGACGTGACAGATGCACCGAGAATGACGTATTCCAGCAACATAACAGTGGAATATGTGAAATAATAATATTTATATGTAAAATCTTTTCATTCGGGTGAAAATATGTATTGACCTAAAGCTGCTGTATTCTATTTATTTACCATGAAGTATATTGCATTGATGGATAGATATTGATAACGACTTGTGTGTTATGGCAAAATAGTGAAACGTGATTTACAGATTACAGGTTAAACTGAATACAAAGTGAACAGTTTTCTCACTGCACTGCAGGTGTCCTGGGCACGAAGTTCTGTGGAAAAGCATGTGAAATTAAAGTACTGCCTTTACACACACAATAAAACTGATAATATTCAACTCTTAAATATAATGTCTGCCCAATGTTTTCAGCCATTCCAGTCTCAAGTCTTCTGGAAAAGGTTTTCTTAACATGTCTTGTCGCTCCCATAGTTTCTTTTTATTGTGGCATAAAATCTAAGACAATTTTCTCCAAAACAGACAAACAAATGCCAACAAACAAAACAAAAAACGATTTAAAACAAAATAAATCTACATCTGTGATCGTCCCAGACAGCTCAGACCCGGTGCTGATTAGTTCTGGGAAGAACTAAGATCGTCTTTTGCAACAGACGTCATAAATGTGGCTCAGCTGACGCAGATCTGCAGGAGGAGAAGCCAAGATTCAGCAACGGGAAACACAATGTCTGAGGATTTTCACATAGCCGGATGTATTAACTGCCCGAAACCTGAGAGCAGAGAAAAAAAAAAAATGTTTTGAATGACACCCGATACATGACCGGCAGAAAACAGAAGGCATTTTCCCAACAGATTATTTGGACATTGGAATTAAAACGGTATAAGTTTTTACTGTCCCACTGCAATGTCGGTTTTAGTTTTTTCACAGATCTCCTTTACAGATTCAGCAGCTCAAAATTCCTTTTTTTTTTTTTTAAAACAAATGCAATGTATTTGTAAAATTTTTGCCCAGCAATATACCTTTCCCTATTTTGCATTATTAGTGTTTGTTTCATGCAGTGATTCCAAACAACGAGGGAGTTGAGTTTCCCAGGACCGTACGGGATAACAACTTGCCACGTGTGCGATCCATCTGGGTGGAGGGAAGAATGTCTAAGAAGCTGTGAAGATGACGTAGCTGCAGGTGACATTTTCATCGGCATGAATGAAAACATTGTGGAGGTCCCAGCAAAGCCTCTTGTTGGTTGTTGCCGAGTGACCTGTGCAGTGAGGCCGTGCCGACTCACGTGCTGCTCAGCGTCAGCCAGAGACTTAGGATCGAGCATTCGCTGCTCACCGAGGCCCGAATCCAAGCAGCTTCCAGCCAAACAGATCTGTGAACCGCTCTCCACTTCTTCCAGGAAAGCTTTTATTTTTCGACGGTACAAAAAAGGACAATAGAACGCGAGCAGTCCAATAGATTTACTGGAAGCCAGCAAGACAACTGAACTTCATCTCTTGCTTCGTGAAGATGTGAAACTTGGAAAAATATCCCCTCATATTTTTTCCCCCATCATCAATGTGTCAGGCTTTTCTCTGTGAAGTGACCAGACAGACCAGCTTGTTCCTTAGAGACAGTCAGAAGGGAAAAACTAAATTTAAGCCAAAATAGCACTTATTAGCAGGTCAAGAAAGAAAACAAAAACAAAACAACAGGAACAAAAAGGAAGTCGTGTAAGCAGCTCCATCTCTACTGGAGGTCCAGATATCTTCCCGAAATCCTGGCTGATTCTTTTCAATTTTCTATAATGTAACACAAGGACAAAATGAAATGAAGGTGTTGGTTCAGCTAATTCATTTATCTGACGCTTCCAACACCGTGATTGGCAATTCCCCCAAATTGTTAAAATAATAACTCCATGTCATATTTTCCCTCAGACGTTGTTGACTGATGACGGGAAACCACGAGCGCTCACTGTTGGAATGTGCTGCAGACCTTTTTATCTGTCTTAGTGGTGACACATCGGCAAAGAACACTGGCAAATTTCTCAATAAATGTAGCAATTAACAAAACCCAACTATCGATTTGAATTTCTGTTTGTTTTCTCATCACACCTCCAGGACGACCAGCTTGATTTGACTGCCTGGTCGAAACCATTTCTTGCCATTTTTCTAGGTATTTTATTCTGGCCTAAAAATGAGGAAAAGAAGAAGCAGTATAATCTAAATAAAAAAAATAAATAAAAAATTGGAAAATGAATATTAATATAAAGTTAAAGAAGTAACAGTTCAAAGGTAACTGGTATTAAAGGGTCTCGTGAGTCGTGAGTGTGAAGGCTGTGATTCAGAACAAACTTCCTACTTTGCCTCACATGAGTCACCAGTGTGTGCGTGTGCATGTGTGTGTGTGTGTGTGTGTGTGTGTGTGTGTGCTACGTGCGGCATGCTCGTATTAGCAAAGTGTGCCTGTCTACTCTGTTACGGCGCCACTCTGAGCAGAGTTCACAGACGGCGTTGGGTTTATGGCTGCAAGGCGACGAGGTTTACACGACCTTTGCCCTGACTGAGCACGTCCATGTGGAGGACTCCCATCCAGACTTTATCAGGCGGGAAAACCCTGATCACCTGTTTGTTTACAAACAACAACATCCCATAAAACTGAAGGTCACTGAACATGGTGTACAGTGACAACATGTACAGCGTCTGGCTTAGAAATCCCGTTGAATTTCTGCTCATTTCTTCATCTGTTGTTAGTCCGAGAGCTTTCAGAATGTTTTTTACTATACAACTGTGTAACTCTACTGTTTTCACAATTTTTTTTCTTATTAAATAATAATGTTCATATCAATATTTGTGAGGCCACCAAGCAGCGATGTAGATGCCAAAGTCTAGGCATGCAGACCGATGCTGACATGTTCTCAGCCAAAAGTCACAGACTGAGCGCACAGATATCAGATCAACCTCCCATGCAGCTCGGACATGTTAGCAAGGAGGTGTTAGCTTGGACAAGTTAGCTTAGCCGTGTTAGCTCGGACAAGTTAGCTGTGACAAGTTACCCCGGATATGTAAGCGTGGACATGTTAGCTCGGACAAGTTACCGCGGACATGTCAGCTTGGACAAGTTAGCTTGGACATGTTAGCTCGGACAAGTTAGTCTAGACATGTTAGCTTGGACAAGTTAGCTTGGACAAATTAGCAGGGATATGTTACCTTGCACATGTTAGCGTGGACATATTAGCTTGAACGTTTTAGTGTGGACATGTTAGCGTGGACATATTAGCATGGACATATTAGCTTTAACGTGTTAGTGTGGACATGTTAGCTTGGACAAGTTAGCTTGGACAAATTAGCAGGGATATGTTACCTTGGACATGTTAGCGTGGACATATTAGCTTGAACGTCATATTAGCTAATACGTTCAAGACGTATTAGCTTGAACGCTAATACGTCCACATGTTAGCGTGGACGTATTAGCATGGACATGTTAGCTTTAACGTGTTAGTGTGGACATGTTAGCTTGGACATTTTAGCTTGACAAATGCCCATTTGGAAAATCCTTTGCCATGTCTACATTGTGCTGTGGGGCATTTAGTTTGTAGAAGCTGCAGTTGTTTATGAACTGCAGCTTGGTTTGGTTCAGCACTGAATTTCACTTCACTTATTGGGCACAATTTTCTTTTGAACTGAACATCAGCTTCATTAGAGATCCTGAGTTTAAATCTTGCTGTGTCGAAATATTTTTGTTTACAGCGTTCGCTGCAATGTTTTACTTAAAATAAGTGCTTCAAACACACTCATTCTAAGCTTTATTATTTTTCATTTGCACTGAAAAAAGAAAACAGTTGATCCAACTTGGAAAAAAAAAAAAAAAGTTAATTCATTTCAATCAAATTAAATGTATCAAAGTAAATGCTTTAAGCTTATACTATGTTATCACACTAAACAAATGTAAATCAGGTATATTTGACAAACTTAATTCGTTTACATTGTGACAAATAAACTGGGTTTTTGAAAGCTGGGTCTCCATTCTCTTGTCTTGTCAGTGGGTTGGTTGTGTTGATTAGAACATTGCTTGCTACCCACTGGGTCAAAGGTTCTGGTTAAGAGCCAGGCTTGACCTCATGCATATTCAGCAGGCCGTGCTGCAGGGGAGGGCAGGGAGAGTACATCTGGGTTATAAATGAACACCGAGTCCACAAGTTTCCACAGACTGGAACTGACCAACAGGATAAACGTGTGAATCAGCAAAACAAGAACGTCATTTACAGTAAGTATGTCTTTTTATTCCCCTCCAAATATTCTGTCCTGATTCTAAGATGCCTGATAGTGTTTGAACCTGGAGGTAGAAGACGTTAATGGTTGCAGACACAAGCTTTGTTTTAGTGAAAATGTAATATTTGAAAGTTCTAGTAGTAGCCATTCAAAACATGAGTCCCGTTTCCCTGTTGTTTAAATTTGCTGAAGTGGTCATCATTTAAAGCTACGATACTTTTTACAGCATTAGTCTTAGAACTGCAGCAAATAGCACTTTTGAGGTAACAATTTATTAGATGTGCATAAGAATGACATGACGACTGCCATGACTTCATGAATATGTATTTGTGTTCATGAAGTGTTATTTGGTAAAGGACTTTCTGGACTAAAAGTTGCATTAAAAATGTCAATTTTGCATGAAAAGTGTCGAATGTTATGTCATGTTTAGGCTTTATTTGTCTTTACCAAATGGCTCCATCGTTTCTGCCTTCACTGACAGGCAGCCGCCGGAAATGGAAACCATGCAGGAGTTGATTCCATTTGCGAAGGAGATGCTCCGGCAGAGAGCCAACCGGAAGCTGCTGAAGGTTTACCTGCTGGGCTCCGTGCTGGCGGTGCTGGGCACGGCCATCGGGCTGGTTGAGACCCTCTGCCAGCCCTTCTCCTCGGGTGAGCCGCTGGATGCAGAGATGCTCCTCATGCTGGCCTCGGAGCAGAGAGAAGCTGAAGCCGTTGCACAAGCAGAGCCCACCCTGAAAGCCGGGGGACAGGAGGAGGAGGAAGAAGAGGAAGAAGAGGAGCTTGTTCCAGAGAGCCAAGCAAACACCCAGAACCCGACCCCGGCTAAGAGCCCCAGACTCAGCCAGCGAAACCTGGCCAACCGCCTGCATGCTTCCTAAATCCACTGCGGGTCAAAGCAAAGTGGCTGGAGATATTTATTGGAGACACTGTTTTTGTTGTGCGACTCGCATAAAAGACTGGAGTTTTTCAGAGGAAAGGTGTCTGAAGCGCCATTAGCTGATGGCCGAGACTTTGACGGACCGTCAGAATGACGGCAGGCACTGCAAGGCTCAGAGGTTTCTAAAGAAACAGACAGAGACAGAGAGAGTGGGATGATCAAGCCGCAACATGATGAGATGAGTCTGCGAGGAATTGACTCTGCAGTGCCACCTACTGGCAGGTGGGTTGTGGGAGGAGATGGAAGAAGATTATCCAACTGTAAATATTGCAACATTTTGTTACTTTCTATTAAAGTTTATTTTATTCACGTCTGATTTGCTCATGGTTTGTCTTTACAAACACGCTGCTGTGTGTGTTTCTGCTCAGTCAGGTGGCCCGTTGTCATAAATCTCGTGGTCAAGGTCATTAAAAAAAATTGCAACAAATCTGAGAAGCCGGCAACGTCTGAGAACCACTCAGAGGTAGAACAACACTGTCCTGTTTTCATCCCCAACATTGCTGCATACATGGCCGCTCAGAGACATCGCGCCACTTAAAATGAAACAAATGAAAACAAGTGGCCTTTCGTCTCCATCTTTCTCTGTGTTGTGCTGAAAAAATGTCTCCTTTTGGGACTGAGCTAATCTGGATCAGATCTTATTTAGTAGATGTCTAAATTCTTCTTATTATTTTTTTTAATTGGAATGCCACAGAATACGCTTTAGAAACACAAAGAGACTAAACTGCAAAAGACGCAGACAACCAAGAAATCTGTCAGGATTTGGAAAAATGTTCTGTTTTCTATTACTGCAAATTAAATATTAGTTTGTTGCTGAGGAATCTATAGGAATAATCCATATTCTGAACTCCAGATATATCATTAAAAATCATTTTTCTGAGATCAGGTTTTGGGATCACCAGCAGGAGGACAGATTCCAGTTTGCAAAGCAGAGGAGCTCAATTTTTTCGGATAATTTGACAGTTTCAAAGAAAATGTATTTTTTAAGACGTTACATACTGCAACTAGGAGCTTATCTCAAGTCAATACCTGACACTCATTATGTGTCTTCTGCTTATTTCCAGGCCCAAATGAGCAACTTCATGAGAAAAAGCAAACAAATAAACAAACAAGCCTAAAGTTACATTCACCCATCGATACACAAACCGGTAGGCAATTTGGGGTTAAGTGCACAGAGGAACATCGACATGTGGCAGGAGGAAACTGGAATTGAACCTACAACCTTTCGAGTGCAAGACGACGCCTCTGCCATACAGCCACAGTCTTACTACACAAACCCAGTTTGAGTAATAAGAAAAATGTCTGTCTTTGCTTCAGCTGCACTGCAGGGATGACTGTTTGCAGTGCAGCTGCTCTGATTGGCTGACAGTGAGCTTTGTTGGGTCACAACAGGCCCAGGAGCATGCTGCTCTGAGATAGAGCAGAAACAATGGAGAATGCAGAATGACTGGTGAAAAAAAAAAAAAAAGGGCCATTTTTTTTTTTTTTTTTTTTTTTGTTCCCACTGTTCTGGGTTTTCCATCTTCCATCTTCCCACTGCAGACCAGGGCAGAGCAACCCTCGCTTCCCGCTCTTGAGTTGTAACCAATAGTTGTACTGTTGACTTGCAGTCACACAAATCATTTTTTAATGTAATTGACCATTTTTTAAATGTATGAAAACCAATAAGAACAAAAACAGTGCCAATAGCCAAACACAAAACTTACCTTAAGACTGAGACATATATCTCAATATGATATATATTTATATATATATGTTCATTTTATGTCCTCTAAATTTGCATACTTACACTTACTTACTGTCTGTACGCTGTGAGCAGATGGAGCAGGAGTCGAATCTGGACTCATAAAGCTGCTTCTGGACTTTGATTCCACAGCAAACAGAGCAGGTCTAGTAACGAATTACTGAGAAACATTACACACTGTTGTTTTTCGATTTTTTAAATGAATTTATGACTTTCAAAACCAAGCTCCAACATAGAGCAGGGCCGTAAATGATCATTGTTTATTCTACTGAAGGACTGAAGGGCTTGCAGCAGAGTTACATCCAGCAGGTGGCGCCCTCGCGGATTCCTTTTCATGTATAGGATGTTTTGCTTTCAGCAGCAACAGCAGAACAAAGGAACAATGTAAAGCTCCAAGCATAAAGCCACGGAGTGAAAAGCTTTATAGTAAAAAGGAGTTGATCATCAACAGGAGAACATTTACATACACACACACACAGCTGGAGCAGATTCACTTTTTAAGATGGATCCTTTCTGACTCAGAAGAAAACAACTTATTGGATGATCAAGATGTTAAAATGTTGAACTTTTTTTTTTTCCTTTTTTTTGTCAATTAAATCCTTTACATAAAGGTTGCCATGACATCCTTCTGGTCCCCCAACCGCCCAGCTCTGCACTTTAGCAGGAGCTTAGAGCACCATTCTTAAAAAAAGCAAAAGAAAAGCAAAAAAAAAAAAGTCAAATTAACATGACCGGGTTGATGAGGCGGATTTCTTTGGCTCCGTTTTTAAGGATTAGAAAGGATTAGAAAAGGTTGCCATTAGTTACCAGAGCTAACACACACTCTTTGCTAAGCCCCACTCTGACTCATCTGAGCAATCTCGGATTGAAAAGCAGAACAACAGAGGCGGGTCTTTATGTGGACAAGGATGTAAATACATCCTGGTTTGAGATTGGGGACAAAAAGTTTCTTTAATTACTTTGAGCTGCGTGAATGCTCAGCCCAGAGATTTACTCTCATTCACATTTGCTTCAAGGAGGAGCCGTCCCATTGGCTCACGCTCTCACAGGGATGAATGATGATTAGTGCAGGTCTGTACGCCATTTTACAATCGCACTGTAACGAGTGAGGACAAGGATTTCTGTTCCACATGTCACAACTGAAGCAGTCAGCAGCGTTCACAAATCTTTAGGCTACTTTCTCTACAGGCTACTGTCTTGAGGCTACTGTCTCTGGTCTACAAAGCCGTAGACCGGAGACTGAATCGTCGCTCGACTGCATCGTGACTTCAAGAAACGGAGCAAAAGACCACTGAACTCTTTCAGATTAAATCTTTAATTCAGCTCGTTTTATTTGCACGAAACATGTTTGCAATATGGCACTGACCCTATTCACAGACATAAACTCATTAAACAATCAAAAAGTTTTGTTGTGAATTTCCTTCTCCGCAGTCATTTTGCTGAGATGTTTGTAAACTACACTGAGTATAAATATGGTTTCATTACGGTTCAACTAAACAGCTCACATTCAAACTACTCAGGTAGACCATAGCCTGCTTTACCAGTTTATAGATCAGCCATATTACATAAGCAAGAACATATAAACACATCAGATTAAGCAGTTTCACTGGGTAATAACAAGCCGGTCTTGCTATTTGATGTATTCTTGTCGCCAACATGAATACGTGAATAGTGAGAGTTTAAATAATCTATTAGCTGATTCTGGAGAGTGAAAGTACGTGTGGCTCAAGAAAACAGTTGAAACAGATTTAATTACAGATTCAAGCAAGCCTGGTGTTTCTGACGCAGGGCTGGACAGGCTACAAAAACTAAAGCGTGCTTCTCCAGCTCCCACCGCTTCTGCTGTCCTCTAACGTCGGTGTCGCAAAATTGACCTCATAGGATCAACCTCTAGGGATAAAAGTTTTGCTGTCATGACCTCTGGTCAGAGCATCGTGTCCGTCAACGCCAAACCCGGGACGTGGAAAGTGGCCCGCACAGTCAACACGGATTGTCGCCGGCGCTGGCCGCTGGGTCCGGGGGGCTCCTGCTGACCGGCATGTGAGGACTGACCTTTGACACTCGCTGCTCCTTGGCGGTTGGACGGTTGCAGGGAAAGAAGGCGCAGGTGGCGCAGGTTGACTTGCAGCATGGCAAGAAGCGGCAGACGCTGAGCCGCCACAGGAACCAAGCAGGCGACCAGCAGCACCAGCAGAGAACCAAGCCCCCCGGCACTACGCCCAGGACGACGTATAAAGCCAGCAGGGACGACGAGGAGGAGGAGGAGGAGGCTGCAGACAGGAAAGGAAGAAAAGAAAAAAAAAGCAATGGAGAGCTACAGCGCTGTCTGAACATTTGCCATCAGGAGTGTTATGCGTTTTCCAGACACATAGCGACATTTTACAGCACAGCCAAGGAACCATGTTACCTTGAGTTATTAAAAATGCTGCATTTATCAAATATGACTAAAAAGACTTTGCAATTTAAAGACTAAGAATTGGGACTTTTCTCATTTTTAAAAACTCCTGCTCTTTCTAGTTAGTTTAGAAAACTAACCTGTAACAATAATAGCTCACTTTCTAAGTTAAGCTAAAGAAAAGTTATACAAAGATCTTACGAACGAACGAAAGATGGGGTGGAGAGGAGGAAAAGACCAGGGGATAGAAGGTAAAGCTTTCTTTACAAAAGTAAAGTTCCACCAACAGAGCCAATACATTGTTGTTCATCTAGTTGCCTTCATAGGGCTGGTGGAATGTGGTCTGAAATTGAAAGTGTTTTAGTTGATAAACCTGCCACTTGTCACAGCAGACAATAAAACGCTTCCAGCAACTCACAGGCCAGCCAAAACAGGAATTGGTATTTGAGTATTACGGCCTATATAAAGCCACTCACATATATGATTTTAATGACTCTTTAGGGGCATAAGCAATCGGAAGTAGAGATAAAAAAAAAAGAAAAAAAAAGAAAAAAAAAGGAAAGGAAAGGTTATTTTTCAAGGAGTACTTACCGGTTACTGACTCCCGCCTCAGACTGCTGCCTGTTACACTGCAGTTCATACACGTCCCACCAACATGGGTTGACAGACTCACCAAGGACAGGGTTGGTGTAGAAATCTGGGGCGGACGTGCAGTGGGTGAAAGCTGACCTGATGACCAGCCAGAATTTTATTAAAATGATAAAATGATGAAAATGTATTTTGGCGCTTTGGGTTTTTTTTTTTTGTTTTATTTTTTTTAGTTTTTGCACAAACTCACGTTTGCAGCTTGTTGTTAGATTTTCCTCCAAGTCACTTCCATCGCCACAGTTGTCAATGTCTTTATCGTCACACACAAGACTGACGGGGATGCACTTTCCATTTCTGCAGGTGAAGTAGGGCTCACTTCTACACTCTGATTGGTTGAACCCTGAAAATGCAAGTGTCAAGAAGTTCGCATTAAAAGGGAAACTGCCACAGTAACGAGATATTTTACGACTCGCAGTGCTCTCCTCCTTGAGAGCCACACGAAGTCGGAGAGAGACCCCTGACAATGATTAGTGTATTGGTGAATTCAAAAAAGAACTAAAACGCAGACAAGCTGTGGGGGATCGGCTAGAAAGTGTGACTTTACACGTTTTGTCAATTAGAATTTGCAGTGAAAAAAGGGCCACTTTGTAAAGCAATTTGACTAGACAATATTTATGACCCCCCACTGCAAACTGCAGAGTAATTAGGTAAAAATATATATATTGTGGTGATGGTACTGTACTTCAAGACAGGCTCAAAGCCCTTCATCAAAACTCTCACTTGGATAATCTGAAGGTTTTAACTCAAAATTTTGCCTTTCCTGATAGAGAAAAAATACAACAATCCACCCTTGTTTGTAACAAACCCATGGATCAGTTTTTTTTCTTTCTTTAATTAATTGCAGAACAGGGTTTTTTTTTATTTATTTTAGAAATATTGTGCAGAAAGAAGTCCTAGAAATGTATTTCATATTGGATTCAACTGGCACGTACTGGAAACCAAGGTTCGTCACATTTTATTGGCGGTAAGACAAAGTAATCTAAGGTAAGACGACCAAAAATCTGCATCCTGGCGTCAGCCGTAAGTTTGTCAGTATTTTGGAGAACTAATAAATTTAGCCAAAGTCCTAGAATCAAGTGCTGCTCCCCTCCCGTAGTGAGATGGATGCTGTCTCTGTGGATCGGAACTGATTTTTCCTGCAATCTCCATCAATTGTAAATGCAGCACGCACGGTTTTCTCAACACTGCCAATGACCAAATGACTGCATGAAGCCCAATATCCTGTCACGGGTCACATCAGGAAAGGAACCAGAGAAAAATTAATTTTAGTGACCCTGGATTAGATCATCCAGCCGCCATTAACCTCAATAACTTCCTCTTCTGAATTCATGCCAATCCTTAGGCAGCAGTTTCTGGTGGGATTTTATGTTGCCCATTCTGGACCCACAAACACACATGACTGTGACCACTACTGTCTGCAAAGGGATTTCAAACTACGCTCCTACATACCATGACCTGTTTGGTCTCACATCCCAGCTGACTCTTAAAACACACCAAGAAAAACTGGAAAAGGTTTTCCTAAATGTGAATGCAGCAGCAGAAAACCGTTTTTAACTTGCTTAGGTGTCATGATAATTCTTTATTCAGGCTGCATGATTCTCTGTTAAGAATGAAAACCATCTAGTGAAATGAATTTCTGACAGGGTGTGTTAAATGTTTCCACTGAAGAGGAGATGTACGAGACACCTTCTGCAGCACAGTGACATAAGTGCATGACTTCCTTCTACCTTTACGTTTCAGTTTGTCTGAACATGAGTTGAACCTTTATTCAGAACGTTGCTGTGTCCGTCCTACCCAGTCTGAAGGAGGTGAAGTCTCCAACAAAATCAACCCTGGGCTGAGTCCCCCGCGTCACCAGCCTTAGGGTCAAGTAGTTTCCTGTGGACAGGACTGGCCGGGGAGCAGTCTTCCCGCAGAGAGGAGGCCCAAGAGCTGGGGAGCTCCGGTCTCTTCCGTCATAGAACTGAAGGAACGAGCCGGCATAACACGGGTCTTCTGGGCTCGCACCGGACGCGGGATCAAGTCTTGAGTTGAGAAAGGCGGAGCTACGTGAGGACTCTTGGACGAGAGGGGCGGGGCTTAAAGGAGCCACTCTGAGCAAACTGTAGACTAGGAAGAAGCGAAAGTAGAACTGGACCTTGTCTTTAGGCGAGCTGGCCTGCATGGTGAGGTGACAGTCGGTTCCCATGGTCACAAAGTAGTACTTTTTGGATTCCTGGTGTGACTTGACGATCATTCCGTCTCTCCGGATTGTTTGGCCACAGAAATCCACCAGATTCACTAACAAAGAAGAAAAGAAGTTACAGAATTATTCCAGTGAATAGTAAAAGCACGGTATGAGGCTTCACCTGTCTTTTATAAACAAATGAAAAGAGAGCACCATTGATTTTAATTCAGTTTTATTCATACACTCACACTAGCTATGACATCATTTGTACATTATCATAACGTAATGTGACAAAACATACATGAACTAGGTCAATTAAATGTATCGCTCCAAAACCGCTGAGCTTATAAAACATTATTGAATTCTGTCTTTAAGACTGACAAAATAATAATAAAAAAGACTTTAGCAATGAACAATTAACATTGTTAAATATTTCAATAATGTTACAGATGATCATACTGGTTGTCCAAATAAATAAGCAAAGTGGTCAGAGTGGTGACAATCTGAGGAGCAACTCAACGCTCATCTTGAAGCAAAAGCAGAACAGACGGTGGTGAAATCCAGCTCCTCCAGCCCCACATCCAGTCACTGGTCTACCAGCTACTGGCTCTGGGCCACAGGCCAAATAATGAAGAAATTTATGACCACCACAGGGTTTATTAGCTCCGTTTCCCTTGGCAATAACTAAATCTTCCTGGGCCGACCTCTAGGAATGTCCCAATGGCTAGAGACAGGAGCCCCTGTTGATGGGAAATGGCTAAAAACAAATACGAAACATCAAAGGTGGTGTGTGCTTACAAAAACCGTATAGTGCTCTGTTTACTCACCGAAGTGCTGATGTCAATAGAACATTACTGAGAGGAAAAGGGCAGCTCTATGAGTTGGGACAAGCTTTCTTATTGGTGACTCATCTCATACTTTGTGTGTCACCCCCCTACCCCCCCACCATCCCCCCAAAACACTAGACTAATTCAGTTTTTACAGGTACAATAGTCATGTATCCAACTTATGTTATGAAATGGGCTTGCGACTTTACCAAAAATGTTATTTTGAACCCACAATCCTGCCCACTACTCTCCGAGTAAATTATAAACCTTCTGTCGTTTTTCAATTATGTGTCATTTGTGTGACGTCAGCGGCGAAGTTGTGTGTCCAAATATGCCTCCTATGCAAATATATCACCCATTGTCATTTGTTGGACTGCTGAATATTGGTTGCACATCACCCAACCTTACTTCTCACTTTGGCTTTGCATGTGGACTGGTTGCTGCTCTTAAGTCATTATTGTTGTGCTATCTCAAAAGCTCAAATAATTTCCTGCCCAGAGGAGCAGGAAAGGAAGCTGAGGACCAAAGAGGAGAGAGAGAACAAGGAAGTTCAAGCCTTCTTTCCCATCTATCATTACGAGTGTTCCCCTACTGGCTGGAAAGAATTACGATTTTAATGCTCAGGGAATTTTTCTTGCAAAATAAATTAAAGCTGAATTATCGATATATTATGGTTAAAGAATATGTTCAAATTATTCAATATAATAAATAATATATTATTAACATAATATTACATTAACAATTATGTCAATAATCAACATATTTTGAACTTTTCAATTAATGTGTTAATTCAATGACGTTACAAAGTCACTTATAAAAAGTTGATTCTTAAGAATAGTTGGAAATAATTCCAAAGAAACGGGAAAAAATTGCTGAAACTGGAGTGAGAATGCAAACCTGCAGAAGAACAAAGCATTAGAAGTAGGAAACAAGCAGAAGAGAGCTGCAGTTATACATAGTAGAAATCTTTTGCAATATGGTAAATTTAACAATATAGCATAATTCAGCAGAAGCAGAAATTTATATAAAACTTGAAATATTTGAAAAAGTATAAAAAGAGATGTAGCACAAATGTCCAGCAGAACGTCTTGATAGATGAATTAGCACAGTTGGTCAAATTTAGCAGAAGTAGTTCAGCACAGTCAAACGTATGGAACATAATGTTTATAATAAAGAAAACGGGGACTAATAAGTGAAAATGCAATAATGCATGTTGTTGAAGCTAAGAGAATAGCCACTATTAGATTTTTGCAGTTCAGGGTGATGAAAATTAAGTGGAATCTGACGTTCCTCGAACCGGAAGCTGCAATCGGAAGCTGACTTCCTCAAACTGATGAAAAATATAGTTGACAGTCGACATCTGTGTCGAAGGTGAAATACACATTCTGTCAGAGCGTCCACCTGGAGAACATCGTTGTTTTTATATAAAGACGCTCCATTTCTCAGCTTGTGGGTCATCGTTTTTGTTGTGTCTGTGGCCGGTCGCACGTTGACTAATGGAGCCTCATGCTGACTAACCAATAGGCAGAAGCTGAAGACTGAAGACGGCCCTCCTCATTTGCATAATGAGGCAGAAATGCATACAGAAATGCAAAAAGGACAGAACTAAACAGCACTGAAGAAACAAATATGGTTTAAAAAAAAAAGCAAGGAAAGAATAAACAGTAAATATTCAAATACATAAAAACAAGCAATTAATACGGCTGAAATGAACTGATAAGGTAATTATTACAAAAATGATTAAATAAAACTAATTAAAATGATATAGAAATTTATGTCTCACTGTGTAGCATTTATTTATTTATCTGCTGTAGTTTTTTCTGGATTTAGTTTTATCCTTCTTCATTTATATACCGGCTAGACGTCAAGGACTAACGAGTAACCTGCCTGTGTCATGTCTGCAATCTATTTTTTTCACTTAAGACAAAAAAGACACAAAAAAAAAAGAAAGAAAAACAGGCAACACAAACAGCAGATTGAGCTTCACTGACTCCCCTCTGTCTACACAACTCTCTATGCGTTGCAGCTGATCATTCACCTCTTCGCTTTTGACAGGGATCAAAAGTCTTACCCGATTCGATGGCTGAACAGCAGAGAGAGTTGAAGCAGAGCAGGAGCAGCAGATAGCGATTCGGAGGCTTCAGCCCCATCATTCACACTTCCACAGGAGGACAAGCAGAGGAGGAGAACAGCAGGAGGAGCAGTGAGGCACTGCGAGTCTCAGCTCCAACTCGAGCTTTTTCATGGGATTAGAACTGAACTCTGTGGCAGGAGTTTCCACTGTTCATCGTTACTTATCCAAGGCGCTTTCAGTTGATTGGATTAGGTTATATTGCACAAACCTGCCATTTTATCCAACTGCTGAAGACTATTAGAACTACTAGGGAGTGAAAGGAAAGGATGCATAGCGCCCCCTGTTGGCCACTCTCCCTCCTTCTAGTGTGGAGAACAAAAAGTTGTTGCTTCCCACGAGTAAAATGTCCTTTTTTTTTAATCATTGTCTACTTTTCAATGTTCTATGCCTCGATTATTGAAATAACCATTAAATAATTTAGTAACTGATTAATGTTAACGGGGGCATGCAGACTTAAAAAGGTGATTTACAGAAAAAACAACACAGAGCAATAATAAAGAATAAAACTGTAAAACAAAACAAACTTTTCTATTTATACATTCTACACAGAACTCAAGTGGCAAAGTTTTGCCTTCTACTGATTCATATTCTGCTGAAAAAAAAAAATTATTTTTGCTATTTATTTATTCATCAGTTAATAAAATAAAGTAAGTTTAAAAAATAAAAAAAAAACACTGAAGAGTTCAACGTTTGGATTCCATACCCTTAATTTCTTTTTTGAGCCTTTCATGTTGGTGCTCTCAATCATAATGTAGGGAGACATTATTAAAAGCTTCAGGTGTTTTTTTTTTAATTATTCATATTGCTGCAGTGCTACAGGACTACACGACACTCTTATTAAGTACAGCTGCATGTTGTCTGAGCTCACCTGTGGATAGGACTACGTCTGGGAAAAACCCGCTGCGATAACAGCTTCTACATCTGTAATCCTGCCGAGAGGCAGGATTCCTGCTGAGGCAGAAAATCCACACTCAGACTGGAAGGGACGGTTTATTCTTACCCAAAAAAAAAAAAAGAAAAAGAAGTCACCTTTGGACACAAAACATGAAACATAAAATTACATCCATGTAATGAAACAATGTGGGAAAAAAAAGCTAGTCTTCAGTGTATTGACCTACCAACATGTTCATAGTCATTGTTGCTCCTGGTGACCTGTTCCATCCCATCACCCTGCAAGGACAGGCGGGTTTTGATGAATGGATGGATGAATTTTGAGGAAGTTGGAGAAAAAAACCCAGAAATCGTCCTACCTTACTTAAATCTTTCCAGAACCTTCTGGAAGGAGCATTTTTGCATCTTTGAAATCTTCTTAAAGTTTTTTCGCCAAAACAATTTCTTTAACAAAGCATTTCCTTGCAGAACAGCAGGTCTACAGTCATCAGTCTCAAACTTAAATGACTGTTAAAAAGTCAATAAAATGAAAAGCTATGAAAATCTAAAGTTCCTGAAAAGAAGGCAACTGAACCAAATCAAAGGGATACCCAGTTGCCTAATATTTCTGTAATATTTAACTTCAAACTCAGAGTTCTGCAATGTGAATTCACCAAAGTCATATACCAATGCTTGTTCTTAAAACCTACCGCCTACATTTCATAATTAAACTATGGAAATATGTGAAAGGTTTTGAGATTTTTCTTCCTCTACCTACTTCAGCCTTGCAGGATCATGGGGAGGGTGATGCCTGTCTCCAGGGGTCAAAGGTTGAGAGGCACAGGACACCCTGGACAGCTCAGGAGTTCAGACCATAACATTTTGTAAGAGTTTTGAATCTGCTAAAACAGCTGACATGTTGATGCAGGGGTTTGAAAATCATGTTTTCAGCCGTAGTTATATTTATTATATATATACATATATAATAATAATAATAATAATAATAATAATATAATATCTTTGGCAGTGGTTCCTAAAAGCCATTCTGGGTAAATAAATCAAATAAGAGCTTGTTGACCAAAAGTTAGCTTATGTTCATATAAACACATCAGTAAGCTAAATATGTTTTGTGGATGCCAAATGCAAACTTACATTTCACCCAGTAATTGATGTTCAATATTAAATCAATCTTTTCAAGCAGTATGTAGCAAAACAAACTGACTGTTTTTCTCAGATCAATGCAGCAAACAGGAAGGGGTTAAAAAAAAAAAAAAAGAAGTTTCCAATCAGTTTTGAGTTAAAGATTAAATGCCCAAATAAAAACACTAACCTCAAACAAAACATCACATACTGGTAATCAAAACTATTGCAGTTCTATTGAACATTGAATCAGAATGTACAATCAATGACAAACTGGCAACATTATAGGATGGGAAAACATGAGGCCAGATGTTTAACACAGGTTTGTTGTGTGGATGTGAATCAGACATTTTAAATCAGAAAACCAGATGAGCGATACACCTTTTCAAAAATACTATCAAATAAATATAATTTTATACAATTAAAAAGTACAGCCATGATATTGAGCTGTGCAAGATTAATAAAAGCACTTGTGTAACGTCCCAGCTTGTTTTTAAAAACATGTTTCATTCTAACTGGAAGTGACCTTTTAGTTATTTCCTTCTACAACAGCAGCAATGCTTGAGTCCAGTCCCCGACGCTAACATGTTAGCGCTGTAAGCAAGCGAGAGCAACACCAAGGTAAATGTGAGTCAGCGAGTCTTCTGTGGTCACAATTAAACAGAAACAGACGTAGCCATGGTGACATAGGACCGTGCCTGGAAAATGGGACATTATAGCTAAAGACAACAAAATCTCTGCTTGGTCTATAATCTAAACAGCTTACAGTAGCATGGCTTTCTAATTAAGCTCAATGTTAAGTTTGTATTAATAAGGCTGTGACAGAAGTAGCTGTGTTATTGTCCTTACACAGAGTTCAGTTTCCCTCTTGATAAGCTGCTGAGTACACAGTACTTTTAGGTACAAAACCTAATAATTGCAATGGGTTTCTTCACAGCAAAGCGCTGTTCCTTTAAGAGCCAGCAGGTGGTAAGAGGGCCGTGACTGAAGACAACACTGCTGTCTGAAAACGACTGAAATGGATGAGGACTGAACTCCAATGAAAGCATTTAGTCAGTGTTACTGAAATGACATTTCCAAAATATTTCACTCCACATAAAAAAAAAAAAACATGTCGCATTCTTATGACAACTTAAATGTTATGGAACAATAAAAGTAATTATACTTTGGGATTCTGGACAGAGCAACATTACAAAGTACATGCCTCCCTAATGATATGAACATAAACTGCTGTTATGATCCAACTGTTTGTATTATTTCATAGTTATTTCCTGCACTTAAAAAAATACTTAGAACCTTCTTACTTCACATGAACGCCAAAATAAACAGACTGACGTTCACAAAATATGGAAGTTAGCAAAAACGAGATGCATGTTGATATAAAAAGCAGCTTTAAGAATCACATTTATATTCCGGTGTTGAATTGTGACAGGATGCGTTTGCTTTCAAAGATTGACGAATATACGGAAATATCACGACACTATACTGTGACACTGCAGTAGGAAAGGCCAGATATTTGAATTTTTTATGGCTCTTTGTCGTTCACAAATTTCCTGCTCTCTAAACGTCCATCAGAGAGCGACGGGACCGAACTTCACTGGAACATCGGCTGACGCACAGCAATTGCAAATGCTTCCTGTGTCCAGCTGACATATTGTTTATTGTCTCTGATGTAGAACTCAATAGGAGCACAAGACATTTTTGGAAATGAGTAACTTAGCTTATACCTGAACCTGAGCTTTAGTTGGTCACGTTTAGTGTCAAGACAACGCTGCTGTGTTCACTGCTGCAGCATGATGGAACACCAGGTGATTGTGCAAGAATTACGGGAGTGAGGGAAGCAGATGGACGCGAACACGTGAACACTCGGAGAATGTGGTGTGGCACGTGATGTGGCTCTCCGATTTGAAGGTTGCAGTGGTGGGTTGTTGGTGGCTCCTGGCAGTGGCTAATCAAGAGTCTCATCATGTAGTTGGTAGTTGGTGCTTTAAAAAAAGTTGCTAGTCTATGTGCTTCCACTCCCTGTTGTGCCCAGAGTACCGTGAGTCCTACGAGTCGTCCGGGCGTTCTAATGGATGCTGCTGATGATGTGGTTGTGCAGCAGCTCCTGTTCGTGGTTGTACAGGTTTGGATTTGTCTCGTCGTCCTGAAGAAGAGCGTTTTTCCTGATCTCGTCCAGAGAGTAGTCCTGCAGCAGGCTGCCATTCTCAAAAACCGTCACCAGGAGGTCCTGAAGAGCACAGAGGACATGTTACTCACAAGAGCACTACATATCCAGTCTAACAGGAAAAGACGTGGCACACACACACACACACACCAGTTTCAGAACTCTTACACATTCTGGATGCTTGAGAATGGATCTATTGGTAGCTGCTGTGTGCTGTTAACAGAACTCACATGAAGCCACCTATAAATCCCTTTGGTGGGATTGTCAGCAACTGATCAATCAGCGGTCACGCCCCTGACCTGGAGTACCAGAACCTCTGACAGTATTGTTGTATTTTATTATTTCAATGCAATGCAATGCAGTCAAGAGAGGTTTGAAGTACAGCAATGTGGAAAGAAAATGGGTAAATGTTGTCCACCCAAAGCTTTTAGAGGGAGCTTATTTGGAATCCTGGGCTTTTGATATCAAATGTTTTTGATGCAAAAAGAATTTTAGATCAAAAATTGATGCGAAAAGAATTTTCTAATTAAGATGCCTGACTTCCCTTTAACAGGAAGAATCCTGTAGCAGATCCGGGCGGTTTGTGAAGACAGGACTGACACAAAAAGACTGCCAAATATGAAACAAAATAGAAGTCCAGGAGTGATTTCAATTGTAATGAAAAAAGAGTTGATTATAGACGTGTCTCAATCTATGGGAGACACATAGATAAGCAGATTAGCGCTGAGCCAGCAGGAATGTCTAAGCAATTAAAATCTGGCAAACATGAATTAGTTGCATATATGGCTCCTTCAACTGCAGGGTCTAGGAGAGAGAGAGACACACATCATCTGGCAGCAAACGTTCAGTGATCAAAGTAAGTCAGAACACTCATTTTTAAGAGTTCAGGTGATGTTTTTTTTCATCATGTAAAGAAGCAGCATTGCTCTATAAAAAGAATATCTGGAGGACGTTCCTAATTGCTTAATTAACTTTATTAAATCAGGGTTGCATCTGATATCAAAGTTGGTTGCCGTGGGTGATCTGAAAGTGTCACGTCATACGTTTGTGATTAGCTTGTCAACAGAACCTTTCAGATTGTGAAATCAAATTACATGCCTGTTCAGGGCGAGGAATTTCTGCAAATCCAAGAGCTTGATGCAATCAACCAGCTTCCTTAGAAAAACAACTTTTTCACCTGAATTATTGTACCCAACATTGTGTTAACTTGTACATTTAAGCTCAATGTTATTTATAACACTGGGTTTCAAGTTATCTGTCAATATTACCAGCATTTTTCTTCTGACTGGAGGTAACAATAATATTGTGAAGTGGTCCAGAATCTGTGCATGGAGCTAAATTGATGGGAGACGACATGCAAGTCTTCCAAAAGAAATTCATTTCAGGTGTTGGAAAAACCTGAAGCTATTGGTTTATAATTTCAGAGTTCAGAAACAAAATTCCTGCATTTCAGCCGTATGTAATTAATCTATGGACCGAAGTTGTTGAATATTTAAAGGCATGAATTGGACCTGTTTGTATTTGAACATGACTTGAGATTACTTTTTTGTGTGTGTTTTTTTAAAAACACACAAAATTTTTTGTGTGTTCACCAATTTTTTTATTGGTGTTTCATAAAAAAACTGATCTGAACTGAACGAGGTATACTCATGTCCAACTTTGGTTTGGGTAATATTAGGATGATTGTTAATGGACTCTCCAAAGGTGTTAGTAAACAGACCTGTTTTAATTATACGTATAATTTAATTTAGTGTCGTCACTGTAAAACTAGAGACAAAACACACAACAACTATTCCAAACTAAATGTTTTAGCAAAAGAAACAAAGAAAAGAAAAAAACAAAAAGTTAGATTGTAATTGCTATTTTGAGTTTAATTAAGTGACTTCATATGTGATTAGAAAAAAAAAGTTTGTGAAAGACCTCCTCGGGTTTGCCTGCTCCTCTCTCTATTGTCTCGAGGAAGCCGTCCGAGTTTCTCCTCAGCGATAACCGGCCCCGCTTCGACCCCTTGGACGGGTCGGTCACTGGCTGCTTGTACACATCCATCTACAACACACACCAGATCATAGAGCAGCATGTCAGCTTCCAGTGGAAAAGGGGGAAACTTAGTTTCGTTTAATGTGCCACATTATTACATTAAAAAAAAGTAAATAGCCACCTCTGCATTTTGTAATAATCTACCGCTGTCATTATATGTAATAACAGCGTAATTACATAGTCTTCAATAGTCATTGAAGAATACATCTAAGGATTTTATTACATTTTGTGTCAAGTGCTATAAAATGTGGCCTTGCTGATGTTTTATTACATTCTGAAGCGCAATTTTACCTACGTTATTACATATTGCGGCATTATTACACAATGCGGCGTTACACACCATCATACACCTGCTACAACAGACCCATGCTCATCTGAACAAAGCAGGCACCACTGTCCTGCCTGATCTGTCAAGCCTTGACTTAAATGAGTCAGGCTGCATTCAACACAATTCATCCTGACTGCTGTCAGAGGCTCCAGAGCAGTGGACAACCTGACAAGCAGACCACAGTTTGAGAGCCTGAAGAGTCATCTTCCTGACCACGGTGGTCAGCAGCACCAAAGCAGGCTGTACTCTTAGCATTCCTTCGCACTCAGTGCCCTTCAGGCCTCCAGCATAAGTTAGAGTCCGGTCGCGTCTGCAGAAATACTCAGATGACTTTGCAGCTGTCGGGTTCATCAGAGCTGGACAAGAAGGAAAAGGTCAACCGCGCTTTCCATCGTGGGACAGGAAGTGGAGGAGGAGTAGAAATACTTGGTTGTTCACGAGGAAGCTCAAGCTCAGGAGTGTCTTTCTCCAGCAGACTTATATCTGCAATAAGTCTGTTGCAGAGAGAGCAGTCTCTTCTGTCACCTACTACTAGAGCAGCAGTATGAGAGCCATCGACACAGACAAGCTGATATAAAAGCCCGGCTCGGTTCTAAACACCGAGTGTCTGGCCTAAGTTGTACCACTTACCCCTTTGCCATTGGTCTCTACATAGCTGCACTTGAATGCACAGCTCAGTGTGTCTCTGTTTAGCTTCTGAAGCAAGGAGCTGCCACAGCCAAAAAGCACATTCTCAGCACTCCAGCCTTCATCACTCAGCTTAGCAAGAATCTAGAGAAATCAGGAGCAGAATTTAAAAAAAAAAAAAAAGGGGTCAAAACCAAAATTACAAACAATAATAGTTTTGTCTGAAGCGAAAGGCACATTTCTGATGCTAAGCTCGTCATTGTTCACAACTACTTCTGTTTGTTGATTGGCCCCATTGAAATCCCAAACAGAGATATGAAGGGAGATGGGAATCGAGTGGGATTTCATAGGAAGGTGATGACCAGCCTATGGATGACAGGGTACAGAGAAGGACTAGGGTCATTGGAGGAGAAAAAAAAAAAAAAAAGAACTAACTTTATTCTTATAATTCTGAGGATAAAGTTTATTCAGATGGTTGGTTATTTATATAGTGCCAATTCACACCAAATATCGTCTCAGTGCACTTCACAAAAAGTCCGAATTCTCTTTTGTTCCAGTGGCCATAATCCTCTTCTGTTACGGAAGAGGATTACCTGACTGACTAATAAGGTCTCACTGTACCAACCTTTTCAAAGCAGTCCTGGCAGGTTAAACCAATGTGAGATCCCATTGTTGGTTGAGCAAATGCTTCAAATTTGAACTCTCCATCTCACTTCCTTACTCTTCTCCTTGAAGATGATTTGAGTCTTTTTTTATGCTTTTAAGTTCTGCTACAGGCTGGTGGGACTCCGATGTTGCGTCACCACCTCGCCCCTGTACAAGTCAGCTGACGCAGGCCTGTCATTTCCTCACTTCGGGAGTCAGGAGCGTAACAGAGGTGGATGGATGGCCGACTCTCACTTCAGTTATGCGGGTATTATGTAACCTTTCCGATCTTCAGATTTCTCTTACCTGATCTACCGAGCAGAGGTCAATGCCATCCCCTTGGATGATCCGCAGGTAAGACGGAAGAACATTGTATCCCATTGAGTTCAGACTGTAGCCAAAACACTCTCCTAAAATCTTGATGACCTAAAGGTGAAATCATTCACTTTTAGAGGAAAATGTGTCATATGATCTCAAGTCAACTAAAGCAGATTTAAATAAGCCATCGTCCAACGATCAACATGCTTTGGTGATGCAGTTACAGTCTGAATCTACTGTAACATGGCTTTCAGACAATAATCTTTAGATTCTGTCATTTTTATAGAAAACTACTGTGCAAAAGTTAACAGCTAAATTAAAAAACAAAAAACAGATGTTCATATAACACCCCACTTCCCCCAGAAGTTCACATACATTCTACGCTTTTTATAATTACATTTAAGCTGTGTTTTTTTTTTTATATTCTATTCATATTCCCACAAGTCTCTCATAACATCTTGCTGAATTGAGGCCCATTTCTGGTTTGCTCTAAAACACATTTTCAGTTCTAAACCAGCTTTCTGTGGGACTGAGACAGGGCTTTGTAATGGCTTCTCTAAATCACAGGTCTCCTGTAGCCACTCAGACTAATTTGGTGCTGATTTGGAAGAGTCCTCTGCCCAGGCTTCAGACAGATTATGTGTCGTTTGAAGCATTTTATACAAATATTTCATGTCAGATTTGGTGGGATTTTGATTGATAATGAAAACAAATACAAGTCACATGGTGAACTGAGAACGCCATATTGCACTCAGGATGCAGTTCGGCGCTTTCCCTAAACACCATCTGGCTTTAGCAGCTGGAGATTGAACTCTGTGCTGTGCTGAGCTACTGCGGTCCGAAAGGGTTTAGGATCTGGAACGATGGTGCAATCAGCACTGCTGCATGTTGGTTAATACTCAAGCAGCGTGGCAGTCTTACGGTTTTACTGTAGCAGAAGGTTTTCGCATGCGTCAACAAATTATGTGAAGTCAAATATGTGCGGACATGAACCAAGAAGGCTCAGCAGGGGCCATCCTGAAGTCCAGACCCAAAGAAAACGCATGGCGCGTAATTAAGTCAAAGGATTACAGAGGAAGGTCAGACGCCCACTTGAGCCCCCAAAATACAAACAAGTCAAAAAAGTTTCCACTACAAACTTTAATGTCTTTTTTTTTACTTAAAATTAAAATGAAGCCAGACACTTGATCTGTTATTTACCTCAATTAGAGTCTCTGCTGGGTCTCCAGAATCAGGCCTGATCACCAGACAGGAATCCTCACTGCGCTCCATCACGCGTTCCTTTAGCTTATCTCCCCAGATGTGTTTGCAGGCATTGAAGATGTCGTAACTGTCACTGACCACCGACACCGGACCCGACAGAAACTGGTCGAGGATCCTCTCAAAGGCCTCCTTCTCCTTGTTCTTCCCCCAGGAAATGATCGTGCTACACAGGACGCAAAAAGGAAGGAAGAGATGAAATACGTCATGGGGGGGGGGGGCAAGAAACAGAAGTGAAGTTTGCACCTGAAAAGGAAACTGTGGTCACGTTTTAACACACTGGTTGGAAACCAGCATCTCTCTTCTTGATGCATGTCATTTCTGAACTGCTTTATCCCACTTGTTCACAATGTTTAGATTACCTGTGTTCAGCCGCTGGAATGGAGAAGCCTGCCATCGGACAGCCGTAATACCGCTGAGCCATCAATACTCCGGCTATCGTGTCTGTACCACAGAAATTAACCAGGTGAGCGGCTCCGCCCAATGCTGCAGACTACAAATTAAAAATACAAACAATTAAAAAAATGAAACGGGGGGGGAAAAAAAATGATCTACAAGTTTATTTAGAAAGTTTATCTGCAACAAACTTCAGCTATCGCCACAGACCCTTCAGTGAGATCACTACGAACAACCGGTGTATTTATCCATGTTTTAATACTGTTATACGCACATTTTCTAAAGGTTTTATTTTGCTCGGAGTGAAATAATAGTGTTTAAATGAAAAAGTGGGAAAAGTTTAAAATCCTTAACATTTCCTTTCCACGCGGAAACAAAACATTATGCAGGTTTCCCCCTCAATGATCAGATTTTTTGCCTAGGACTCCAAAAATATTTACAAAGGTTTTAATGCAAAAACAATTACAAAGACGCAAAAAGTAAATTTCACTCTATAAACCTGGCAAAAGGATCACAAATAGTGACTTCTTTTCAGTTTGACATAAAAATTTTGCCCAGGTTTAAAAACATTTGTATTAATGATATTTTAACTTAAGTAACAATGATCATTTTGATATCCTTTATTATTATTACTTGTGTGTCATACTTTCTAAATAAAGATGCCTTGAAGAATCAAAAAAATATAATGTGGAACCAGCATATGAGACACACATATGGAGAAGAGAGGCAGTGAGAGCCTCCTGACCTCCTGGGATGAGACGCCTCTGTAGCCGAAGTCGTGCAGCTTCAGCTCCAGGCCCTCCAGGCTCCCTGAAGTAGCCTTCAGGTGTTTGGCCAGAATCTTCTTAAACTCTCTGGATATGGTAGCTACTGTGATGGGATACCACATCTGCACCAGCATGGTCTATGGCCCAAAAAGAAGCAGATATAAAAAAAACAAAAACGACAAGGGTCAGTGAGAGCCCCAACAGAGTCTGATTCTGTTTTCAACGAGCTTTTAAATGAGTCATCAGCCAATTATTCTGGATGCAGAAGGTTCTGTGGCAGGTGAAACGCTTAACCGTGTCCCCAAGTTTAAAGACGTAAAGTCCAAATGTACGTCGAACACGGTAATGAATAAATTAAGGCGGACATTTAAAACAATTCCTAACGGTGAGATCTGCTAGTTGTTCTCAAGAGTTTAAGCTGATGACCTCTTCTTGATTTGAAGCACTGCTGTAGCCCGGCCTTCGCCTTCCAGTCCAATTACCCTAAAATAAAATCTCGTTGCCAGCACGGTCTTGGTTTTCTCCCCTTCACTCTGATTCCTGCCGGCAGATTTTCTACCAGGCCAATCAGCAAACAGAAGATGATGTAATCGATGATGTTGATCTTCTGCTGCTTGAGAATTGTAGCTCGCCTTTAGCAGAGGAAGTGAAGGAAGCCTTTCTGTCAATGGTGGCCACACTACTAAATATTGAATTGAGCGAGCGCCTCGTGCAGCTCAGCTCTTCTCTGTTCGCAGTAGAGGATGGTTTCCTGTAAGAATCACAGCAGAGAACTGGTGCATTGAGTACGTCACGGGGAAACACTAGCAACTGAGTAATAACCTCAACATGGTCCATTTCTCCAGGAAGAAAGCATTTCTGGAGAGCAGAGAGCCCAGGCTCTCTGCATGAAGGCGAAGTGTTGCAAGAGGGGCTGGGTTTTACTGGCCACAGTTCCGCCATTAGCTGACATGACGTAAAGATCACATTACAATAAAATCAATTCCCAGTTCTTGGCGTTACGGTGACATTGCATCAATAGGTTTTTCAAAGCTTCGAATTTGACATTTCTAAATAAGAAAAAAACATGATGCAACGTGTTTTTTTTTTTTTAGAACAAAAATCCTGCGTCTGAGTGGGAGCCTGAAAATATTTCCTTGTTATTTATTCTTAATCCTACAATATAAAATCATTATAAAGTCAGATACCAAATATCCCAGTATAAGTCACAACTGAGTGAAAGCACAATTCAAGTTCAAATGTTGGAACTCCTTTAAGTCAAGATTCGTCAGACGCTGATGGCTGTGGAGAGGAAGTATCTCCTGTAGCAGTCTGTATAACAGCGAATGCGAGGAAGTCTCTGACTGAAGACTCTGCTTTTCTATGACAGTCACGAAGAGCATAATAAGGACTGTCCATAATTTTCATGCTTTTATGGAAAATCCTTTTTTACATCATCATCTCCAACAGAACCAGCCTTCCTTATTTAGAATTGTTCACCTCAGAGACATTTATACCAACTAGCGCCTCTCGGAGTCAGAATCAAGGTACTGTTATTCGCTTGTCTTTTCAGGGGTCTCTCTGGACACTCAAGGGTTTTTAAAGTTTCAATCTGTGCAAGCAGGTTTTGCTACTATGTATTATTAATTTGACATATTTCAACAAAAACAAACCCTTCAAGTTATTTTTTTTTTCAAATTTACCTCAATGTAGTTAGTGAGCCAGTAGAAATCCTGATCTGTATTTTCCACAGTAAACAGAACGTTGCCTCTTGGTATGACCTTCCCCTCTGGAACTGCTTTGATGCGAATAGGAAGACGACCATTGTGTTTCTGACAGAGAAAAAACACCCAACTTTTTCTTTGGACATCTTTCACATCGTAAAGTGATTGAAACACAGGTGTAGCTGAACCCGTCCCTGCGTACCTCTAGGACTTTTCTCCAGCCCTCTTCATCAAACACAGCCTGTTTGAAATGCATCTGATAGAACAGCTTGGCCTCCTGAATCTTGTCCTCGGTCACAACTGGGCCTGCAAACAGCACCAAGTGTTAGCAAAGCTACCAAACCCCTATGAGTCGATCAAAGTCGATGTGAATGAAGCCAGAAAAAAAAAACAAAACTGTGGCAGGCATTTCTACGCCATTAACGGTATCTATGGCTGATTAAAAAAAAACAATTTTTCATGGGAAAACAACTTGGAGTAATTGCTTGCTGTTTTAGTCTTATTTCTGTTCTCATGTCTTTACCAAGATTTTCTTGTGAAAGGAGAACACATAACTATTTACTGTCAGGTGGAGGAAAGATGCGAGTGTTAAAGCTCTGTGAAATTTACATTTACACAATTTATGCACACGCGGACGGAGGAAGAAAGTGCGATTCTTCTTTGATCGTCACATTTGTGTTGGAAGTCTAATACTTTCAAATGAATTAGTTCTTTGCCAAGTGTTATTTTCAAGTACATTTTCTAATTTGTCAAGTGTGGAATATTTTCACTAGGAAATGGGAAAAAACAGGAGAACCTTACAGTTCAGTGAACACTGCTGCCTTATTAGCATCATTTTGACATCCGGCAAATGTTGCCTCCAAACCTTTACGGGACATTTATGGCGACGCATTATGCGTGTCTGAATGTTCAATGCTGGATTGGTACTTTTCTAAAATATTATTTGCAGTTAAACCCTCTGGATGTACCAGTAAGTTGTTGGAAGATTATGCTGTCTCCTCAAAGCAATGAAGATGGATAAGCATAAAGTCAAGTCCTTGGAAATCCCCATGTTCATGTCTCAAAGTTTTAACATTGGACTGTTGTTCATAGTTGTCTTGATGGGAGAACATACCTGTGAGGTACTTCTTCAGCAAATACTGCAGACCGAAGAACACCACCTCATTGAACTGAGAGCCCTTCTTCTGCCTGCATTCAAAGTAGGAGTAAATTTTGCTGACGTTTGGAGGATACTGTTTGTAGTGTGTGATCTGGAAAAGGAAAAAAGCAAAGAGTCAATTTAGGTACAGGAGGCTGGTGAGAGCAGGGTATTCAGGCAGGTATACGTTACGAACAAAACGTTAGGAATAGATGGTCTTTTGGGTGAAATTTGCAGAAAACTCAAGTCCTCGCTCCAACTAGATATAAAAATAGGGCATTGAAGCAGAGGTGATTTTCTCATTTAATACCATGAGTTCATTAACATAATCCATAAGCAGTCACTAGCTAATAATTAAGCACATCTTGTCACAGTAAAACTGCTGACTTATGATCAGCAACTGCAGTCTGTATCTCACATTCTGGCCTCCTTTCACTCTTCATTAGAGGAGTTAACAGTTACTAAGACTTGAGTGACAGACGATGGCCTGAACTCTCAAAGATTCTCCGAATCCTTTCTGAGAGCTCCCATCATTGCCTAAAGATTCTTGCCAAGGAGTCGTAGCTTAAGAGTCAGCTACTGAGCGAGAAAGTAGCTGAAATATCCCTAACTTAATGAGGAGGTGTGGTTGACCTCGTTGCTAGGTGTGGTTGCCTTGTTGGGAATGTGACTGGTTGATAAACAAAAACACCTAAAAAAAATAAATAAATAATTGATAGATCTTAACTGATCATTGGATCTAGACTGGATTAGGAAAAGTGTGTCATTGTAAGGAAACTATGCAAAACAAAATTGGCGCATGACATCAATATGTTTGATTGTACCTTATGTGCATCATCATCATCAAAATGTGTCGTAGCTTCTCAGTATGCTGGTCATTTTACTCTCCATCCACTTCACAGAGAATCTCTCTCCTGTCTTTCCACCATCTTCCCAACGTAAGATGATGGAAAGACACTAAAAGTCTTCTTGCATGCTCTTAGTATGTTGTCACCTTGGGAGCTCACTTAAGATCTAAAGGGTTGAGAATTTTTTATTGTTTTTTTAACTCTGAAAAAGAATTTTATAGTTTGAGACGTTCTAAGAATTTTGCGAAAACGGCATCACTAAGAAGTCCTTCCGGTCAGGATTTCTTTGAGAATATGGGCTCAAGAACCCAAATCAAGTCTCAAGTTCTTGGTGAGTACACTTCATGACTTTTTATTTTTGTTTTTATGATTTAAAGCACGTTCAACTGCTTTGTTGCTGAAATGTGCTATGCACAGAAACTTCATTAAAGTCTTCTTTTTGCATTATTAGTTTACTTGAGTCAAATTGCAAACATGCATCATCTCCAACAGTTATATATATTAATATATATTTAGGAACACATTACTATTTGTTTATCATGTAATTATAGACACACTTGTGTTTCTGTGTGCTCCAGCGGCCAAGCGATGATATTTCATTGCCAATTTTACGAATGTTTCTTTTAGCAAATGACAATGAAGTAAGTCTAAGTTGTGATATTTCCCATTCCCCAAATACAACAATTTATAATTTGCATTTAATAAAGCTCAACATTTTGTCATAACTCCATAACAATATGCCTTTTTAAAACAAAGGACCTACTTTGACAAAAGACTATCAAAAATTTAGTTACATTGAAAAGCAACGTTGCCTCTTGTGCACAATTATGTATGTGGATTTAACATCCTTAAATCTCATTACATCATTTTTTTTTTAATATATTTTCAAATCAATAAAAAAAGTGAAACTTGTGAATAAGATAACGTGAATTAAGTGACCCTGGCTGGTTGCAGTGGATAAACTCAGTGAAATGAATAAACAATCCTGACACCAACAGTTTATATGTGCTGAGAATTGTTCAAAAATAAGGAAAAGAAAATAGTGCACAAAGAATTGCACACCGATAATATATTTTGCTGTTAAGACTTCAATGTGGTTTGATAAGGAATATTAAAACACATACTCATGGTTTGATCAGACGATGCACTGTTTTTGCTTCACTCACTGCAGTTCTTTTCCAGAACAGTAGGAGTCACCAGTGAGAAAATCTAAACGCTCCACAGCCTGACACTGCACAGGTGCAACCAAGGGGACCAACAGCTGGCACTGCAGAGGTTTTTATTTGCGCTCCATGACGTGTTCATGCCAGACCAAATCTGAAATTAATTCTTTATGGATGAGATTTTCAGGTGGAAGACAACACTTTCTGGGTTTGTGGCCCCCTGTCCAGTGGTGGAAGTGTGCTTACGCGCGTGCAAAACAAATATTTACTTTTGTTTACAAGTTCAAGGGACAGGCCACATTTAAAGGTAAACTTAAATGACCCTTTTTGTGCGATCTGGTGTTTCGTGTGTTTCTGTGTTGTGGCAGCTTTAAAGTTCCATTAAAAAAAAAAACAAACAAACTACATATCCCCCGTTTTAGTTTCATATTGTTCTGTCCGCTGAGAGTGAGGGTCAGATGTTTCCCAACCCTGATTCTTGAGGCACACTGCCCTGCAGTAGGCAAATCTGAAGTTAAGAGCCTTACCCAGGGGCTTCTTGATATGTAGGGGAGGAGAATGGAGCCAAACCCACCGCTTTCAGGGTGCGAGATTACAATACCAAGTTGTTTTCTAGCATACAGCGTTATGTCAACGGAAAATATTCCCTTTTATCTGGATGACCCGATATGACCTTTGGGTAGAAGGAAGGGGCCGTAGAAAATAGCTTTGTCATTCTCACCACCAAGAACTGATCATCCATCAAAGATAGTTTTCTATATTTTCTAAAGGACATTTTGCAGTTTTGTCCAGCTCTCTCAGGGCAATGAGAGCTCTTGGAGAAAGAGAATCATTTGAATCTGCTGATGAACAAAGTCACGGTAGTTCAGAAGACATACGGTCCTCACTAGCAGCTTTACTTGGAAAATAAAAAAAAAAAGAAGAAAAAAAAAAATCACAGCACCCGGAAGTAAATACGAGACTATTGCGTTCTTTTTCGTCAGAGTCAATATTCTTTAGTATGTGGTTGTTGTGATATTTTCCTCACAAAGCATAATTAAAAAATAATAATAATAATAATAATTGTTGAGTAAAAGAAGAAAAACAAAACATCTCTGAACAGAAAATGAACTTGCATACCAGTTTTCACTTCCCGTAAACAACTGAAAGGAGCGAATGATTAAGAAATTTGGTTTCATCCAACCCAAATGTCCAAGGATGGAATCAACAGCGCAAGAGGAAATTGTGTATGAAACAGTAAAGATGACGCTGCCAGCTTGGCAGTATGTCAGATATTTAAAACACAATATTTAGCAATAATGATCTATATAAGGTTGATATTGTGACATGTTTTTAAGTCGAGTTGTCCAGCTCTTGCATACGTTTTAATTAAATAAAATACCAGGTATTCACTATCCACTTTATTGGTGACTGTTGTATTTGACTGCGTCCACCTCTGTTTGTGTTGCTTTTGTTGAGAACAAATGATCCTTTACAGCAGCTTCAGTAAGTCCCTTCTGCACTGCAGATTTGTTTTAAATCCGTTTCCGCCCACAATTTTGGCCAGCAAAGCTCATTGTCACAAAACTCTCCTGAAAATCTCGCCAACATCCACAAAACAGTGTCAAACAAAAAAAACAAAAAACAAAAAAAAAACATGCCACCTTTGACCTTTTAGTATTTCATCTGATTTAGTTGATCGAACGACAAAAGATGTCAAAGTTGCGTCTCAGCAGAAGTAGCTACCGCTCCAGGTGATCAGCTGCAGTTTCCATTTCCAGCACCCGCGGCTCACACCAGGCTTAACTTTCGATTCGTGCCCTCGCAGTCATCCATCTGCTGCTCACCGCGTCTGTCACCACAGCGAGGTGAGAGAGAGAGCAGCAGCAGCAGCAGCAGCGCCGAGCTGGTGGGGCGCAGCGCAACCAGCCTCACTCAGAATAAATGCTCCCCACCGACCGGAAACGTTTACGAAGCACAGACACGGACAGATCCGCTCACCTTGTACGAATCCGTCGCGAGCAAGAAATTAAAGTCCTGCGCTGCCATTGTTGCCGTTTGTGAATGAATTAGTAGAAACGCCCTCCGGTCTCCGTCCGCACCACGCAAACCAAGAGCACGCAGCGAAAATGAAAGCAGGCGAGGACAGGCGGCGTATGGAAGCCGCTTAAAACCCGAATTTGAGTTTCGACAGCGAGGCCGGCGGGCTGCACGAGCTCAAACAAACAGTGAGCGGGCAACAGCAGTTGCTTCTCTGGCTGGAAGGGGGCGGGGCGGGCTGCGCGTACGTCCACTCCTCTCCTCTTTGACCTGGTGCGTCATGCTGCCTTCAAAGGCAGTAGGACATTAGAAATACATTTCTTAAATCTCCTCCTCACTTTTCCTCGCTCAGTTGGGGATCTGGGACGTGAGGCCACTTCGTAGCAAGTTGCTCTTCAGACCTTCCACCACTAAAATGATAAAGAAATAGCTAATGTTTTTAAATATATATTTGATAACAGATGTGTGTCTTTCGTATTAGTCCCTATTTTGTCATTGAATAATTGCTGTGAATTTACACAACTGAAGATAATTGTTAAGCTTTGTTTATTTTTTTAAAATAATTTTTTACATAATATTCCACAAATATCAACATCCTACAGAAGACGTTTTATTTATTTTTTGCAAAGTTCCATGTTTTTCTTTATTTTGAAACCTAAAGATAGAAAGAAGCAAGTGAATCTTCACAAATGACAACAAAATTCCTAGAGAGGATATTCATCTCTTTCCCAACGGTCATGTAACATTTGTGACAATTGTGAAAATGTAACTTTGGACTGTAAAGGCTGCAGACCAATTTCCTAGTTAATCGCAGTGGGGCCTCGTTAGCTCGTGAGCTGATATGTGGATCCTGGGAATGCAAAGCAGCAGCAGAGTAGCACAAATAAACAGAGTTTGAAGCACAGAGGTCAGAATTAAACTCCAGAAACAACTGCAACATGACACCGTCATGCGCAGGTGTCATGCTGAGTGACCTTTTCATGCTCCATTTGAAAACGAAAGCATAGAGGAGGTTTGTGGAGTGTAAGGTGTCAGCGGGTTTACTTGACAAAATTCTGCAAATCTATGCACCTCAAATTTAGTTATTTGAAAACTGGCATAAGTTTTGTTCTTTTATCTACTTACTGAAACATATTCTAATTTTAGTTATATAACGGAAATAAGGTGCAGCTTTCATTTGGGGGGTGTATCCACATTCAAACCAGAGGAAGGCTTTTAGAAATTTCAACTGGTGAACACATGCCATCCTCGTTTAAAAGAGACCAAAAGCTATTGGATAATTGTTCATGGGCAGATGTCAGCATTTCCTTTGTTGTCATTATCAGTTAAGCGGATGAAAGTGAAGCAAACGGCATCATCTGAAAAACACTGCAGAGTCAATATGGTGGCTGAAAAATGTGGTCTGCTGCTGAAGAGTTTTCAATCAAACATTATAAATAAACATTTCATTTAGTTTTTTTTTTTTTTTTCATTTGTTCAGTTACATTTACACGTCAGAAATGAAGGAGTTATGTCATAAATGATTTAGTTCCTCTCTTTTTCTTTTCTGTTTTGTCAATTCTTTTGCTTAATTGACTGCGTTAAGCCTGAACGTCTGCACTTTAACTGCATGTGACTTGTTTCATTTAAAATTCACTGTGGTAATATACAGAAGCAAAATTAGAAAATTTGATTATGTGTTTTGATTATAAAGTGTATTGAGTGAACTGTGGCAGTGGTACATGGTTTGTGTTAAAGAATACAATGTAGCACAAAGTAGCACTTTTCAGTTCTGTCTAAATGAAACACAATAAAACCTGAGTTACATGTTCGTTGTGAGAATTTCTTTTTAGAAATATGTACATTGCCAAGTGTTACAGTTAAAACTTCTGCAAAATTTTGTTGTTCAGAATTAAAGAATTGGATTCGATCTATAGCCTATTTTAAAATCTAGAAAATATTCTTAAAGTATTCAGGTTTACCTGATTAGGAGCAATACAAAACACTAACATAAAAAACTTAACCACAGTCCCATCCTTTGGCCTCTGGTTCGGTGGTTTTAGTACACAGATTTTCCCCAAAGTGATTTTTTTTTCTTGGATGAAAAACTTTCAAATGAGTAAAATGATTGATGAACCCCGCTTGTAATAGATGTGAAATGTGCTGTAAAATGACCGACTGGCACAAAGAAATCTCTGTCCTTTAAGACTCAAACCAGTCGAGTACTGGGCTGGAGAGTCCGACCCAACTCTCCCATCAATGTCAGTAGATTCAAATGCTGCGTTCAGGACCAAAAGTACCAGAAATGTGGTTCTTCTAGATAGAACCTGCATCCATGACCGACTGACCAACTGACTGACTGACCTGAAAGACGTCAAAGCAGCTGGTCATTGTTAAGAAGGTATTTAGCTGTTGAAATTGCAGCTTCTTCGATAACCTTATTGATGAACGGATGACTGGTCTGTAATTCTGCATTAGCAACTTCCCCAGATTGTCCTTTTCCAACAGTACTTTGATAATTGCTATTTTTAAGGCGTAGGCTAGAGGAAAACACATGGGAACCCCATTCATTTATACGTTTTATCTCTGTTAGGATCTTTGGTCGTTAAAGTTTGGTTTGGGGTTTTGTCATATTTTGTGTTCCTTAGTTTTTTCTATTAGTTCTGCCTTGTTTCCATTTCCACTTTAGTTCTTCCTTAGTTCATTTCTCATTTCAAGTTATTGTTTGTCACTCTAGTTTGATTATGTTTCTTTATTTTAGTGTTAGATTCATGTCCTCGCCCGCTCTGCCACCGTCTCTCTCCCCAGTCTGCCTCTTACTCCCTTCACTCACACCTGCAACCCATCAGCAATGTCTGCACTTTAACTGCATGTGATTCACTGTGGTAATATACAGAAGCAAAATTAGAAAATTTGATTGTGTTTTGATCCAACGTTCAACCTCCCAGTATTTGTGCCTTCTCGCTGCATCATCTGATCAACTCCCATCACTTCCCCATTGTGCTCAGTGGGATGTGTTTAGTTTCTCCCTGTTGGTTTCTTTCTCTTGGATTTTGATTTATTTCTTTTATTCTGCCCTCACCTCCTGTGATCTTTGAGTTTTTTATTATTATTATTATTATTTTCATTAAACAGTCATATTCATTTGCCATTTCTGTGTTCAACACATCATGGCAATCTCACTGAAATGTTTCGGGTTTTGTTAAGTGATTTCCAAGATGGTGATTTCCAACCCGGGTCCTCAAGGCTCTCAGCCCTGCATGTTCTGGATGTTTCCCTGCTTCAGCACACGCGGTTTCAATTGACGGCTGATGAACGCACTCCTGCCGAATTGCAATCATCCGAATGGGACACATGTAACACATGCAGGTAAATGAGCCTTGAGGACCAGAGATGGGGAAACGCTGTTCTAAAACACTTTATTTTACATAAGCCCCCCCCCAGAAATGTAATAATAATAAATTCCCCAGTTCTTAAACATTCCTCGATCCCATAATATGCAACTTTTTATTTTTATTTTTTGTAAAGGTTGCATTTGCTACTTGCCATATGCAATTAAGCATTCCCATAAGCTGTAAAACTGTAAAACATGATTCCGTTGAAACGAAGCAGAAAGCTTTTACTGCGAAAATAAATGAGTTTCGATTCCGGTCTGCTGCTGCTGCTGCTGCTCTAAAACCGGCCCCTCTTTTGACTGAGCTGTGGATCATCAGGTGGTCGCAGACTGACTGCTGGCCGAACTGATCCCAGAACAGGCGGGTGTTTCAGCACCGCGGTCAGCTCCCAGCCCTGCCTCTTCCTCCTGCAGGCAGCCGAGCATCAACACACCAGCGCTTCCTCCATCTGCGACCCCTCCCCTTTTAAATGTGCTCTCACCACAAATCCTGCTCATCTGTCACACACTGCTGGAGTTGCAAGGCTTTTGAACATCACGCAACCAAGAAGACTCAACAGTATTTCCGATTTTCTTTTTTCTTTTCTTTTTTTTTTCTGGATCACCCCCACCACCAGAAGCCTGTGGCGTTAATCAGGCGCCGTTTGCGCCTCTTTCCTCCTGTGGCTCCAGTTAACGCAGCTTCATTGAGCCTAACAGTAGTTTATTTTTGACTCCGGCAGCATGTTGGATCCGTCTTCCAGTGAGGAGGAAGGGGACGAGGTGGTCGAGGTGGAGCGCAAAGAGGTGGCCGCCTCGAAGAGCCTCGGAGGAGCCCGACGGCCACCGGGCCGATCCGCCGACGATCATGGCGGCGGAGGGCTCCAGCCCCGGGGCCGCGGCGGCGCCGGTGGCCGGCCCTCCAGCCCCAGCCCGTCGGTGGGCAGCGACAAGGAGAAGGAGGACCTGGAGAAGATGCAGAGGGAGGAGGAGGAGAAGAAGAAGCGGCTCCAGCTGTATGTGTTTGTGATGCGCTGCATTGCTTATCCGTTCAACGCCAAGCAGCCCACCGACATGGCCAGGAGGCAGCAAAAGGTGAGGCGGGCAAGAGGAGAGAGAGAATAAAGCTTCTTTAGTTGTGTGATTTCGACGGGAGCTGAAGCACAGACATCACATGACACCAACTGTTGCTTCCTGAGGCGAACCATGTTGGGTTTTACATCAAAGGGAGGAGGGAGGGGCGGGGGTTTGGGGGGAGGGGGTGGTCTACTTCCGTTATAAAAATGTTCCAGTCACTAATGAATCCTTTAATACTCAACCATAAAAATCTGGAGCTTCATTGATTATTATTATTTATTAATTTATTTATTTATTTTTGCTGAGTGAATCCAAACAATACAAGGCATGGCTTTTAAAAAAAAACAAAAAAAAACTAAATTGTATCCAGGAGTAAGTCTTGCTATTAAAGGGAAAGACAAAAAGGACAAGCAGCAGCAATAAAGGGAGAGAGAAAGTAAGGCAGACAGAGGATTTGCATTCATCATTTATTTATTTATTTGTTTTTTACTGTACGCTCTATTCATAAACCGTGTGCGCTTGCAGCAGCGTCAACGTTTCCTCTACCGAGTAGCAGCAAGAGAAGAAGACAAGAGAGGGCTCTTTGCCACACCAAGACACTCTGGGCCCAAAATGTTTCAATATTCAGACGGACTGAATATTGCGCTTTGGAGTGCTTTGAAAGTTCAAACAAACACCTTTTAAATTTGTGACATTAAAAAGGTAAATGTCACAAAAGAAAACCCAAAAGTAATGTTAAAAAAAAAAAAAAAGAAAAAAGTTTCTCATTAGACGAGTCAAGTCAGCTGACAAACTTTAAGCTTGGTGGGAAAGTTCCAGGGACTGGGTACTGGGAGCTGTGGTCAAAGCCCTGTCAGCATTCAGCGTTCAAATCGAATTTACCAATCCCACCTCAACACAACTGAAGGTAAAAGTGCAACACCTTGATTTTTTTTTTTTTTTTTTTTTTTTTTATTGCTATGGTGATAGAGTTGAGGATGGTCAGCATGACTGCCTGAGCTTAAACCAAAATTTCCATCTTGAATAACAAGGAGGAGGCGTCCAGAGACCAGGACGTGTTTCGTCACGTGAGTTTCGTGTGCTGAACGCCTTGTTGATGTAGAGTAGAGCGAATGTGGGCTGATTCTTCCTGAAGTAAATCACCAGCTCCTTAGCTTTATCCGCACTCAGGACCAATTGTGTTGTTGCCATACAACTAAGTCACTTGGATCAAGAATTTGATAAACGGACCACAATTTGTGTTTGACCAGCTCTGGAGCACCACAGGGCAGTGTACTGCTGCTCTTGTTGATTACAGTGAACAAGAATAAAAAAAAAAATATCAAAGTTAAACGATGCTATTGTAATTTCAAATATTTTGAAGTCTACTCTGACTGTTTTGTGATGTTTTGGGTTTAGTGCTTAACAGACAGCAGAAGCAGCCGGATGCTAAGGCTTTTGTTTTTTTTTTTTGTCTTTTTTTACATAGCATTTCTGGGCATGTTGACATAAACGTGGAAAACAAATTGGTAACAACTTATGTTTTTCAACATCGGCATCTTAAAGAAGCTTGGATCAACTCAGAGAGAGAGAGAGAGTTAACCCGTCAAAAGACTGCAAGACGACCAGGAACAACAAGCTGAAACTATTTCTTTATTTCAAGAAATGGAATAAAGATACAGCTCCTTTATTTCTATTTCTGCAGTCAATTGGTTCACAGCTTAAAGAAGAAGAATCTGACATATACTGTCAGATGTTTATTTTGCAGTTGTTTGCTGATCTCTGATTCAGCCGCGAAAGACCAGTCTGTTAATTGGCGTCACATTAGGAAATTACTTTAGCGGCGTGCTGAAGCGGTGAGCAAGGTGTCGACGCTTTGTGTAATCAGAGCACATTGTGCAGCTGGGTAAGACAGCTCACGGACACACTTCATTAACACAGACACTTCAACTGAGCTGGAAAAGTGTTACTTATTTTTATTAGCCTTTCTTTCATGACTAAGAGCCAATGTTACACTTGTAGATTCTTGCATGTCATAAAAAGTGAACCGCATGATGCCAGCACAACGCTCAGAGAAACTGGACTGTTTTCCGGTTTTTACTTTTACTTGAGTTGGTTGATTTTGTATTGAAAGAAATGGACTTTGGAGATTGGAAACATTAAATTCATAGATTTCTGCTACATATGAGTGAATGTTTACGCTAATCTCTGCATAATTACTCAGTGTTTTCTACATTTACTTCAGTATTATTTATTTTCTATTAATAAACGTTACTTTATTTGAAAGGTTACATAAATGCTTGTTTATGTAAATATATTGAACTAAAAGCCTGTTTATGATGCTTTCCCTCCCCAAAATAAGCCATTAGAGATGCACCTAAAAATATTATGGTAAATTATTATATTTACCGTATGTCTCAGTAAATACTCACAGAAACCGATATTCCAGGTTGGTTCCTCTTCAGATTGAGAGCAGACGGCCTCTGGACACCAATCGAAAAGCATCAATCAAACCCAATGTGGGATTTCACAATAAAAGCTTTCAACAAGCTTCAAGATAAAACATAAAGTCTGTATTCACAACATCAGAAAACGTAAAGGGTTTCTGTTTTCTTTTCTTTTTTTTTTTTTTTTTTTTTTTTGAACATTACAATATCACTCTTCAGAGTGAGAGTGGAAACCCCAATTACTCCTGAAACATTTCCCTCATGTCTGATGTGGGACACACAAGTGAAAGCGTTATGATGAGTGGAGCATCTTTAACAGTTGGGCTCCAATTTACCTAATTTTTAGGTGAATTAACACTAAAAAGTCATTTTTACGTTACCCAACATGGTTTTTCAAATAGAAGGTGCAATAAACACCACAATTTTTGAATGATAAAAAACTTAAGTTGTTGAAAGGCCAATTTCCAGACCCTGGCTACATTATTCTGTTATTGTGATGAGTTATAAATCAGAATTTTCATGACAGTAAACATTTTTTGTCTATCATCGCAAACACAAAATGTTTGCCAGCTATTCTAATGAGTGTTTGATCGCTTCATTTTCTGTTGGAAATGACCTGTCTCACTCCAACGTCTGCTTTTAGGAAGAAAATAATATCAAATCTAGTTGTGCCAAGGGGTTCATGACATACAGATATATTTTAAAGCTTTATTTCAAACTCTATTTGATGAATGAGTGAGAGAACTATGTGACGTTGGCGTTATGAACTTCCTGGAGTTCAGCAGGTTTGTAGGGTGAATACCGAATATGAAGCCATAATTTCGACGAGGCCAGACAGAATTTTTAATTATTATTTTAATTAGTATAGAGGAAGAACATGCTGAACTTGAGGCAGGTGTTGCAGCGTGTAAATACATTAAATCACAAATCTGAAACTAACCTTCATTTAAAGCAGCATTCGAGTTTTTCACCAGAACATATTGGGAAGAGATGAATACAGTTAGCTACTTAACCTGCCAGTGATCATTATGTTGTGTGTGTGTGTGTGTGTGTGTGTGTGTGTGTGTGTGTGTGTGTGTGTGTGTGTGTGTGTGTGTATGCGTGTGTGTGCTGGTCCTTGTTTGCACTTGTTGCAAGCAGCAGTTCAATAGTATATGCATAATTCATGAGAACAGCATGTTGGTTGCTAATAATGATGAAAGGCTTTTTCGTTGGCCTGTAGTGTTCGTATGCAAACACACTCCCACACAGCGACAGACACACACACACACACACACACACACACACACACACACACACACACACACACACTCGCAGCGCACACGAACGGGCGCCGTACGGTTTTCATGAATGCCAATTCTTACACATGTTCACGCACACAATGCAGTGAGAGCGAGTGCTCTGCAATCACAGCCGGGGTGAGTCGACGTGCCGGTTGAACCTATTCAGACTCTAATTTTGCGGGAGACGTCCGTCTTCGCAGCATCACGAAGCATCCATCGAGAGATTCGTTTTGAAACACCTCGATCGCCTCTGATGTAACTTTATGTGACTTCAGGCCTGTCCTACGATTCTGCTGCCGAAGGAGAAGCAAAGAGTAATTTAATGCATGACTATAAAGTCGCATCTGCTGGTGTGACACGCAACAGAGTTCCTTTATACGAGTTTTGTGCCTTCATTAGGGTTGAAATTGTAGCTTTTAAGAAAACTGCAATAAAAATGATTTTACAGACAATTAAGATGGATCCAAAGATCCAGAAACGTTGTAATGACACACCGGATAAATCTTGAAGCACGTGGCACTGGCTGAGTCCTTTTAGAATATTGAAAAGATTTCTGGATTAATCCCATCTCTGTCACTGTCAGATGAGTAAACTCTATCTAGATCTCAAGCTCTACATCTCTTAGGATCCTGAGATGTTTTGAGGTTTGTTTGTATTCCTTAGTTTCTTTATTATTATTAGGTCAGTCTTTTCTCAAATCCAACAAATCAACCCTAAATCATACAAAGAATAAAACAAGCATAAGAAACAGTCAAATCAACCCTAGCTGAACACTAGCTTAACCCTGGCCAACTCGTGTAAAGTTGCCCATGTTTTTGAAGTAGAAGTAATATAATGCGATGCTTGCAAATATGAGAACTTCATACTTCATGTTCAATACTTAATTTCTTATTTTTTGGGTCATGATTCGTTTTGTTCTTTTCGAAACGTAAAATGTCGTTCTGCGTCCCTCAGATCAGCAAGCTGCAGCTTCAGACCGTCAAAGATCGCTTCCAGGCGTTCCTCGGTGGAGACACTCAGATTGTGGCCGATGAGGCTTTCATCAACGCTGTTCAGAGCTACTATGAGGTGAGTTTTATAGCAAGCCGGCTTTCTCATCCCTCAAATTTAACATGGTTATGTTTCAGAATGGAAACCACATCTATAAGCTGCACAGATATGAGCACAGATATACAGGATGCACAGTTCAGGCCAGGTGTGAAACACGAACCCAGTTTATTTGGAATTTTTTTGATGCACATTACAAAAAACAGTAAACAATTGATATTGATTTTAAACTGTTTGCAATCCGGCCCATTTCATTCGACGTAAATGCAGTTTTGTTCAAAGACATTCGACTTGAATTCCAATGGAATTACGCGGTGCAGTGTTTAGGGCTGCAACTAACCATGATTTTACTAGTCGATCATTTTATCAGTTATTCTGACAATAAATCAATTATTCAGTTTAAAAAACACTGGCACATTCTGCAGAGCCTTTTTGTATGTTGTTGTATTCAGTAGTACACAATTGTACAGTGCTGTATTGTACTGTTGTTGGAAATGCATTTTTTTTAAAAATGCAAATAAACAAAAAATAATTAAATTCCCTTTTTAAACAGGTAAACAGACCCTTTATTGAATGAAATGCAGCGACAGCATTTCTTTAATGAAGGCGTGATCATTTGTAGCAAAGGAAGCACCTAAAAAATGCTTTTTAACTTCTTTCTGCTCAGGACTTATCTTTAATGCAGTGCAGGGCTGATCTGTATCAACTCACTTTAAATCTCAAGCGTACAGTTTTAGCTTATTGTAAAATGAGAGTAACAGCTGTAGAAAGAAGCTGAGGTTCAGAAAGAGGGTTGTCGTGCAACAGCCAGTGCCACATGAAGCAAGAAGGACACAATAACGAAGCGATGTTCTTGTTATTCCCCCCCACTTGGTTTCAGATCTTCCTGAAAAGTGACCGCGTGTCCCGGATGGTGCAGAGTGGCGGCTTTTCGGCGAGCGACTCTCGTGAGGTGTTCAAGAAGCACATCGAAAAGCGCGTGCGCAGCCTGCCCGAGATCGACGGCCTGAGCAAAGAGACCGTGCTGAGCTCGTGGATCGCCAAGTTCGACACCATCTACCGGGGGGAAGAAGACCCCCGGAAGCACCAGCAGCGGATGACCGCGAGCGCCGCCTCCGAGCTCATCCTCAGCAAGGACCAGCTGTATGAAATGTTCCAGCAGATCCTGGGGATCAAGAAGTTCGAGCACCAGCTGCTCTACAATGCCTGTCAGGTTAGTGCATCAACACGCCTGTTTGTTTCTCATCCTTCATGGTGGGCCGGTTTAAAAAAAAAAAAAAAAAAAAAAAATGGGGGGAATATTTGTTCTGTATCACTGTCATTTCTATTCTCCAAAAGACACACACACACACACAAAAACTACTGGTGTAATTGCCATTATAGAAAATCAGTGCTATTCATTTCAGGTTTGTTATTTTTTCCAAAATAGTACAACATAAAAAAAATTTGACCTCACAGATTGTTGTTCTCTCAGAGGTGAGTTTTAGTCCATGCTTAAGTTTTGGCTCACATTCAAGATGCTGACTCCAATTGCATCTGAAAGTCTGGAGGAAAAGACTCGAGACATGACTTGAACTCTGACAATTTTTGATTTGTGCAATGAAGAGTGAAATGAAGCCGGTGTGTGAATTACAAACTGCAGCTGAGAAAGGATTCACTTTATTACCAGTGCATCTTTTTAAGAAAAGAAAAATGAGGAAAATAGAAATGCACAGTGACCCGGATGGGTAAGTAGAATTTGATTTCTTACTTGGATTTACTCTTTACTGAAGAAAGTGATCATATAAGAGTAATGCGTTACTAAGTAGGTATTAGATTAATTAGTTAGTTAGTCAGTTAGTTAGTTGTCTAACACACAAATGAGAATAAATGAACTAAGGATTAGCAAAGGAACAATAAAAAGAAAACACAAACCACCAACTCTTAACCCCTGACCTCAAAACCTAGCCTTAACAAGTTCTACAAAGGTCAGAATTGAAGTCTGCTGGATAGGTGTCAAACATCTCTAGGAAAATGATTAAATTAAAAAATGCATCTAGAGGCTTATAACTTCAATTCTGAGAATGACTTAAAGTCTTAAATCTTGCCTTGAACTCAGAAGCTTGACCCCTGAAGAAGCCGTGCCGACAGGTGCTCAGCAAATCATTATTATGTGGCGCATGGGTTTGCATGTCTGCGGCTTCCAGCAGTTACACTTGCATAACGAATCAAATTATAAACTAAACTTGGTGAGAGAGAGCCGATTTCACGTCAATTCCTGGCCGTTTCCATCTGAAATGCGTAACGTGTAACTGGCATGTTGAAGGTTTTGATGAAGCCAGGCTCAAAGACAACGGCTCAAAGCAGGCAACACATATTTAGGTCATGTTCTCTTGTTATTCCTAAAGTAATTTTACCAACTCAAGACCATTTGCACATTTAATGGTACACATGGTTTGATTCCACATTACAGGACACACATTCACACAAGCAGTAATAAACATTAAAAAAAGAGGAAACAGTGATTGAAACAGTAAATATTAGTAGTAATTTGTAATGACTGCTCTCCCAGCGCAGTTTGTCATGTCTCTGCTGGACTTGCTGTCTGAAGAAACGCACCGCTCTGTTGTCATGCTAACTAGCTTTAGCATTCATGACAAGTTCTGGTGTCGGGGAGACGCTGTAGCGAAGCAGAGAGCTTGGGAGGGAGGGTGAATTGGGACTGAGTGGCGCACGCATGAGCCTGATGGACAGCATTAAGACCCGCCCCTTGTCTCTCATTGGTTGTTTCGGGGTAGCATTGGGGACACTGGGAGACGGCACAGGAGCTAGATTTATTTTCACAAATTATTTGTGTCAAACTACACTCTGATGACATAGTGACAGTTTCAATGAATATGTAAAGGTGACATACTGCAGCTTTAAAGACATGGGGATGTCTCAGTTGTGTCAAGCTTTTAATATCCTTGACACAAATGAGAGGGAAACCAAATGTGGATATAATCGCACATTTTTTCCTTTTTATTATTATTATTATATTTTTAAAAATTATTATTAGCAAGTGTGACTCGGCCGACGTAAGCATCCCGCTGAATTCACCTCGTCTTGTTTGCCGAGGGGCCGCTCTGTTTCAGTTCCCAGCACAAAATAACAGGGTGGATGATGAGTCGGCTGTCCTGTTTAAGCCAGGGTGGTGATTTCCAGAGGGCTGGCAGGAAGGAAACTGCAGCAATTATAGGAAACAATAAAGTTCCAAGTACATTAATGAGATGTTTGCTTTCCAGTCATTAGTGCGCATGGAGGGGAAAGAAAGGACTGGCATTTAGGATCCATAGAAAAAAAGAACTTGATTCTGCCTATTAATATCAAGCAATATGTAAAACGATCGTCTTCTTAAAAGAAGAATTTTACCGCAAATAGAGAGTGGATACGTGACTGTTACTGTGGCTGCAGCGTGTTCAGAGCTCAGGCAGGTAGGAGCTGAGGGGATGGTATTTGTGTCCCTCTGTCAGCTTCCAAATGTGATTTGGTGTGGATGTGTTTGAAGAAGAGCCAGTTAAGCTTTCTCCCCCTCCGAGGCCTTCCCCAGCATGTCCCTGCTCTCATTAGAGGAGTGACTGCTGTCTTGCCTCTGTACAATACGCCAGATGGTGAATGTCTTCATAGTCGAGCCCCAGAGGGAGGAAAATCTGCTAAGGTGTCTACTCTGGCTTCCCCCCCTCCTAGTCCCCCTCCCTCCCCGTCTCCTCTCTATTGCTGAACAGAGCAACGTCGCACAGCAGGATCTGTTTTACGCAGACGACTCCATCGACTGCTGCTAGTATAAGAGGGAAAGTTTCACCTCTCCAGTGTTTTGCACTCGCTCTTAACGACTTCTGATTTTGCATCAGACCCGGTCCAAAATGAATAGATGCATGTTCCCTGTTTACCACCTGGATGTTCCTCAACTCATCTGAGCTCCAACAGCTAATGATTTGTCTGTTCATCTCTGTTTTGTCAAATAAAGATTTTTATACTAGAGGTTATGATTGATGTCATGCATTCCATGGTGTTTCACTATCATTGTATACTTCTTAAAATAATGGATGAAGTTATTTTTTTGCCAATAGTGATTTTGGGGGAAGGAAAAAAAAAAATCACCACCTCTTCATTTCCAAACAATGTTGTTGGCAAGAAAAAAAAAAAAAAATCTTCAGTGTTAAAATGGCATGCAGTGTTTTTTTTAATTTTTTTTTTAAAATATGAATGTCTTTTTTAACTTGGTTACTGCTCTCTCTTAATGATTTTGCATTGAACTGGCCGACTGTCAAAATGCATCTGACAAAAAGAAAACAACAACAACCTCGCTGTTCTCTCAGTGCATGTCAACTGTGTTGTTCTATAATCTAATTTGTATCTCAGCTTTTGTTACCATTGTTTACGAAGACTGGGCTTATGGAAAGATTCATGCAGTGTCCAGTGGCCGACCCTGCTGCGAGATTTCAGTCTTTAAAATCGCAGTTATCTCAGGTATTGTCTGGTCTTTTGTATCAGTGGTAATGCCAACATGGCTCCACAATGCACTCACTTATATGGCATAAAACAATACATTTGTCACAATTGACTGGGAATGTGGCTGACACTGCTATCCACCAGGGGCCTCATGTGAATCAAGTGTACACACAAAGATTGCCGCAGAGCAACGTTTCAAAATGAAACGTGAATATACGCAAACCTGAAGCCACGAAAGTCGTCCTTTCCCCCAAACGGTTTAGATTTAGGGATTCTTAAGGTGGACAAGACAATCAGACATGTCCAAAAGTATCTGACACTGTAGATCACATCTTCTTGATGAATCAACTTTAATAGATTAGTTTATCTGTAAAGGCTGTGAACTGGTTCTCCAATTAGGCTCCTTACTAAGGCAGTGGCATTCAGTAAGGGATCATCTCCAGGTAACTTGTTGTAAAAGTTTTCTTAATTCAGTCCATCGAACACTGTTATTGTAGATTGATATGCCACATATGTGTTTTTGAGCAACCCCTTCATCAAGCTTGTCGGTAGTGAAATGCACCCAACGTAGCATAACTGCGAGCTACAGCACTGTAAGCTTTCACTAATCCAACTACAGACTCCACCCTTCAGTCAGCGCTTCACTCCTGTCATTACTGTTTATCCAGTTGATGCGATGCTGTCGTCTTTAATCTGTTTTTCATGTTTTCCTTTGTCGGTGATAATGCGGACCATGTACTGTCCAGAACATGCAGTCGCCATTGCTCTGACTATGGTCATATTTGTTCTGATAACACATTAAAAGACCAAATAAGCTCTGACTGCAATTCATTAACGAACAGATGGTGTCCTGGTCAAACAGAGACCTTGAACAGTTTGAAGTCAGACTTTCTGCTTCCACTCAGCTGCGCGTATCTGGATGCTCGTGAAAGGAAAACGTTTGGTTTCTAATGATTGTGGTGCGTTGAGTCATGTCTGAAATGTAGCTTCTTGTGGAGGCTACATGTATGTGTAAAAGAGATTCACAACTTGATAACTGCTGTACCTACTCCTCGCACTTGTTACCATGGCAACTGTATCCAAAGGCTAGTGTATCCTCTTAGTTGGCTAATAGATGAAGTAATAGATGATGTTGTTATTTTATTTTATTTTTTAAAATCATTTTCGGCGTAGCCCGGTAATAAGTGACATTTGCTGTTGTTGAGTGTAATTTACTTTCAGGAGAGTGTGATTAAAACGGTGTTTTTCTTTTCTTAATTCATGGCCATGAATGTGATTTTTAGTGGATGTCTAAACAAACTGTTGCATGTCTGTGTTTTCCCAGCTGGACAATCCTGATGAGCAGGCGGCTCAGATCAGAAGGGAACTGGACGGACGGCTGCAGATGGCGGATCAGATCGCTCGGGTAAAAGGAAAACACGGATGAGGCTTGTTAAGGAAGATTAACCTGTGAAATGATAAGTGGCAAATACTATGTCAGATTCACTTTGTTTTTAGTTTTACAACATGTCACAGGGTTATTCCCTCATCAAAAACCCACCTGGAGTGTTAGCTTAATTCTTTAATAGATGTTTTAGAAATCCTTCAATCTCCATGACAACCATTCAGCTGTGCAAAACACCTGAGTGGACCTTCAGGACGAAGTTCCTCCTCAGAGCTGCAATTTCCAAGCTTATAAGCCTCGGGCTCACAGAGCTCCCTGCCCTCCTGACTCCACCTCTCAGCTCCTTAAGACTAGCTCACAGGAATTAGCAAAAACCTGTCGGAACTGGGCATCTGCTGAGCTCATTATATGAGTTAATTCGCAGTGTAGCGCTAGTAAAAATGTTGTTGAAGGGTTAATGGAGAAGCGATGTTGTGATCACGTCCTGAGGGCGGAGTTTCAGAATGAGCAGGAGATTTTTAAAGAGACAGAGACCCAAATGTCAAGCGTCTTTTGAGTCATACTTGAAATATAGCATTTTTAGAACAACGGAAGGTAACATAGCTACTTGATTGTGTTGCAAAATGATACGACGTGACTGGAAAACACATAATACTTCCCCTTTAAAAATTGACATGTAATACAAGACCAACATTGACAGAACAGGATGGACATAGAGACAGGAAGGTCCCTGAAATGAATGCAGACTTGGATCATTTTACAAGAATCAATACACGATGCAACTTGGTGATTAAATTCACAATCTCCTGTTTTTCCAAGCTCGGGGGAAGGTTTCCAAGGTTCGTTTCCAGAGAGATGGAGGCCATGTACATCGAGGAGCTGCGCTCGTCTGTCAACCTGCTGATGGCAAACCTGGAAAGCATGCCGGTCTCCAAGGGCGGCGAGTTCAAGCTGCAGAAGCTGAAACGAGGACACAACACCTCCATTATGGAAATGGGTCAGGAGGATGAAAATCTGCTGTCCAAGTCAGATGTGGTCCTCTCATTCACTCTGGAGGTAAAGCATCTGCGGCAGAAAACGCTTCATCCTTCAGCCTGTTACATTCAGGCTGGGCAAAATGAACACAAAAAAACACCAAACTCTACAAACCAACTTGCACAGTTATACATGATGACCTTGTTTTTTCAAAAACCTGTAATAAACAAAAGTGTTGTGCAACAATTGGCTATGAATGACGGCTAATAATTGGTTATATTAATGAAAATTAACCTGAAGGTCTGGCAGTACTCGATTATCAGCATTTCTTCGTCAATGATTATACAAATTAAACAACTTGGGAAAAAAATAGACAAGTTCAGAGACCATAGACTTGAATTAAACATTTTTTTCTCTACGGCAACGAGTCGTTCTTCACCTCACAGACTTCTGAATTTGTTCTTTAAAGCTTTCAGCTTTTAAAATGATCCCTCCACAGAAGCTGCAGGTGCCACTGAATGAATCGTTTCCACAAACCCGAGCAGCCAGCTTCCAACAGATTAAATCAACTATTTCCAGAAAAAAAGACTTAGAAACCCTCACATTACTAAGAACTTGTTGAGCGCAGTGCAAGTATATCTGCACTCACCAAAATGGAAAAAAAGGATGCATGAGAAAAAAATGAAACTAAGTAATAAAGTCACGACGTGTCTCTTACTTGTATTTTGTCATGTGGTATTTCATCTCTTTGGATGACTGACATTATTTTTCAGGTGGTGATAATGGAGGTTCAGGGTCTGAAGTCCTTGGCTTCAAACAGAATAGTTTACTGCACCATGGAGGTGGAAGGAGGACACAAGCTGCAGACGGACCAAGCTGAAGCCTCCAAACCAATGTATGTGCAATGCACAGCGTGGAGTTAGGCAACTAAAGAAAGATGACAGTCACAGCTGGAAGGACACTTCATTCATTAAGGCTGCATTCAAAGTCACGATGGATTTATTAGAGCAATAAAAAGGATAAAACATCCGAGGAAGTAAAAACTTTTGATGAGGGAACATTAAAAGTTACCTCATCACCCTGAGACTGGACAGAATTCAATTATTTTCCCAAGTACTCTCTTGCATACAGTCCCGCATAAGATGTTGCCTTTCATGGAGGGAAATCTAAGACCAAACAGTGGAATTACAACAAGGAGACAAAGTATAATTAATAGAACGGGTAGTGTAACACAGATCCATTCTATGAAAGCTTGTTAGAATAAGAATGAGGAGAAGTTTTTTCATGTATTTATTTGTTTGATGCAAACCCCTAAAAACAACAAAAGGTTCCAGTTTATAGAAGAAACTGGGCCGTATATTAAAGACTCATCAGGAGGAGTTTATTATGACTAAATCTGTTTATGTGACTATCATTACAAACAGATGAATAGAAAAAAGCCTCTGGGGTCAGTTTGCATCATTAACCATTTACCACGCAGACTTAACTTAATAAATCTGTTCTTGTTCGTAGCTGGGGAACCCAAGGCGACTTCACCACCACCCAGCCTCTACCTGCTGTGAAGGTGAAGCTGTTCACTGAGAGCACAGGCGTGCTGGCTTTGGAGGATAAGGAGCTCGGAAGGGTGGGGGAACATCGCAAGCACAGCGCTCATTTTTATTTCTTCTCACACAGTGCGTCTGACTCACAGACATTTGCTTGTGGTCGTTTCCAGGTTGTTCTTCACCCGACGCCCAACAGTCCCAAGCAGTGTGAGCTCCATAAGATGGCCGTGTCCAAAGGCTGCCCAGACGAGCTCAAGATAAAACTAGCCATCCGCATGGACAAGCCACAGAACATGAAGCATTGTGGGTAAGTGGCAGTCGGGTTCGTCATGTTGATGCCCTTCATCAGTGCGATCAGTTAAAAGCGTTTGCCGTGTCTGGGTTAAAGATCTTCGATTCATTATTTACCTTTCACCTGGACGATAATTAATATCAATTTATTGACAGTCACAAAAGAGGCGATGTTTATTACATATGTGTTTCTTTAACCAATTTAAACAGAATATTGTCTTGAATTAACACACAGTGACCCCCCACAACTCTGCAAACATAGGCAGGTTTAGATAAGTGCGAATTATATTTGTGCCCCCAAAAATGAGTAAAAACACTCAGATTTTACATGAAACGTGTTTCTGAAAGGAAGTGAGGGAAACATCTCTCCACCGATGAACAGCGTTAAAGAAGGGATCAGTTTTGAGAAGAAAAAAAGTGCTTATTAAAAATGATTCATGCGCTTCTCAATAAATCATAGGAACCCTTACACTGATATAACAAACAATCAAGCAATTTTTGTAATTGCTGAGCAGCTTCTGCATGTTTCCAAAAGATGAGGTTTGCTTCCCTCTTGTGGTCACAATTGCTATGAGGATGATAGTTGGTATGTTAGACAGTGAACACTTGTTTGGAACCAGAACACAAAGACACAGAGCTGTCATGTTTAGATAGCTCAGGGGTTCCCAAAGTGTGGGGGGCTGGATGGATGAATGAAAAAAAAAAAAAAAAAAAAAAACAGTTACAGAAAATTGTTTCACTTTAAAGATGGTTTGTAGTGTGTTTTGTTGCTACCTGAAGTGTGAAATCAACTTCAGTGGAGTTTGAAAACAAAATATGTCTGGTTGAACGATGTGTGTGCCCAGTTGATCTGTTTTCTTTTTTGGGGGGGATATTATTGTAATCCATAGGGGACCAGAAGAAAATCTTTGGGAACCACTGAGTTAGCCCATATTCAACCAACTTCCCAGCTTTTCTTCAAACAGATTTACTCTCTTAGTCATTTTTATTTGTTTTGCTGAGCAAACAGGAAGCGAAGCATCATCTTCTTGGTGGTGCAGATTATAATCTATTTATTTAATATGTTGAAACCTGTTTTCTTCCTGCTTAGCTGATGGTGGATGTTCTTTGTCTTTGGATGTAAACCCATTTTCATTCGACTGACCTCTCACAGTTTGGTCCCAAACACTGAGTTCTGATGTTTCACTTTACTCTTGTTTATATGAGTATTTTTAAATAATTTTGCTTTGAATTTATTGGGTTTTTTGCTGCCTTTTAATCTCTCATATTGCTTAGTCTGACATGATTTTTGAACAGCTCTCTTCAGAGGGATAATTATTCCTCTCTAGTCTCGTTTTGTGGCAGCAGATGTATAAAAAATTAACTTTTAGTTTTACTACATATCAAATCTTTTGTAAAAAATGTACAATCTACTGTTAGAAGAATGTTGGGTTTGTAAGAGGCCCTGCATCCCCTTGCAGTGGCGGTGTTTTGCCAGAAGAGGTCAGTGATTGCACTAGTATTTTCACATTGGTACATTGAATCTTTGTCATGTTGACAGCAGGATAAACTAAAGCCAAAACAGCATCGCCAAAAAAAATCACTGCAAAGGATTCTGTTAAATTCCTTCTTTGTTAAAAAATAAAAAAATACATCCATTTTTTTCCCCCACAGGTATCTTTGGGCCATTGGCAAAAATGTGTGGAAAAGATGGAAGAAGAGATTCTTTGTCTTGGTACAGGTAGGCATATTTATTTTTTTAGAAAATAAAATGTGAAAACAAAAATTATTATTATTATTATTATTACTATTATTATTATTATTATTATTATTATTATTATTGTACTTAAAATGTTTGAAAGAAGGTTCAGAAAGCTCCGTCTCCAAATCCTGAACACTGTCAAGGACCTGATAGAAATGCTATTTGATACTGATAAAAACTGACGACATATGAAGATTTCTTCTGCTCGTTGTCGCGGGGGCCGTTGAGGCGATTTGCTGCTTCCTGATTACAACCGACTAATTAGCACAGACGTTTTTGCTCAATTTTAATTGCATCCACACTGTAGTCTGATCATTATTACCCTTCAGTCGGCTGTGGCGGACAAAACGTTTGATTAAGAAAAACTGGAAGCAAGTGCTTATTTAAAATAGGTGATGCTTTTTTTAAAAAATTGTTTCATAGGTGAAGAAAATAAACATAATTTGTCCTCCAGCAAGATCTTGAAGGAAAAGACAAAGAAGCAGGGATGCCTTTGACATGAGTGCCGCTTTATGCAAAGGAAATTTTTTGCCAACCACATGTTGTGGCGCGCTGTGAGAAAGAGAGATGCAGCCAAGCTGTCTTCTTTTGGTTGTCAGATGAATGATGGAGAGGTCAAGCAGGCTTTTGTCAGGAGATAGTTGTTGTGGGGGGGGGGGGGGCGGGGGGGGGGGCGGGGGGGTGGGCGATGAGGTGGTGGAGGCCATTTCCTGGTGGCTCCGCGTTGGGAGGTGGGCAGCAGGCAGCAGAGAAGGGGGTGGGCGGCAGTAGGCCTGTCTCCTATGCGTTAGGAAGGATATGTCTCAGAGCTACAAGTTGACAGGGGATTGACAAAGTCGAGTGAACACTAGCTGGTCTAACACTTGGAGCTACAAAAGCCTGAGCACCGCCAACTTGAAGCCTCTCACTTGCTCGCAGCTAAATATATAGCAAGTGACAAATACTGGTCAATAGACTGCACACTCATGTGTATGTGTTTGTTTTTATGTCTGTCTTCCGATGTGCACGAAGTTTGAATGGCGGCACAAAGAACGCCGCGTGTTTGTTGGGTTGCTGTGTTACAGAGCTAACGACTCAGCGGATATTCTTTTGGCCACCAAAACTTCAGAGCTTTATCGACTGCGCAGTTTTGTTTGATTCAAACGAGGTACTTTATAAAAACTTTCAACTCTGACAAAAGGCAATATTCATCGTTAAGAGGTCACAGGTAATTTTCTTAGTTTCTTTTTTCTGCTGAGGTATTTCCAGCAGTGATGATGTCGTCTGTTGCATATACTATTTTTCATTTATTTTTGATCTTTTTTACATGTTCAGTGTAAAAAAAAACAGAGCAAAAAAAAAACAAGGTGAAGCCAAACTGATTTGCTTTCACAAGTGGAGCTTTACGACCTTCGTTACAGTGCTCCTCTCGATACATTTACAAAAACTTTTATTAGAAATTGCATTGGGTGTATTTCAAATGAAATGGACAAGGAGACAGAAAAGAACAAGGGGTGAAAAATAAAATGGAGAAAATGTTTTAATGAAAAAGAGAGAAGAGCAGAAGAGAGAAAAGAAAGAAGGATTTAAAGAGTAGAAAGTAACACTGTAGAAGTCTGTTTCTACACCTGCAGAAAGAGAGGTGTAGCCAAACCAAATTTTAATGAAAAAAAGAAAGATAAATAAATAAGTCACAAACCGGGCCCCTAGGACTCATCAAGGTATCCTGGTAAAAACAAGCTCAGTTTGGATTTTTGGCTGCTGAAAAACAATTGCTTCCTGGAGTTGTGGACTGTGTTTAAGTTTTATATTTTTACATGTTTCCCAATTGCTAACGTTCACCCAAGACGTATGTAATGCCTCTGTTCAACAGTTTGAATCTTACCAGAAGTTGCCTGTTCTGTAGGCAATAATCCTCCACTGTGAAGAGAGAAGGGCCGATTTGAACAAGGCGTCTGTTAATGTTAACTCAATATTTGGAAGAATGACCAACACGCACTGAACGACTTTGTTCCGTTCCTCCTCTGCCGTTGCTAAAACTACAGTAAAACAGCAGAAATTTAATGTCATCTTTCAGAATTTCTCCTTCTGCTCACTGATTAGCCCGGTTGAAATTCTACTGGAGGAATTCAAGTCGATCAGAGAAAGGTGAGACTGTGCTGCAAGCGAGATTTGAATCGAATGGAATAGCGCAGGAAGACAATGTCAGGCTAGACCCAAGGAAGGCATCGAGAAAATTGGAGTCACAGACATCCAGAGGTCCCTGGAGGATCGCTGCAGGGACAGCTGCCAGCCCCACACAAAAGGGAGCAAAGGAGAACTCCGGGGGAACCACACAGCAGCCACAGCCCATACAGCTCTTCCGGCAGCTCACACAAGCACTGTCACAAGGTGCACTATCCACAGTACCCCACTGTGACCACAGGTGGCTCTGGGCTGGGGGCCAGAGCAGCAGGAGAAGCAGTGAAGGAACGCCAGCATAGCCAGCCAAACACCTGGTATGCCACCAATCCCACACCACAGACCCACAGGCGCCCAAACGCACCAACCATGCTCAAAATCCAAACAGCCGCCAGAGAACCGAAGTGCCAGGCCCAGCCACAGCTGACCCACTGGACCCAATGCCAAACCACAGATCCACTGGACCCAATACCAAACCACAGATCCAATGGACCCAATGCCAAACCGCAGATCCAATGGACCCAAT
>VMRN01000010.1:9372437-9420786 GCA_010277015.1 Poeciliopsis turrubarensis | reverse complement strand
TGGACCCAATGCCAAACCGCAGATCCAATGGACCCAATGCCAAACCGCAGATCCAATGGACCCAATGCCAAACCGCAGACCAGACATCCTGCATTTTAGTTCTTTGCTTCGCACTGCCTGGTGACGCTTGCTCTGTCTGACTATTTGGCTGCTCCATACTGCGACTAAAAATGTTTAGTGTTGTGGAGCTTGATAGTTTGCAATGTTGGTTGGCTTGCTAGATTAGTGCAGTACTAAAATATTCTATGCAGTTGTCATTAGTCAAATTTGTAACAGTAGAAAGAGAAAATAAAAATACAATTAACACACACACACACACGCACACACACACACACACAGATAATTGATAAATCCACAATTTAAGTTTTGTATATTTAGGGACCTTTATAATTCCCCTGTAAGTACAACAACAACAACAAACGCAACAGAAGAGAAAACTGGCGAAAGAACAACATGCTTAAAAAATATCTTCTACTAGGTAGTGGAATATGTGTATTTATGTGCAAGATCTCAATCTATTCTTTCCAGATACATAAGATGAGATGATGAAGTGATACATTTCCTAAGACAGAAGACTTGGCTCTACAAAACTCCTTATTTGGAGTTTTGTAGGACATTCAGGAAGCAAACACAATTGTTTTTGTCACTCACCTGTTGATTGACATCCGAACTTTTTGTCTGTGAAAATTAATTCTTATCATTATGGTTTCAATAGTTTTGAACCTTCGTCAACTCCCCAGGTGTAGATAGCAGTGTTAGTGATGCAGCTTTGCTTTAGGTTGGAGCATTTTGCCTGAAATTTCTCACAAAACAATTAGATGTTGCAAAAAAGGAAAACCTTTTCTTTTTTTCTATACTTTACAGTAGAACATTAAGAGATAGTTTATGAAAACAATTATGTTAACATCAAAATACCCTTAAACGTATCGTAGGAACTACTCCTCCTTATGTTCTAATTCTTCATCTTCATTTTAGCTGACTGACAGCTGAGCGAGTGTGAGTGGGAAAAGCAGACTGACAGGAAACTGTGTGTTTTAGGGTGTGTGTGTGTGTGTGTGCGTGTGTGTGCGTGTGCGTGGGTGGTGGTGGGAGAGGTGTGGGGAGAGGGTGGCAGAGTACTTTAGATTTGCCTCTGTGGGGTCCTGGAGGCCAGGGAGCTGCTGCAGAGTTAGTCCAGCTTCTTCCATGATGGCCTTAGGTGTCATCAGTACTGTCTTCGGGAATCTCAGTTGTCACCAGCACAAGGGAAACCCAACATATAACCAGCCACCCCGTCCCCCACCTAACTTTGCACACACACTCGCTGCCACGCAAACACACAAACAGAGTGTGGCAGGAGCAAGAGTGAGGGCTGCCACTCGTGGCAGTAGTCACGGCAACAGCAGCCGACTGGCCACGCTCGCCGGTTCTCTTGACGATAGTCTGGCGTGACTGGCAAGCTGCACGAATGTCAACTGGTTCAATGAAAGAAAAAAAAGAAATACCATCATTGTTGTATTTACAGCCAGCAGATTGCAGTGACTTTGTGTAACGTTGTATCTAGCTTGAACCAATTGAAATGCAGTTCAAGTGTCAGATATCAGTTCATAAACGATTGCCTTTCTAAACAAAACCAAAAAAATAGTTAAAATAATATGGCACTCCAAAAATACTACTTTGCATTTGAAAATTGTTTAGTTTGTCACTCATGTAAAGGTAAAATCGATTGCCACGATAACGCTGGTATGGAATTAGTCAATTATTAATTAAGCTGATGATAGTAGGTATGCTACATGCATAGTGTAGCTTGTGATGAAGCATCTGCCTGTGTTCAGTCCTCAGCAAGTTTACAGGAAATATATTTTAGTTGTGGCTTAAATATTGACCTTGAACACAAGCAGCAGAGCACAGGACAAACCCCAAGTCAACAATGGGACACATTTTTCTCCTGAAGGAGTTTTGGGTTTGTATAAAGAATGACCTTTCACCTTTAACACACATCTTCTCACAAACCCAAAACACATTCTGGAAAAATCAATAACATTAGCTTTATCCCCATATTGTAATGAAATTAGTTTCAGGATATTAGTTTCTTTATTTGCTTCTATCTGCACCCAAATTTTGTGCTTGATTTTATTCATGCATGTTTGAGAAATCCTTGAATTTCTCAAGGATTTGAGAAATTCAAGGATTTCTTGAATTTCTCAAATTCAAGAAATCCTTGAATTTGTCTAATCAAAAGATTAGACATTTGCATTCACCCGTGCAAAATGTCTGGGTGCAGCGAGGCTCAGCTTCTCATTGGAGTTTCCAAGCTTCTGCCTCACAGAGTTCATTTCTCTTCGACTCCACCACTCGGCTCCTTCAGACTAGCCAGCAGGCATTAGCAAACACCTGGTGGAGCTGCACATCTGCTGAGCTTATTAAAGGAGCTGCTTCTCAGTGCAACACTGGAAAATAAAGCCACAAAAGGCAGAAGGTTTTAGCAACAAAGGCCCAATTTCAAGGTGTTTATATATGGTATTTACTGAACAATTGAAAGGAACATAATTATTTGATTGTGCTATAAAATGGCTCTATGCACCTGAAGAACACATAATAGTGCGCCTTAAAGGCTTAAGGCACAATAGATGACTCCATTTTTTCAAAGTTCTACGCAGGGGTCGCATCAAACGGAATGTTTTCTGTCATTGACAGTTGTTTTAAAATGGTGACGAAAAATAATAATAATTCACACACTTGCTGAACCACTTGCTAAACTTTTCAGCAAATAATTTATTTGCTGAAAAGTTTAGCAGCAAAACTTTTCAGCAAATAATTTATTATTATTTGCTGAAAAGTAAATAATACTTTTCAGCAAATAATTTATTTGCTGAAAAGTTTAGCAAATAAACTTTGCTAAATATTGCATTCAGTCAAATGCATCTGCATTGGTCATTTTAATGTATTGTTTCTTTTTATGGTTCTATGTGGTCATTTTCAGTGGTTTGTAGACAAAACGCTGGGTTGAGTTTTACATTAGTCTTTCCCTAAACTGGATGTAGACTCTGCAAAACAACTTGGTAGGAAAAAAAATATCACTTCTTAACATGTGTTACATCTTTGCTGTTTCTTTTCTTTCCATGCAGAAGTCACCAGAAATATGAATTCTCCATTTTAAATAAGCAATAACATTGTGTTTCAATATTTCAATGTGTTTTGTTGCTCTACCTGGATGGATAGATTTAAAGGGCCTAATTATTTCTATTGCTACACATCTACGTTTAATAGGTTGGTAAGGTAACTTGTTTAGTTGGTAAAACCAGCTCTGCAAAGTTTTCATCGCTTTCATTCAAAATAAAAAGTCTCGGGCTGCTGATCTTCCACTTCCAAACCTCCAAAGCTTTCATTAACACTGCTGCATGGTTAGCCTTACTCCGTATCTGTCACCTCAGACTTCAGGCAATGCCTAATTTAAAAAAAGAAAAAAAAAAAAAGTCACAAGTGCCAACCTGTTAACGCCACCGCCACACCCTCGGAATACATTCACACGTGTATTATTTCACGCACTGCAAGGAGTACATGTTTTCATATCTGTGTCATTCATACAGTTCCGAGCAAGACGCTATCCCAAAAACAAATGTGGAACTGTGTTGTAAAATAATATCGTAATAATAGATTGCATTTTAAGGCAGATTCAGAAATGCTCAGAATTTAAAATCATAGATCCAAGGTTACAATGGGAAAAATGTCTCGTTATAAGTGAAATAATCTGCCAGTGGAAGTAGTATTGTTTCATCAATATTGAAGAACTATTGCGTTAAAACAAGCTCTGATATCTTGTTACTTGCAAGTTAGTTTAGTCTCATTTCAACAATGGGACACGTTGTTGAAATGTTTGAGATATTTGTATTGGAAACTGGAGGAAAAAATATGCAAGACTTTGCATCTTACCAGCAGGATTTAACAAGAGTATGTTACGATCATTGTTCAAAAATGAAATGAGTATTGTTCAGTTTTCTGTCTTGTTTGACCTTTGCTTTCACTATTGTCATATGTGATTGCGTAATTATATGGCATACTGGTTTTCTGACCTGTGAATTAGGCTAACTGCTAAGAGACCATGTTCTCTGTGTGTCTAACTGCTGTAGGTGAGCCAGTACACGTTTGCGATGTGCAGCTATAGAGAGAAGAAGGCTGAGCCGGTGGAGCTTCTGCAGCTGGACGGCTACACTGTGGACTACACCGACCCTCAGCCAGGTGAGACAAGTCAAGACCAACCAACAGCTAGACGGGGCGCTGCTGTAATAACAATAATAATAATAATTAATAATAATAATAAAACATACATGTAGTTAAAAAAATCAAAAGATTAGAGGAACAATCTGGAACCCTGCATTGCTCTGTTTTGATAAACACCGTATCCCCGTATCAGTGCAACGTGAACCCGTTTGCACTGATATTTGAACAGCACTAAACATTCCCCAATGTTGACCTTGGATTATTTCTGGCAAGAAAAACAGCTGTTCTATATGCTGTTTGGCAGGAGCATCGTCTCCCTCTTTGTCTGATTATTCTTGTTATTTCGATGTGGCACGTGACGCAGCCCTGCTTTTATTCAGTGCTCAGCGTCTGATTGTCTTCAGCTCGCTATGTGAAAATAAAGCAAAGTTGCGGAAATAATGCAACACCAGCTTCTGTGTATGTTGTTATAAAACTGCGATCCAACCTCCTTTTATTTCTCAAAATCTGAATCTTAAATGCAGTGGTGGAGAAAGTACTCAAACAATGTACTTAAGTAAAAGCACAAATACACAGACAAAAATGTACTCTAGTAAAAGCACCACATTAATATTAACCGTAAATGTAAAAAAGTACTGGCTTGTACTTGCTGAATGCATTACCTGATCGTTCATACAATGTTATTAAGTTGTTGTATTTCATTTTAATACATCAGAAATGTGACATTTTAATGAACAATGCCACAGATAAACAATGTTTTTATTGTGTTTACTCTCTGTAACATAGTTTAGACTTGATATGTGATTCCATGCACCATAATTTCAGGGATGGAAACATCTTGTCTCCTGTCCTAACATAGCATGAACTTCACTTGTTTGATGTGACGGTCAGATTATTCTGTCCTATTTCATGTTTTCTGTTGCAAATTCAAGTTCACTAAAGTATAATTGGTGTTTGCGCTATTAAAATCGGCAGGTCAAAGGATTTTATGAGGTGGACTCAAGTATTCATGGCTCTTGGTTTATACTGGGCCGCTGTTTTCTCCGACCTCCACCGTTCACCGTATGCGGTTGAAAGAGACCCAACAGCTGAAACAGATTTCTGTTTAATATGACAGCAACTGATAAATCAATGACATGGTCATTCATATCCAGCCTAATAATTTACATTAGATGATTTTCTCTTTTCTTCTTTCTACCAAAATAACAGTTTTGTTTACAGAGACTTCATAATTCATTTTATTTGTTGTTTCTATTGTTTTGTTCAGTTGTTATGGATATTTAAAATATTTTGCAGTTGTTAAATGTTCATTATAGTTTAAAGTTTATTGATCTCTGACAAAGTGTTCCTGCATCATTATCATGCACTCTGATGTTCTGTGACAGTGGTCTCAAAACAACATTACCATTTATCACAATAATGTCTGGAACAAAGTATCGTCCAGCAAAATTTCTTTTTGTGACCGGCCTGAATATCACAAAATAGGACTTTACAAGTCTTATTTCAGGTTTGTGTAACACACGAACCATGCTATGCTTTTGCAGTGACAAAACCAACTGTTTTGCGAATAACATTGCTGAGTGCTTCTGGCCGGTTTTCAGGTCTGGAAGGCGGCCGGACGTTCTTCAACGCTGTGAAAGAGGGCGACACTGTGATATTTGCCAGCGACGACGAGCAGGACCGCATCTTATGGGTGCAGGCCATGTACCGGGCCACTGGTCAGTCCCACAAGCCGGTGCCCCCTACCCAGGTCCAGAAGCTGAACTCCAGGGGCGGCACTGTCCCGCAACTCGATGCGCCCATATCCCAGTTCTGTAAGTCTTTTTTTTTTTTTTTTTTTTTTTTTTGTTTGGGCAGGGTATTATGTGTATAATACCCAAACTCACAGCAATCGGTAAGCAAGTTTATGTTGAAAGCCTTTTGGTTGTTGTGAGGCTTTCAGTCCATCCTGAAATGTTTTCAGCACTTTCCGTTTTAGCACCTAACTGTTTTTTTTTCCCCCCCTCATTCGTCATTTCCATGGTGTTAGCCAGTGGCTTTGCTTCTCTCTTGTAGCTGAATTTAATTGTAAGTACTTCCTTCCATCTTCTCTCTCTGTGCATCTCTTGATGCCCTACATATAGTATATACAGTAAAAAACATCCAGCGTTGAGTCAGAGTGAATACGGCTTCATGCTGCCCTGTTCTCACCTTTTTATTGGTACCTGTTTGTGCTCTGTGGTAGATGCTTCATCAATGTCAAACAGGAAACAGGATTGAGCAAATACCGTGATGTGGGGGGGAGAGGAGATTTTTTTTTTCTTTTTTTAGTAATGGTCCAAAAAGTTTACACATAAAAGAGAAATAAAAGCAGGTCGGCTTATGAAGAAATACTCCTGCGTTTGCGTAAGTGAATTTATTGAGAGAGCTGTTTTTGACACAACCGCTGGAGTCCCACTGAGACCCAGCAGCTGGTAATTACTAAGTTAAAAGTGGCAGGTCATGAATAATACAGTGTGGTTGCCACACAATTAAATTGGGCAGCATTCGCTCAATGTTACCAAATAACTGCGTGTCAGTTCGCACATGCATCAGTGCAATAATATAAGATCACGTCGCCTCTGACACCCGGCCGCCGACTTCCCCACCAACACTAAAACATTGCAACAATAAAGACACCGCGGAAAGCTTCGCTGTGTACATGTGTGATTGAGGTTTACAGTTTCCGTTTCCTATGTTGACAGTTTTGCTTTGACACGTCGGAAGAAGATTACAGCTGTAGCGTAGCTTTTGTGACACTAAGGAATGAAGTTTTTCTGCCGCAGTGTTTTCTTGATTTATGTCAAGATTGCAGAAAGAATCACATCTTGTTGGCTTTTGAAATGTCGAGTAATAAAAATCCAACATTTACTTTTTCAGATTGTACAGATAGATGTCTCTCAATATGAGTACATTTATGTAACCAGAGTAAAATCTGAGGGTCATAAACAGTTATTGCGTCAGTGCTGTTATTGCAGACAGAGAAGCTGTATCATTGACCAGGGAATATATTGTCAAGTCAGTCAATTTATACTGCACATTTCAACAACAAGGCAGCTCAAAACGATTTACATGACATAAATATAACAGAATAAACAGACAAACAAAAACATTACTTTGAAGTGGCAAAATAAAGAGAAGTAATGGGATTTCAATCAATCTATGTCAATCTATGTTTCTCTGAATCTTGCTGTGGGACATTAGTCCTTTAACCCCAGAAATGTTCTTCAGGTGAAGGACCGACCAGAAGGCTGGCTTTGTAACTGCCTTTCTGTGTCTCTGAACGTTCAGGTCTGAGTTCAGTCTGTAGTGCTGCAGTGAGCACTGAAACCAGACTGAACGACATCCAAGCCACGCAGGTTGAAACGGTCCACCGATGAGGATTCAGGCGCTGCTGCACCGGTCAGATGGTGAAGCTTTCGGTCTTAGTAAAACGTCTGCAAGTCCTCAGAGCTGTTTTTGAAGGAATCTAAGCAGAAACCTAAACATTTGTTCACACTTTGAAGTTGTTGGAGGTTTTGTGAGAAGCTTGTGGAATGCTAACCAGATTCATTTTGGCCATTTAAATGGACATTTTCTACCGCCATGACTGAACAACTTATTTCTTTTACTTTTCCGTGAAATGAGTGGTCCATCAGAAGCAAGGAAGCGGGCCAGACTTTAAATAGCGCAGGATGTTTGTGATTGACCAGAGCCAAGTCTGGGACACAGCCCCTCAGTTTGTCTTCGTCGGATCTATAAATGAATATCATCCATCAATCATTGCCAGGGCCATCCTTCTCCAGCCCAGACGGACGGGGGTGACTAATGTCACTGCATGTTACTGTCCAGCCCTCCCGCCTCCACTCCCTCTCACTCACATCAAATAGACCTGACAGCCCACCAGCTACAAACCAAAGGGGCACCACAATGTCACCTTTTTTGATTTTTAGGGGGTGGGGAGGGCAACGGGGTGCAGCGACTTGTTTAGGGGACAAAATCAGCTTCCAGCTCATTGTTTTGCTTGTTGACTGACAGCTGGGGTGTTTTCGATAGGCAGTGAAGAGGACGTTGGCTGACAAATCTCCTGATTGCTGTGTAGCTAAGTATAACCTCTGCTCACATCGACCCTCGGTGTGCGCTAACTGATGGGAGAGAGCTATCCGTTCAGGACTGAATTGAAACCCACTTAAACTTTGTCGCTGTCATTTTGGACAAACAGGGAAGCATCCAGCAGAGCCCTGATGACAATAACAAAAAAAAAAAAATGCTTCATAAATTTCAAGGGATTTGAATAAGGAACTGATCCTGACTGCGTTGTTTGGCAATCAAGATCGATTGGATAAAAAAAAAAAATTGTTTGACTGTAAATCAAACTATTTTTGATTGTGATTAATGTGGGTATGAATGTATATATTTAGACATATGTAAACCCACATAAGATGGAAAATTAATTAACCTGTTTATTTATATTTTTTGATTTAGTGATGAGGGTCCATCTGAAAATATTGGATGAGTTTATGGCGTCGGAATTCATAAGTTTCTTCTTCCTTTGCTTTTTGAGCGTTTTAAGATTATTGTGGAGCAAAAATATCTCTTTTGCTCTCCTTCTTCATGTGTGTGATTCTACACTTGTATCATGTTCGAAATCAAATTAAAATAAAAAATACAGCAAAATGTATTTTTCACTCATTTTCATATAAGTTGAGTCTGAAAAAAATATCCCAGCAGTTTGCAAACGACAGTTTCATAGGACTTGGAGTCACTGCTGCATTTCCATGTGGTGAATCGTCTGGAACATTTACAGCAATGTGTCAGAACAGAGTAACTGTCCGGGACAAAAAGAAAAGCAAATGACGTGACGATTTTAAGGTGAAGAAAACGACTGTTTTAAAAATTTCAGATTGTTTTGTAGTTGATTTAAGGAGATATGAACGTATCCAGGCCCTGCATCGTCCGCACAGGTCAACAGTCGGAAGCCCAGAAACAAAACCGCTCTGCTCTGGAATGGAAAGTCCAGTTGGTAGTTTCACTGAGCTGCTGCTGCACAGCTGGCCGTCAGTGCCTGTGATCCTTCAGGTTCTCGCAGGTCTGGTCTTGTCGGTCTTGTGGACTTGTGCGTTGTTGACACCAGCCATGCAGTGAAGCAGCATGTCAGCAGCTCAGCTGCAGCAGCTGTGGTTCCCTCCCGCCCGCCGCCCGCTGCGTCCAGCTATTGGAATGCGTTCTGCTGATGCAGAGGATTTGTCCAATGCGGAGTCAGAAACGTTGTTTTGTATTGAAACTGAATATGTGGGGAAATGACTGTTTTCAAACAGTCATTTCAAAATGACTGTTTGAATATCTTGCTGCCTGATTAGTCCAAACTAGTGATACTCATAAGAAACCTACAGTAGAATCAATATGGGTAGCATAAATGATCGAAACGTAAAGACGTCATCCTCTGAGCGATCCAGATTAATACTGAGACTGTGTTTGATATGTAAATAAAGTTAGATTAGGATAATTCTGGTCTGTTTCGCTTTAGATGAGTCAGAAAATGAGTCTTTAGAAATGATAGCCCTGATTAGTCCTTCATATATACAAAAGCTTTTACTCCACGGGTGCACAAATTTATCGGCCAACCAATGTATCAGTGCCCATTTCCTTAATTTTGGGAGATCGGCGATCGGCTGGTACTTACATGTGAAGCCGATCTTATCCCCTGATCTTATCTACCTCAGCAGAGGTTTAAAAATGAATCTTCTGTTCTCTTGTAAGAGGTTTTTGACCTGACATCAGGTCATGTCTGCGCATTTGTAGTCAGCGATAGTCACCACTCTGCAACTTTCTTGCTCCATTTAGCGACATTTCAGACAAAAAAAAAAAAATCAGTCAAAATTTGAATCAGCAGGCCAGGTTTTCTTTTAACCGGCTGGAAAACTGCAATTGGTGCGCTTCTATTTTACCCAGAACAAATAACCTGATCTTTCACAATAAATGCATAAACAGCTTTTATTATTTATGCATTTATTTTGGATCTATTTATGAAACTATGGTTCCTGAGATAATTGATGATTGTGTTGAAGCATGATCATCTAAGGTGATGGTGCTTGCTTTATTTTGCCAGCTTCTGACATTTCTCATCTCTTTCTGTTTCTTTCTTCCTGTCCATTTGCTCTTCGGACCGTTTCGTTGTGAAATCGCGCTCAGACGCTGACCGAGCCCAAAAGCACGGCATGGATGAGTTCATCTCGGCCAACCCATGTAACTTTGACCACGCCTCCCTGTTTGAGTTAGTGCAACGCCTCACCTTGGACCACAGACTAAATGACTCCTACTCCTGCCTGGTAAGGAAAACTGTTTCTTTTGTTGCTTTTGGATTCAGTTTGAATGGACAAAACAAAGGTAGTAAACCAAAGCAGGATGCAGTAAATCAGGTCTAAATCTAAACCAACTCTCATTTGGTAGGAGGCTGGCCGTGTGCTAAATTTGACTTTATGAATTTCACGTTCCACCTTTAAAACGATGCTCCAGAACCTGTCGGATTTTAAGACCGTCTTTTGTGTTGAGCCTTTTTCTCCAACTGAAGCGTTTTGTCTGCTGGAGTTCTTGGATTCACTGAGATGAGAAATGTGAAGGTTTTCTTGCAGAAAACTGACTAGTGTTCATATTGGCTCATGATTCCAACTGCTTCAGAGACACTCTTGATTTTCACCACATTTTGAGAAACCCCCGTTTTAACACATATTCTCAAAATTATTCAAACCCCTTGTAAATTTCTGTTTTAGAATAATCTGTTAACTTCACCTGCATATGGTTTTTACATATTGTGAACTTTTTGTGTGAATTTTCATGTATGTTGCAGCTTTAACGTCCCTTCTTGGGACACTAAAGGGTCTTTCTATTCTACTGATAACTGAAAGACAAAGTAACATCTCGAAAGGCCCTGACTTGAACTTGTGCCAAGAGCTGAAAATTAGGGTGACAGCAGGTTTTACAACCTCAAACACACTTCACGAAATATAAATACCAGCTTATACTTGCATAAAGCTGCTCAGGAGCTGCTATACCAACACAGAGTTGGTTTTCTTTTCCCCTGTTTTTTTAACCAAACATTTTTGTTGTCTTTTTTTTTTATTTTATTTTATTTGTTTTACATAATGCGAACTTAAAAAAATCTAAACTGATTTTTGATTTGATCTTTTTGAGAGACACCTTGTGTCATTTTAAGAATGTAAACAACTTTGTGCAAATTTGCCAGACATGTGAATCAGTTTGAGCTGAACTGCATGTCTGATGAAGTTCTTCTGATTTTTTTTATACTCCTTATCTGACTGATACCTTTGTGAACCTTCTGCAAATCATGGCATGTTTGAAATAAACGTCACATCCAGGTGGAGTAATAAGGAAACCCGATTCACTTTGGGAAAAGAAATAACACTTAAAATCAGGTGAAAAGTTTAGCGTCTTTACCTTTGGTCATCATATAAAAAATTTTTTAACAGTAGTTTATAAGATTAGCTCTGCCCAGTTTATCATCATATTTGCTTTTTTTTTTCTCAAAATGCAAATGTGTTTTCTTCAATTTGCTTAATTTCCTACATTTCAATGGAATATCCTCACATGTGGTGAGTGGTTTCCTAAAAGCAGCAGCTTGACCCTCCGGAGGTCATAAAGGAGTCCTGTGTGTGTGTGTGTGCGTGTGTGTTTTCGTGTGCGTGTGCGTGTGCGCGTGTGCGTGTGTGTGTTTTCCACAACAGGGTTGGTTCAGTCCGGGCCAGGTGTTTGTCTTGGATGAATATTGTGCCCGCTACGGCGTCAGAGGCTGCCATAGGCACTTATGTTACCTTAGTGATCTGCTGGAGAGGGCCGAGAATGGAGCCATGATTGACCCCACGCTGCTTCACTACAGCTATGCTTTCTGTGCCTCCCACGTACATGGAAACAGGTAAAGATCAAACTGCCTGCAGGTAGGGGTTTTTTTTTTTCCCCCCCTTAGTGCCACAAATTGATTCTGGACAAATGAATTATCCTAGTGGTATCTTTAAAAAAAAAAAAAAAAAAAAAAAAAAAAAAAAAGTTTTTGCCCACATAAAAAAAATTTGGTGTAAAAAGTCAGACTTAAAAGCTTCCACAGCAGAGCACGGATTGTTCCTTTAACAACTGAATGCTTTATTAAGCAATCTAATCATTTCTGTTCAAAATCATAAGAACAAATTTGATATATATATATATATATATATTTATTCGAAAAATTGCTAGTTAATGACGGTTTTGAGTTTTGGTTCTTTTTAAAACACACTAATCCTATTTTAAACACAACTTTATATGCATATTATGTCATTTCTTACATCTGCTTTCACATTTTAGTTTTCAGTCTTTGTTTTTTACATTTTGGTGTTCTGTGTTGCCTGCATGCTCACCTCTCTGTTTTACCTCATCTCTTCTCTCCCACTTGACCTCTTACCACATTGACAAAATGACTTCCCTTTCACCGTTCCCTGAACCCTCAACCACTTCCTCTCAGCCGCACTTAGTCAACGTGTGTCTGAATTGATAAATATTAACCAGTTCAAGCTCAAACAAATGGGAAGAGGTAGACATGACTGACAAATGTATTCACACCCCCAGAACTTCTTTCAGATCCTGTGTCGTTGTCGGGTCGCTCCTTCAGCTTTTAGAAACTCTCTGTTGTTCTTTCCAAACTAATATTCAGTCTAACTGGATGGAGAGCATCAGTTTTTAACCCTTGTCATGGATTCCCAGTTGTACTGAGGTCTGGACTTTGACTGAACCATTTTAGCATAATGCTAACCTTCAAGCAAACTCATTAGATTTGACAGCATAAACTGTTTAAGCTTTCCCATCCCTGATAAAGAAAGATTCTTGGAGAGCAGGCTGGTCTCCCTGAACGGTCCTTGAGTTTCTTCTGACAGTGATGACTTCCACCAGGTTTCATTTTGGGGGTGTTAAACTGAAAGGGTTAAATACTTATGCGTGCGACACTTCAGATTTAGTTTTTTTTATCCTTTGGGAAAAAACATTGACAACCATCATAGTACCATTTCCAAAAAATGAAATGTTTTCTACCTCACAGTTGTCGCATTAGATAGTCGATCAACCCAGTCCTGATTTTTTCTCAAACCTATTGCCGATGTTTCGACATTGAAGACATAAATCGTCTTTGATGTCTAATTTTATTTGTTTATCTTTAATTAACAAAGACAAACCCAAACCCCGTTTGGGGAAAGCTTCCGAGCTCAGCGGCGTATCTAAATAGAATCGATATTCAGCTGGACAAAAGTCAAATCCTGACACTTTAGCGGGGCCAGGGGGCCGGCCGAGTTCATCTCGGTGTGCGCCAGCACCTCCAGGCTCGGGTGAATGAGTAGCGGTGGTGAAATGGATGAGGTGTGTGCACAGCAGCACACATAGCAGCGCTGGCAGCTGGGACGCCGGCCCGTCACACATGACAGCTTGTCAACCTGTCACGACCCGACCTCCAGGCACCGTCGCTGGACTTGGCAGAGCAGGTCTCTGCTTGATGCGTGTAGAAGTGGACTTCAGTATGTGGCGTATGAATTTGAACTCAACGGTTATGTCATGACATTCACGTCATTTACATTATCCATAAGTATGAACGGGTAGATGGCTGGGGAGCCAATCATCAGTCGGTTGAGTTTATTCGTGAAGTCCATTTCAGCAACAGGGCAGTTCAAAGTGAGCACCGTCAGGGCTGACAAACTCATGTTCATTTTGGGCCGAGACAAGATCGTGAATGTTCTTAAAGGGCCGGTTGTGCCAGGATGCATTGATAAACCACGTTTAACAGGTAAAATATGAATAAACTATTACATTTTTTCAGTCACTCCAGGATTTTGCGATTGTCTTTGTGTTTTTTTTTTTTTGTTTGTTTTTTTTTTGTTGCAGTAAAAAACTGTTTGTGGCAGTAATTTAGAAAGATTTGTGCTTACGTGTGATGGTAAATTTGAGTTTTTAATCACTCGCCTCATCATCACTGATTATAACTGGACATTAAGTGAGGCTGAAGCAGCTGCTTAGTAGAAAACATCCAACGTTTTTCACAATGTTTTTGCGAGAAATTGGCGATGAACTTACAATTATGGACTACTGCAAACAAATGTAGGTATTTGTTGTTTTGGTGTGAATATTTCACAAGAAAATGGAGGGACTGGTTGATGTAATTTGGCAGTAAATAGATTAAAACTGCTGACAAAACACTATTTAAGCACACTGTTATCTTGAAGGTTCTATTTACAGTTCTATTTGCTTTGGGGATTGGGCACATTGCTTTCACATAAATGCAATGTTGGGCTGGATTTGGCGCTGGGGCCTTGAGTTTGACACATGTGCTTTACATCATAAATACACAAAAATACAAAGTCATAGACTTGAAACATTGATATTTTGTCAAATTCTGTCGTTAAACATTTATTCATTTATTATGTTTCAAAAGCAACTCTTAACAGGCGAGCTTTTAGTTTACATTTAAAGGAACTCGGCGTTTCGGCTGTTTTGCAGTTTTTCGGAAGCTCGTTCCAGATTTCTGTTGCTTAGAAGCCGAATGCTTCTTCTCCACGTTTGGCTGTGGTTCTAGGTAATGCAGACCAGACGACCCGAGAGAACTGGAAGGTTGCTACGGCAACATCACCATGATAAAACGTGATGTTGCCTACAGAGCAGTAAAAAGCTAGCTTTATCTTTACCCCTGATGGCTCACTTTCTCGCTGTCATCGTTTGAGCGGTGAGGTCAACAGGTCAGACAAAACAGAAGGGGGAAAAAAAAACCCCAGAGCCCTGCAGGAGTTTAATTAGTGTGAAATCTCCTTCTTTCTTTTATAGTGACAAAAAAGATGATTATTATTTTTTTTGTTTTATCCTGATCCTGGAGACATTTTTATTTTGCTAATAACGTCCACTTGTTTTGTCTGATTCTCGTTCATATTGAGCCAACATTATTACCAGACTCTGAACAAAGCCCAGCGTCGAAAACGAGCCGACCCAACGATCCGAAAGAGTTTAAGGAGCGGACCAAAAAGTGGCACCTCTCCGAGTCTCAACGCAGCTCCCTTGCAGTGGACGCTTCCCCGTTGTCCACTGAAATGACATGTGAGGGAAGGGGGGTGTCATGTCCTCTGCTTCTCATCATACTGTCATTGCCAACAGTCCGACGCCTTCTCTGTCACATGCACTCTGCTCACAGCCCACTCAGACACAACCGTGTCACAAACGATAAACATGCTGGAAGACTCGTGGAAACTTTAGATTATGCTGCGCCAACTGATCTGTGTTAAAAAATAAATAAATAAATAAATAAAAAAAATCATAAATGAGAGGAATACCGTCCAAAACACAATGCTTCGCAGATGTGTGTGTGTCCACTGAAAAAACACAAAATCTCACCAAGTAGTTTCTGGTGCAAATATTTTGGTACAAAAAACTAACTTGTCAGTGAGCTACAGGAGCTTGTTTTAAGTGAATTATTTCCTAGGATTGATAAAAATAAATATTTTAGTTCCTCTGTCAGATTATGTCACTTATAACATGGGAAAAATGTATTGTAAGTGAAATAATCTGCCAATACAACTAGCACCTTTTTTTAAAAATCAATATTAAAAGATTATTGTCTTAAAACAAGCTGCTGTATATTGCTGAAAATTGACTTCTAAGTTAGTTTTTCTTTAAGTGCACTAAAAACTAGACAACATCCACTTGCTAAGATGTTGTGTTTTTGCAGTGCACGTCTTCACACACTATATGCCAGACAGCTGAGTAGGCAAGTTTTTTGTGGACAGATGTTTATATCCTGATCATTTCTAGGAATGTTTCTTTTATTCAAAAGAAAACGACTCAGTTTTACTGCGTCTTTAAAACTGTCTGTTTTAATGGTCTAGAAGCTGGAAGGAAGAAGACTGTGAAGATTGTTTTCTGCAGCCGCTCTTAAGCAGAGAGGAATAAAGCAAGCAGATCGGATTTTGTACCACAGGTTATGCGTCATATGATCCAAACTGTATTCCCTTTGAATGACCTTTGCACAGAAAAAGCGTTTGGTCAATCTCAGCTGAAGTCCAGTTACAAAAGAAGCTTAGCAAACATCAGCAATGGAAGACTTAAAACTAAGTCACAGACTTTTTACCACTTGGGTTTTCCTTTTTATTGTTATCGTTTCAGAAAGCCGTCACCCCTCCCACAACACGCCTCCCTTTCCAATACTGCATTTGTATATAGACCAAGAACACAACATCACCAATCATCTAACGTAATGTGTCGGAGCTTCTTGCACGCTGCTCCACATTTTTGAAGCAGCTCAGCATGAGCCTCCCCCTCTGGTCTCACGCCATCCACATGCTAGTGGGAGTCAGACCGAATTACTGCTGATCCTGTGACACTTCGCTTTTCCTGTCACTCTGAAATGTTCTCACCTTTCCTCTGCTTTGACTGTCAAGTTACAAAAAGAAATCAATGCAACTGTTTCCTTTTTTTTTATCTTTATTTTTAGCTGAATGGTTTACCTGTGCTTGTTCGGTAGATTATCCTGCTTGTCTGGTCTTTGGATGACATCTTTAGAGTTTCTGCATTCTGCTAGCAGCACATGAACGGATATTTTCCTGAAGCCTGTGCTGTTATATTTATGCTTCCTTCATTGTGCAGTGTATGAGGTTTAAGCCTTGTCGGTACTCATCGTCATTCTCGTTGCAATCGCCTTTTCAGACCCGATGGGATCGGCACTGTGACCGTGGAGGAAAAAGAGCGTTTTGAAGAAATCAAAGAGAGACTACGAGTGCTTCTGGAGAACCAGATTACACATTTCAGGTAGAGGTCGGATCGCAGACAACATGTCAAGACTTTGAAAACGTTGAGAATGTTTGAGATTTTGAAAATAAAAATAAAAAAATAAAATGAAATAAACTCATTTTTTTGTTAGATACTGTTTTCCGTTTGGACGACCAGAGGGAGCCCTAAAAGCAACTCTGTCCTTGCTTGAAAGGGTAGGTCATATTTTACAAACACTGAAACTGGTACTGATCTGGAGAATCTGCATTTGCTCCTCATATGAAAGTTCTCTGTTCTCTAATTGTTTGTATATTTTGGGCACATTGCTTTAATATCTTTATTGTGCTCGTTTCTGACTCTTCTTGGAATTCCAGCTCTTCCCCTTACTTTTCCAGTTGTGGAGTGTCTCTGGTTCTCTTTACTCAGAGTTCTGGCACATTTTCATCCACTTTATGACAAGTAATCATGGAAAGACTTGAGCTGTTAAAAGCTGAAATGATGTTGAGAGTAAAATATTTGTCTCTTCCTTGAAGACGAGAGCGACGTAGACAAACAGCAGCTACAAACAAAGCATCCGTTGAACTGTTTTGCATTTTTGTCAGAACATATTTTCTGTGTTCATTCATTTTCCATTCATACTGCTGGTCAGCTGTGTCTCAACGGAACATAAAATGTTCGATTTAAACGCTTAAATAAATCAAGACAACATTGCTGCTGTTTATTAGAGCCACTTCACTATATTTTGACTCAAATAACCATAAAATTTATGACTTTGTTTCGACTCATATGGGGATAGTTTTGTGGTTCTGTGTGTGGGATGGACCACAATTATCGTATACGTTTGGATCTGGATCGATTGTTTTCTCATGTCCTGTTAAATAGGGGAAAATAAAAATAAAAATAATAACCTGCAATGCAGTCAAACTTTCTTAGCAGGGGAAAATGTGCTGACTTTAAAGAGCAATACTTTTGTGATTCAACTTCGTTAACATGCATTTGCTTTGTATTTATGAGGAAACACATGTAACTGTGCGGCAATCTTTATTTTGCGAAGGTTCTGATGAGAGACGTGGCGACGCCAGTCCCACAAGAAGATGTCAAAGCTGTGATCAGGAAATGTCTGGAACAGGCGGCCATAGTCAACTACCAACGCCTGTCAGAGTACGCAAAACTGGAAGGTACGTTGAGGCGCCGTCACTGTTTGCGCTGAAATGACAAAGCAACGCGGAAATGCTCCAACTGTTGTTGTAGCGGTTTAAAATAAGCGTTCAGAGTCCCAAGTTCTCGTCGATCGCAGAGGATGAGTTGACTGAACTCCGGTGATGATGCTGGTTCTGGTCCACTGGGTCAGTGCTCTGATCCACCAGGACATTCTAGAGCCGGTCACGCTTCTTTAGTTAGTTCAATTAACAGACAAAGCTCCTCTTTTTGAGGCCAATAAATCAAAATATGCTAGCTATTTTATACAAAAGTCTGCATTGAAGTAAAAATGCATTCAGTGCCGTTTCTTTGCTAACTGTATTTCTGCCTCTTTCAGCAGAATTGCATTCTGCCGACGTGTCCCAGCTTCTTGTATATAAAGTCGTAGTCCTGCTAGTTTTCTCTGCCTCCTCTTTCCTTGTTTGTATCCCTCAAATACCATTTATTTTTTTATTTTTAGTCTTTTCAGATCCAAACAGCAAATTAACTGCTGAGGCTTATATAGCAACTTGAATGTTTATTTTATTTTTTTTTTTTTTTATATAAAATTTGCCATTTGGCTTCCTTAGGCCTGTCCCAAGAAATCACTTAATTCCTTGATAAATAGTAACTCCGTCATTTTCATTTGCTTGATTTTACTCTCTTTTTTTTCCTTTTCTTTTCTATTTTTTTTTCTTTTTACAAAAAACTGAACAATGCTGTCAAGTTTAAACCTTTAATAAATGACAAAAACGGGACTAATTGCCTCATTTTTTTTTCCAACATTGAATCATCAAGTAGGATGACATATTTCACATGTCCCATATATAAAGCATATGAGTCATGGTTTGTTACTGATAAAATTAACGGCAGCAATCATGTAATTACTCACCAATATGAAAGAGCAATTTGCTGAGTCCTCTCTCTGCATCTTAATAGAAAACAAACTGTTTACAGATTTATATCAAGGGAGAAAACTTACAAACATCAGCAATTTTCTCAGCTTTAATTGAAGCCACATTTATAGAAATCGGCTAAGAAATAAAGGCGCTGCGATCATTTTGTGACAGATTCCTGCTCATCCTGCTTTAGTGGACTGACTCAATGTATATGAATGAACGAATCCTACAACCACTAAAGAGGTTCTCTATTGATTTTTTCAGTAGCTCTTGGTGCAGTTCTAGTCGTTTGTCACAGTGCGCTGTGAATGCGAACTACAGTTCTTACAATGTTGCAATTTCACTCCCCAATTGAACCGAGTCTCCGGTCTGAATGCACCCTCATTTTCACCAGATGATCACCATGGCGAAACACAGAAATCTTAATCCTGAGGTTTTGCTTTTTGATTTAGTTGCTCTTGCCATGTTTAGACCAACAACTCAGTCACTCATTAAAATGAAATCGTATCTTTGAAGTAAGGGTCTAATCACCGGTCTGAGCATGTTTCTTGATTTAATTTGAGGAAAGGAAGAAATTTTGGAATAAAACTGTAAAGCGACACAAGCTGGATGCAGTGCATGTTACTGAGCATGTCTCCCTGGCTACAGTATATTCAGCCGAATTAAAGTAATAAAAGTTTGATATTCTGAGACCAGACCTTCTGAATTACAAGGTGAGTTTTTTTTTTTTTTGTCCCCTACTTCATAGTTTTATACAAGATTAATTTTGCATTGTTATACAGATGCACGTTAATAGCTCGGTATTCTCGTACTCAAATAGATGTTATATGAATAACATCTGTTTGCCTTACTAACTACAAACCGTATTCCACTTCTATCATTCTGGTATTTTGACATCACAGTTTTCCCCTGAGCCACCGGTCCTTCCTATGCTCGTCCTCTCTGACCTTGGCCTCTTGCATGCCTTGGTATCCTTCCTCTGTTTGTAGGGAAAAAAAGAGAGATGTACGAGCATCCTGTCTTCTGCTTGGCATCTCAAGTGATGGATTTAACTATTCGTGAGTATCTTTCTCTTCTTCCCCGCATGGTTTCGCCTTCCTATGGATTCCTGTATTGTTCTCGTTTTAGACAGTGTGTGCCAGTCGTCTCAAAGGTTTCCTTGTTTTTTTTATGCTGACTAGCATCTTTTTGGTTTGATTGTACGCCGTTTATTTAGACTAACTTGTGATATTCTCTAGATTATGGTCCAAGTGTCCTACAGCAACTTTTCCACAGCTGTCAAAAGTGCTTTGTAGATTTTACTTACTTGCTTATCTGTGTCGCCTGTCCCGCTTTCGCCTCCCATTTTCTGTCTGTCTGCGACTTGAATGCATTTTTACTTTGCTTTCGTGTAAATTGTTTCAAGTGTTGAAGCCATAGCAACAGCACATGAAAGCGGTGGTTCTGGACATTTTTAGGTCTCATTTTGTTGACACAAACAGCCGTGTTTATGTGTAGAACTTCAACTAGACATTAGCTCCGGATGATAGTTGCAAATACCAGAAATTTGCAAAGGTCTGTGTAAAATTGGCATTTATTGATGTGTGTCTTCCTCTGTATTTTGCCTTTGCTATATGTACTAAATGTTCATGTCTTCTCTCTTACCCTGATCCTGATAACCCCCCCCATTCTCATTCCTCCTCTTCTCCATCCTGGCGACCTGCTCTTTTAATTCACCTCACACCTAGCAGATAAATCTCAACTGATACGTCTGAAACGATAGAACCTGTTTGTCAAACAGGTCGACAAACAATCCTTACACGCCTGACCGATAATAAGCTATCTTTGCAGCCAGCTTCCTGTCTGCTGCTGGACTTTTCATACATGACTGTTTATAACAGCAAGATCACTGTCACTCGACGGTGGTACTGCCATCAAATGTTTTTTTTCCTTTTAAAGAAAACTTGTGAATCAGCCTCAAAATTGTAGCTCAGTGGGTTAATTAATATAAAACGACTCTGGAAGCCGAAGGTAAATGGATGAGACCCACCGTTTGACTTGGATCTGATGATCCCCCGTTAAATGTTTCTCCATGCACTATTCGCCTGGTTATTGTGTATTCTTCCTCTGAATGATCATCCAACCAAATTACTCCAGTCTCAAATAATTCAATTTTCACTTTTAGAGTCCCGGCCCGCCTTTTATGCCTGCTAACTGCACTGTCCCGTTGTAAGTGATAAAACTTAACTTGCTCTTCTGATATATGAGCATAATGGATGAAGTGGAAGCACTTTGACTTGTATTACGGTGTTTCTGCCTCAAATTCCATTATCTGCCTTATATACCTTATCAAAAATCATCTGCATTTGAACACTTTTAAACCCATTCTCATCCTTATACCATGGCCTTTTACGTACAGATTTGTACATCTACTCTGACTCACAAACAGCGGTTAGTGGAACGTGTCATAAGTTGATTCCACAAGGCTCTGTCAAACAAGAAGTTAGATTCTTTTCTGGCCATAGTATAAATACACCTCTCACTGAACACCATGAAGGTGTGGAGGTCAAGCTTTCATTTAGCGTAGCCTGCAGTGATGAGCCCACATATTACGACCATTGCGGAGTAACACACTTTCCCGTCAGGAGTTTTGGAAACCGTGTCAAAAACGAAACTGCCAGCAAGCTGATTTTGGAAATGAATTAGGACTGAGCAGCCTTCCTCCAGCGTCATGAGACGGTCATCATCGTCTTTCTCCGAATGGTCACAATGTGTTGGCTCATGTATTTCTACATTTATTGTGAAACGTCGGCTCAACAGACACATTGTAGCCTAGAACCTCTGGATGAAATCAAAAGACGACAACATCGCTGCATGATGAGTGTTCAGTGTCGCTGCTTATGTCCCTCGTCATGTCCGTGCTTTTACTCGATGATGTCATCACTGTTCTGCAAAGGAACAACCCCTCATATATATCTATGTATCTACAGAGAGATTGATGTAGATAAATAGATAAACAGACCGACAGACGGATATTTAACTAGCCAGCGAGCCAGTCAAACAGAGAGACAGCTTTCTTTCACATTGTGTTGAACATGCATTGTGTGTGATTTTGCACGATGACCTTTAACCCAGGCAAATATGAATTGGTTTTAAATTGTACTTAAATGCCTGGTCTCTGAGATGGAAGTCGATGTTCAGTGTTGTGCTCTGATTCCAGAGGATATTTTATTCTTGCTTTCACTCAACCTGCCGTAAAACATGTACATACACTGAAAGCTTTTTAGCGTACGTGCATGTTTTGAATCGATTCCAGGCCAAATACGAACCAGTTAAATCCAAATTCTTGAGTGACTGAAACTTACAGATCTAACGCGTAATCAATTTATCAGCATGCATGGTACTTCCTTTTGTTCATCAGGACACTTAGGCTGCATGCAAACATTATCCAAAAAGCCGTGCCTCGGGGTTGGGGAGGGGGGGGGGCCATTGTTGATTTTTAACCTCTGTGCTTCAGAAAACGTTGGCCGTTTAGTCACCCCTGCCAAAAAGCTGGAGGACACGATCCGTTTGTCTGAGCTGGTTATCGAGGTGCTTCAGCAGAACGAGGAACACCATGCTGAGGTCAGTGTGCTGTTAAGCATCTTCACCTACACACACACGCACACACGCACACACACACACACACACACACACACACCCACTCAGTGTATATTAAAATATGTCTTTCAGCCACTGATTTGTGTAATGCCCGCAAGTCCGATTATCATTAATAATGAAGACGTCTCAGCCAGGGAGATATTCAAAGCAAAAACTTTAACAATGGAGTCATAACAGTATAAGGTGAATAATAACTACATTTGCAGTAACTGACCTTGGAGCTGAAAGGAGCCGCGTGTTAGCTTCATATGCCTGTCTCTGTGATTATATTTATTTTTGGCTTTATTGCGTGCTCTGAAAGAAAATGTATTTACTTCCTTTCTGCTTTTTATTTCAATTGTTTATTTGGTCTGCACATTGCATATATTGAGCAGGGAAAAGAGGTATGTAATTCAGCGTCTTATCTCTGACCCTCTATCCTGATCCCTCCAGGCCCTCTGCATGCACATGATGATGCAGCTGTTGTTGCAGAGGATCCTTTATGCTCCCACACATCCACTGCTAGCCAAGTGCTTGTACCGGTGCTTTGTATAATAAATGTGCCGAGCTGCATACAGAAGGACTGACAAGCACTTCAGCAGTGTTGAAAACAGACCTTTGCCCTGAGAAAGACCCCCACCAAAAGAATTTCAGGGTTGCTGTTATTTGTTTTCAAGAATTTACCCTAAACCATTCCTTAATGTGCTGACCTGTTTCCCAGCAAGCTAACTAAAAAAGAAAAAAGCACAGGAATAAAGTTCCTGTCGTTGAACGAGACGAGAAATGTGAGGCCTGCTTTCCATTGCCTGACTCCACACCTGCAATTTCGCTCATTTTTTTTGATATCCGCCTTCAATTTTACTCATGTTTACAACCCCCGTCCTCCTTGCCGCTTATGTAACCATTTGTTTAATTATCATCAGTGGGTTGAAATAAAATAGTCTTTCAAGCCGTGTCTAGTGAAACTCGAAACCCGCAAACAGAAGGCTAAATCTTTTCCTGAACTTTTTGGTTAAACAAAGGAAGGCTTTTCAGTTCGGACATCTGTGGACAAACAAAGGTGGCGTCAACAGATACTCCAAATCAAAAATCAGCACCATGTAATAGTTCTTCAATCCAGGATATCTCAAATCAGCGTTTACATATGTCTGGATATCTTGTAAAAATATTTAGGCACAAATTTGTCACGTGTCCAATATTCAGCAAGTTTTTACAATTTTGAAACGAAAACCTCTTAACGGACTGAAAACTTTTATTTAATCGCCATAAAGAAGTTAAGCTTTTCTATTTTAAGAAATCTTTTTCTGCAAGTCCAATTCATCCACATCTCATTTATCTATCATATTTATGACGCTTTATTCAGGCCAAAGTTAAGACTGGGGTATTGTGGCTCCGGCTGTTGCCATGTCTTTGCTGCAGGAAGCTGCACAGACTATTCACCTGAATGTTTGGACACAAACCTATTTTCAAAGAAAACTTTATATTGACAAGAAAAAATGATCAACCTAAAACTTGTAAACAACATGCCCTAGGCCTAGATCATCTGTACTGTATTTATCTCTGATTAGATCATCATATTTATGCATATAACCTAAAAGTGAAGGCAAACCGTCCTTCTTTTCGTGTCATTTTAATCATTCGACAAGAACAGAACAGATTTCCATGCTAATAAATCGATTTTTCGAGCAAGGAGTCTAAATTTGGGCTTTTATACAGCGCCATGACGCGAATTCTGCACCTTCATAGTGAATATAGCCAAAGCTCTACATTTATGCAACAATGCGTGTGCAACACAGAGCATGTGGAGAAAACGTCATTTTAAAAACTGCACTTTTCACAGCCCAGCTGCGCATTTCATCCAGATGTTCTGTTTTTTTTTGTTGTTTTTTTTATCTTATTGCCACCTTTGTATGTTTAAGCAACTGAATATACAGCGCACGAAGCTCATTCCAGTCAGAGCAAGTTGTCATCTGACGCTGTTACATGAGTGGCAACGACTTGTCCCTCTCTTCCCAACTCTTCCCACATCAAGTATTCGCTGCTAGGAGCTGCTATGGCAAGTGCATGAGCCCCTCATCCCCCTCTACCTCTCCCACCACAATGAGTGCCATAGAAACTAGTGGGTACATTCACATTACAGTGCTAACAGCTTGATGTGAACACCACGGATCCTCAGAAGCCTGTCCTAAGAGGCTCAGCAAGAGCAGCGGTGCATGGAGAATATTGTATTTTCGATGTGCATGAGAGTAGCGGGGCTGCCAACACCTGCTCCACTGCATCTATTTGATTAAGAGATGTGTGTGCGGCACACCTCGCTGGCTCCTTTCTGCCGACCGACTAAGTGAAGGAGCTGTGGGTAAGTGTTTAAGTAGCTCCCTACCATGCTTGTCAAGGAGCTTCTGCTGTTCCCCCAGCAGGCCTTGAGGAAAGCATGTCGATCTCTGTGCCAAAAAAACTGTTGTTTGTGCCCCGAGTTGTGAAGAAGCCTCCTCTTGAGAGCCCACGATGAATTCTTTATTTTCAGCAACTTAATTCCACATGGCAATAAGTAAAAGAGAGTCATTCCAGCAGATCAGTGAGGTCACATTTCAACGTTAGTTTTTTACACGTAAGATTTTAGCAAATACTGTACATTAATAGAGATTCACTTTAGTTGAACATGTTTTCCTCATTGTCAACATTTTGATTTCCCTTTGCTTTTTGGACTCTTGTCTGTCAATGTGCGGTCCGTGTGAAGGCCTTTGCCTGGTGGTCGGACCTGATGGTGGAGCATGCCGAGACCTTCCTGTGTCTTTACTCGGCCGACATGGATGCAGCCCTCGAAATCCAGCCGCCTGACAGCTGGGACAGCTTCCCGCTTTTCCAGCTGCTCAACGACTTCCTGAGAGTGGATTGTGAGTGTCGTAGGAATGAATGACAATCCCATGCGGACACAGTGAAATGCATTTCTAATTCAGGTCGAACTGTGAGGTGAACCCGCGTCGTTGCACGTTTTTGTTTTTGTTCTGTAGATGTAGTTTGGTAGTTTGGGTAGGCAGCATGTTGAGCCCTTAAGTGAGCTACTTCATTCAAGCAATTAACTTGTTTGTATGTAGAGGGAGCGACTGCACAGATGCCACTTGAATCATGCTTTGCGTTGCCAGATTGCAGAGACAGATGGGTCAGAGTTTTAGTAAACTCTGAACTGTGTGTGCGCAATATGGAGGCTGCTGGTTGTAACGCTAAGTCCTTTACCGTTAAGTCAACACATGTAAGAGGCAGACTGACACTTTGCTTTATAGAGGCGTTAACTACATGTGGAGTCACTTTGATTCTCTGAATATTTTATTTAATTGAGGTTTTATAAATGCAAAACATCATCTATATTACTTATGAAATGATTTTTTTTCCAGCCTCGTTGTTACTGTAAACTTATATAAGCTTCGATAACAAAACAGTTGATTCTTCGTCAAATCATAGTTATTTTACTTCCTGCTTTAGTCTAATAGGATGCATAATGATGTTAGGTTATGTTCACACTGAAGGCCTTAATGCTCAATTCCGAATTTTTGTTTTTTGGTGAAATCGTATCCTTTTTTTAAATTTTTTTTTGCCATTCATTTCCAAATATTTGCGACTTCTCTGCGATCTCCTCTGTGAACTGCAAGTGACTGCAACCTGGCCGTTCAGGTCACGTTAGCCTTGATCCGAGTGGAAAAAATCTGCCAGGAAAAGATCAGATACAGGCAAAAAAAAACAAACAAAAATCAGCTTTGGGTCACTTCAGGCTGCAGTGTGAATGTAACCTTGAGAGAACTAGATCGAATGCTGAGACCTCTCAGTATTGCTCATGCATTGGATTTCAATACTTATTAATAGATTACATTTTTCACTAAAGTTCCACCAGGTGTTTGCTAATCGGTGCTGCCACTAGTTTGGAGGAACTGAGTAGAGAAGGCGGGGGGGGGGGGGGGGGGGGGGGGGGGGGGGGCAGGACTGAAAGGGAGGAGACTTTACCTCCAAGCTTGGGGTAAATATGCGGGGCTTTGTATGAGCGAGCGCTTAGGCACCCGCAAACAGTTGCCACGGGAGATTGAAGGATTACTCAAATATGGACGAAAGAATCAAAGCAACACTCCGTGTATGTTTTTGATGAGGGAATTACATATCAGTAATTTACCTCTGCTTTAATGCTCTGGGTGTTGTGGGGCTGTGTTGGTTGATGTGCCTGCAAAGGTACTCCCATCTAAACAGGGGGACCGCAGAACGCGTTCTAGTAACAGGGGGACTCAGCCAGGAGCCTTGAATTCATTCCTGAAAAGTCTATCAGACAAACTTAATACAGACACTGGAATAATCACAAACACTTAGAATTTATTAAAACAAAATAGCTCCACCTTATAGTCATATTATTCAGTCAAAAAGCCTCTACAACTAAGCTATCAAACTCTAGTTGTGTTTTTGTTTCATAGAAAAGCAACAGTGATGCTGATCTTTCTTACCTTGAGGTTCAACAATTGTAGAAGCTATCAAAGAGCATCTGTTTTGTTTTTTTTTCCAATGTAAACATTGAAAGGCCTTTAAAAAGAACTAATGTTTTCATAGATTGTGCAAAACCTTTACACACAATGCCCAGAGTCTGGGGCTGCCTTATTTCTTAAACGTTAACTTTAGTTATAGCAGCCTGCTTGTCTCTGTTTGTGATCTTTTTCTTCAGTACTCCAACCAGCACCCAGCAATGTCCTTGTTTCATGCTGCCTTGTGTAACCACGTCCATTGCTATGCACTTCAGTTGCTACTTTCACACAGCTGAAAATGTGGAAAATCGGGAGGAGGCCAATTTAATAACACTAACAAGTGAGCATAACGAGCTATTTGCAGTCTTTTCAGTTACGCCGAATGAGTGGACGATGCTTCGCCTTCTCCTTGACTCCCGACTGGCAAACTAAAAAGGGGACACATTCCCAAGGGACAATTAGCACCTTCTAGATTGAGTCCACATTGTGAACACTGAAGTGTATCCTTTACAGGGCTGCAGACTGCTCCTCAGTGTTCCTGCAGGCAAGAGCATGCAGTTCATTAAAGAGATGGCTGACCTGCAGCAACCAGAATCAAGTTTAGACCACATCCCCCTAAAAAACACACAGACATGCACACACTACAGACAAGGCTGGTAGGTTCGAAAGCAGGAAGTAAGTCTGGTTAATCCTCTGATTGTTACTCAATCAGAGTAACAAACAATACGTCTTCAATTAAACCCCATTTTGTCAAAAACCCCATAGCCAAGTGGAAGAAAGTTCTTCTTCCCCAGATCAGACCTGCCTGTGGAGCACGGTGGTGGAAGCATCGTGCTTTTTGGTGATTCTTCTCTGCATAAGGTCCAGGAAGGTTTGTGATCATGGGCGACAAAATAAATGCTGCAAAATCTAGAGAAATCCTGGAGCGCAATTTGTTTACTACAGCTTCAGAGGACCTTTATTTTCTCGCGAGACGACGACCTGAAGCATCCAGCTGAAGCTACGCAGACTTCAAGATGAGAAGGTGAATGTTCTGGAGTGGTGTACTCAAAGCCCAGACCTCAGTCCAATAAAGAACTTGAAGCAGGACTTAAAAGAGTGGGGTGCACAGCCATCCCCTCCAACCTGACAGAACTGGAACAGTTTTTCAAGGACGATTGGAATAAAATTACAGCGTCCAGATATTCAAGCCCGGCTGAGATGGATGCACAGACACACACACGCACACACTCTATGGTGGGAATGCAGCCACAGGTGCATCTAGTGAATCATGTAGAAAGGACGTTGTGTGGAAATATTGAATCAGCATCCAAACTCTCATCCAGGACGTTAAAGTTCAGGCATTGGGTCTTCCCAATGGACAATAGTCCTAAGCATAAAATCAAAGTGCCCATTTGTGGGCATATCTGAAAAAGTTATGTGTGAGTGAGGCAGCATACCAACCTGACTTAGTTTTATTGTGAGAAGCTTGTGGAGGAAAATCCAAAATGTTTGACCCAAGTCATACAGTTCAAAGGTGATGGGATGAAATACTGAGGAAAGACGTACAAACTTCTAATCTTGATGATACTAATAAATCCATCTTTGATATTCTCTCTATAAATATTGGGGCATGTATTGAATGGAAATAATTGAGTCCGACCGACCTGGAACAGGAAAAGTTTGGTCAATGTCAGTGAGGATAAAAAGGTTTATGGGTCTTTTTGGTGGATGCATATGAAGATCTGGTGTCACCCGCATTGATAAAGGATTTAGGTTATTGCTTAATCAATAAAGTAATACCTGGTTGACAGGTTTAAATGTTATTAGCTTCATAACATTTAAAATGCTATAATGAATAAGTTATTGGCGATTAGTTCATTATGAGTTGTCATAGACCCCTAAAACATTATCAGTAGATATTATACCAGAGCACTATATCGGTATAAATCCCAGCAGAAGCTCTAACTGCCCAGACAGCGTAACTAGACGCATGAGTAAAATATAGGGACATCTTTACCACAGAAGGTCATCTGTTCTGTTGCCCCACAGCGGTGCACTTATGCAGTAGTAAATAGCCATAGAACTAGACAGGCGCCAAAGTCGGGTTGCCATTCGAGGAGCTAATGAGGTCTAAAGCAGTGGTAGCTTCGCCGTGGCGAACCCTGCAAGCACACTCCTGGATACAACACATCAAAGTGGACAGCAGCCGCTCAAGTGGCTAATTTGGAGTGTGGCAATCAGGGAACACAACAAACATTGCACCTACTGTGTATCATCGACCTTGACTCAAATGCCAACACACAAACGCACAAACACATGCTCAGAGGGAGAGAGAAAAACAAAGAGGGAGAAGGAGAGAAAAAGCAGACACGCTGCATGGAGCCGTGAGGCATCACATTAGCACACACTGGCCTCCATTTTATCTCCTGTGGTCTTTGTCAGTGTTGCCTTTTTACCAGTTGGGAGTCAGCTGAGACTGGGGGAAATGTTTGTGATGTGTTGGATTTAGAAACACCCCAAGACTCTGACCTTTTGTTTGTCAAGAATGGGGGGCATCGGGGAGGGAGAAGAAATGATCCGTTTGTAGTAATGGAATAAAAAAAAAATATATAATAATAATAATCAGTTTTCCTCAAAATGTAGCTGTGAATTACACATGAGATAAAATGTGTTTCTTTTGACCGATAAATAACTGGAAATCGTGAATAAATCTTACTTTTACTCCAAAAGAAAACATATGCAGTAGATAATAATAATAATGATAATGATACTTATACATCTTGAAGGTGTCTTTCAAAGTCCTCAATGTCACCAAACATCAAATACAGAAGAACTGATTGCAGAAAGAAATGACTTTAAACAGAATAAGCAAGTTTGGAGAAGTGAGGTTTAAGCTTTGATTTAAATGAAGACATAGAATCAGAATCACAGGTGAGCTGTGGAGGAGACGCTCAGAAGATCAGTGAGGTGCGCAGGTGCCAAGTCGAGGAGCGCTTTGAAAGTGAGAAGGAGAATTTTGAAGTCACCGCTGTGTTTTATGGGCAACCAGTGAAGATGTGTTCCTTCAAAGTAGTTCTGGTGATTATATTGTGCTTGATGATATTCACGCACGAAGCAACACGCTTGACACTTTGTGTCTCTTCTCCGGTTCGGTCTTCCAGACAACCTGTGCAACGGGAAGTTCCATAAACACCTCCAGGACCTGTACGCCCCTCTGGTGGTGCGATACGTGGACCTGATGGAGTCGTCCATCGCTCAGTCCATCCACAGAGGCTTTGAAAGAGAGTGCTGGGAACCAGTAAAGTAAGCATTTACACTTTTTTCTTTTTTCTCCTCTTATACTAAGGAGGCTCTCTGTAGAATTAGCTACATGAGTTACAGCTTTTATTTTTTTTGCTTAAAATGAACACGTTAATCCTGGATTAACTCAAATTTCTTTCAACAGCGTACACTTTTTTGTGTGTGTGCAATCGACACACAAACCCCTGTACTATTAGGATTATTTCCCTCACTTGTTTCATTTCCCTCCCGTCCACCGGCACTGCGCACCACTCACAGCGGAGAGGGACACAGACAGGAACCCCAAAATTATTTCACTGTTGTAGACCGAAAAAAAAAAAAAAAAGTACCAAAGCAATTATTTTGTGTGTGGTCAATGCTAAGCATCTATGAACATCTGAGAATTATGAAAAATAATATATGCATCAAGCAAATACAGCATGAGAAAGCAGCACAAAAATGACATTTATGCTAATACCACTTTACAGGATGAGTCCTAGTTCTGCGTTACACTCGCTATTATTACATTTCATTCATAGCATTTTTTTGGTTCCCTGCTGCAATCCCACTTTAAATCTGTTACCTATATTAAGTTTACCCCATTATATGTAAAACAAAATCTTGTATAGCAGTATGTGCATAAAAAAATACTTGTGGAGATTATTTGGAGAATCCGGTAGCTTTATACATTTTTCTGCAGAATGGTCAAATTTGGTACTTTTGCACTTCTAAGTCTCTAGTGTATGTTTGCAGGCTGTCATTATAACGCTTGAAAATGGTGTCAAGCTAAAGCTAGAGGAGAAACCTTTGTTTTGGTCCAGCCAGGTTGAAATACACTGAGCTTCACATTAACTTATTCCTTTGTCAGTTTACACAAACAATTAAATAGAAGCTACTTTATTAAATTCTACAAACAGCTGGGTGTGTTGTTTGTTTGATATATTTATCATAAAATGTCTAATGAGAATTATTTCATGATCAAATATTTTATTTTGGCTAAATAAAACTGTAACTGATACGAATACAGTACAGATTGACTTTCTGGAACACAATAAATCAATCACAACCAGTGAAAGGATAACGTTCGGTAGCCTGGTTTTACTCTAATATTGAAAAATTAGTGGCATTTCTATAGCACAGCAATATATCATATATTTCAACATGATTTATCAACCCATTTTTTTCATGGCTCCTAATATGTTTCTAAAAATGTCTTACTTGTGTCCGTTATGTAGGCCTTCGTTCTCTTGGTCACATTGCTTTGTGTTGCAGAGCCACGTCTTCTGTTATTCTCTCTGCAGGAGCACAGCAAGCGCTCTGCTGAGTGTCAACATCCAAATGCCCAAACTACCAAATGTAACAGGACCAAGTGTCAGCCTCCCACAAATACCCAACTTTTCTCCTCCCAGTTGGAGAACGGCTAATTATAATTTGGCGTGTGTACTGCTCTTGCAGTGCCTTAGCATGCACACGTGTTCTTGGCCATGGAGGATGAAGCGTGCCGAATTAATGACAAATTATTTAAATGTGTTTTTGTCACATTTAGGAAGTTGAAATTGTTTTGGGAATCCCTCTGCGTATTTAATCCCACCTGTGTCCCTTGTCTGGTCCTCGTCTTGTCTTCCGTCTATGTCCTTGTTGAGTACCAACCAGTTTTTGAGCTCTTAGCCTTCCTGCCTGGATTTTGGATTATTGTGTTTATTTATCATTAAATTCATTATCAATCGCTCTTCGACCATAAACTGGGTCCGCTGCGTCTTCCTCACCACTACATATAAAGCTGTCGGTGATGGTTTTGGCACTCTTGTTTTATCTGACACTTGAATTTCTAATGTCTTGACAAAGAAAGGTTTTCTTTTAACATCAAAGCCTGATTTTAAAAGAAAGTGGGAACCTCGGCTCTGTGCAGTCATCAGTGTTGTCATGTACATTTGTCTTTCCCTGAGTTCCGTCCTGGGTCGTCCCAATCTTTTGTAAATGTATGTGTTGAAGAGTGTTTCGTGAATTTTTTCCGTGTTGCTCTTTTATGTGAAAGGTTATTGGGAATAAAAGTCATTCTCAGAGATTTCCATGATGAACAGCTACAATTTAGCTCTTGCTCCTGTTTAATGCATACACCAGTTTTAATTTGTCAAACTATGGTTTTGTGGGTGCTTCATCATGCAGATATTGTATTCAGATAATATTATCGGCTATGAAATTTGTATTTATTTTGACACTGAAAATTGTAGTTACACAACCTTGATCTCATTTCACTTGCCTTTTTTCTTACACTTAATATGAATATTAGTACAAATATCACAGTATGAATAGAACAATTGAATAAGCCTTAAGTTCTTGACGTACGCAGGATTTGTTATTTCGCTGTGTCTCAGTTATCAGTTTGGGTTTACATGACTCTGATCTGTGGTTCTGCAGCCATGGTTCAGCAACTTCAGAGGACCTGTTCTGGAAGCTGGACGCTCTGCAGACGTTCATCAGAGATCTCCACTGGCCGGAGGAAGAGTTCGGCAAGCACCTCGAAACCAGACTGAAGCTGATGTCCAGTGACATGATAGAATCTTGTATAAAACGGTAACTACTTTTTGCACGTGGGGTATGCACTTTGCTAGAACAGTAAAAATAACTATTTTTTCTTAGAATGTGACAACACATTAGATTAATGTTTTAAGTGAGAGTTTCTTTTCTTTTGTTAATGCACCACCTGGCCAAACGAAAGGGTCCCACGCTCTAGTATTTTGTTGGATCACCTTTAGCTTTGATTATTTGTTGTGGCATTGTTTCGAGAAACTTCTGCAATGTCACAAGATTTATTTCCTCCGACGATCCTCGTTCCTTGGCGTCTCAAGGATCAAGGATCTCAAGGATCTCAAACCCTCTTCGGGTTTGAGATCCTTAAGTGCTTCCTGGAAACTCGCACAAGAACCAGCAGCCGCGTTCCACTCACCTCTCCCTGGCGTCCCCGTCCACAACAAGCTCAAGTAACCGCTGCACACAATTTTCTAGACATTCGACCGTCAGCTCGACCTTATCCGTTCTGTTTCCTTGCAGTGTTACCGATTCCTTGCCTCCTTTTCCAATCCAGGAGTTGGAAAAAAAATCCCTGGTTGAAAAATGCCTGGATTTTTCAACATTTGTTTCTCATTTTTATAACATTCTTTGATTTTTACTTGTCTCCTGATAGTGTCTGTGCATGTGGGTCAGAAAACCTTATACCATCATGGAAGAAACACGGTTCCCAACTGTCCAGTTGGAGGATCAGAGATATTTATTCATTTAAAATCAGGTGGTGACTTTTTTGTTGTTTGGCCAGGGAGTGTGTATACATATCTATATATGCATATATACAGTCGCGCATGTCTTCATAGAGATAAATGGGGCTTTGATGTTGAACGATCATACCGCTTTTTAAAGGACACGGGCAGCATTTGAGGCCAAGCTGCAGAGAAGCAGCCGGACCACAGATTTCCGCGTGCCTCAGTCCATCTGCACCATGTTCAATGTCATGGTGGATGCCAAGTCCCAGTCAGCCAAACTGTGTGCCGTGGACCTCGGTCAGGAGGTAAGGTTTCCCTTTCCATCCTCTTTCATCTTCTCCTTTAATATTCTCACCCCAGTTTAAAACCGCTGCTCTGGTGGCTGGAGCACTTTTAAGGGCAAACGCCAACAAGGTGTAAATGCTTTTTTTTTTTTTTTTTCCTTATTATTATTATTATTTTTTTTTTATGCAAGATGAACATTTGCGTCTGCTTTTGGTGTGATTTTGCACGTGCCATGCCATTTTCCTTTGCGACTTTTCCTGTTTACCGTCCCCGTCTACCGTATGGAGTTTGTCAGACAATGGGTGAGTGTGACCAAAATCTAAATGAATCTCCCGAGTCACACCACCCTCCTCCCCCGTCTCCCCCCCATTAATTCCCACATGAATAATTAGTCATCAGTTTTCACTGTCTCTCTTCCTTCACTTGAATTGTTTGGATTTCATTACCATATGTGTAGATAGTATTGAATATACATGGGATGAATGTGAGAGATCTCATGTTTTGCACAGTCTCCAGACTGATACTAATTACTGACGATGAATTCATTATTCCTAAGTCCTTCACAGCTTTGTCAGAGGAAAGAAGTCCCCTTACAGTGTTCCCATCACTCTCCGTCAAAGCAGATTATTTTTGCTGAATGAATGTTTCTCAAGTTCTTTTCTGTTCTCGTTCCCCGCATGTGAAATAAATATCCGTCAAGCATTTAATTAATTCACGTGCCTCACCTAAATTTGTAGGTTATATTTCTATGATGAACAATTAAAATAAAAGTACCAAGTGAGGTGAGTAATTCACTTTACCCCTTTCTCATTTGCATAACTTAAAACACAATGATTTTACCAGAGAAATTCATAAAGGTTGCCTCTTATCCTTTGTCCTCCCCAAATTTGTATCTTCTTTCTTAGACACTCAAATATAGCTAAACATGTCAATATGAAAACATGAAATCATGGAGACCTACAGAAAATTGCTGAGGAAATAAAAAATGACACATGGACAGATGTCACTTTTCTCTCAGTAATGTTTATAATGTATATATAATGTGTTGTTTTCATCCCCAGAGACAATACCACTCCCAAATCGACCATCTGATTGAGGAGACGGTGAAGGAAATGATTACTCTTTTGGTTGCAAAGGTACAACACCTCTGAGCATCCTTTTAGACCTCAGCATAACATGATAAAGTGAAAGGAAAGACAAATTTGTTGAGATTCAAAGCAATCCCACAGATGTTTCCTTCTGGTGAATCGTCACGTTGACAAGAGGTTTGAGTACCCTTGTCACTGTTGGGGCATCGCTTTGTGGTTAGCATCTTCAATGGCAAATTGTTCTCAACGGAGGGGGTCACTCAAAGCTCGACTCAGTGACTGTGAATTGGCAGAACACAAAAAGAGACAAACTTGTAAATTTGGACAAGAGAGACCAGGAGTTCACCAATTGAGTGGACTCTCTTCCCCTGAGCCCAACTCACGAAAAGGCAATGGACCATCTTGTACTCCAAAGATGCCTCTGTGTTGGACGTCTCTTTCTGATGGAAAGCAATTATTCACAGACATTTTTGTTGAATAAAACTTCAAATCAATTAACATTTAACATTTTTTGTACTTTTCAAGTCCTTTGTGAATCATGGTTTAACTTTTCTCCTGTTTTGCTTTTAGTTCGTGGTCATTCTAGAGAGTGTGTTATCTAAACTCTCTAGATATGACGAAGGAACCCTCTTCTCTTCCTTCTTATCTTTCACAGTAAGTGCAACATCATTTATTCGTTCCTTCTGATAATATTCACCATCTAAAGTTCCATCATTCACATATTTCTTGCAAGCTTATCAGTTGCAGTGAATTTAAAAATCTGACTCTTGATCGCACATCACCTTCCTGATTAACTGAAACATTGTAATTTGATAATCAGTCACTTTGGATTCAGAGCTGTTTGGGGTTTCTTGTAATACAGTTTGACCTTTTATGAAGGCGCGCTCACCATGAAATAGCTTAACATCTCAGCTGGATATCTGCAGTATTGTGGGGAATAAAGGATATTGAATTAGTGAGTGCACGTTTGTTGTTAAACGCAGCACAAGTCACGGCTGCTGGTTCAGCAGGCACTAACCACTGTGCTATGTACAGTGTCACCATAGTAGCCCTTCCTCTTAAAAGTGGTTTCACAGTTAGAGTAATGATGCTAACCCCTTTCTATGCCTTTCTTTTCAAGGTAAAAGCTGCCTCAAAGTATGTGGATGTGCCTGTAAGTATTAATACTTGCCTTTGCTTTTTGTGGTAACCTGGTATCGTGTCTTTTACTAAGCAGTTCTCATTGCATGTTTGTGTTTTTTTCCCATTGTGCATGTGTAAATATTTGACCATGATTTCACATGGAAAACCAGAATCCAGATGGTAGCTTTTGTCATATTTCTTTTTTTTTTTTTTTTTTTTGTCAAACGTCCCCATGTTTCCTCCCCCAAATGACAATTCATTTGCATGTGGCCAGACACTGGCAGGCAGCCATGACGCGTGCTTCGCTCTTTCAGTGTAACATGCATCACGAGTCAGTGTTGGACAACACATGCCACTTCTGCTGTCAGGTTGGCGCTGAGGATTTGTGCATTTGACTGTGTTCACATCAGATTTCCATTCGCTGCCAACGCTTCGGCCATTGCAACAAAATTTAAAATTTAATGCCTTGCAAATAGGCACTGTGTATGCTAGCAGGGGCTTCACAGTTTCTGGCCTCGCATGCAAATCGTGTTGCAGTTGTACCCCTGATGCATGGAAAGAGAGTTTCGCTGGCAAAATGATTTCCTTTGATGTGTCTGCACAGGTTTGATTAGCAAAGGCTTTTCATAAGAGAAATCCCAGATTTACATGGAGTTAAATTGGTGTATTGTAGTGAGGAGTTCAGAGATGAATTCGTCCTTCGTGGTCTGGGGAAGTGGTGTTTTAGTTCTTTCCTTGATTTAACGCGCTTGGATCAAATGATGGCTCCTTAGAAGGCCTAAGATGAACAATGACATGCTGAAAAGATTGTTACTATCACCAGGGAAGGAACTAAAACATGCAGGATGCCGGCTCTCGAAGACCGACTTTAAACACCACTGTTCTGGGGAAAACCAAACCCAATTTAGATATCGTCTTTTGTCAGGATTTAGGGTTCCGGATATTGTGCAAATTGAATTTAGGTTCAAGCGCAGTTTTAGGCACGTTCAGGAAATAGCTAAAGCCTTTCTCTAGACAAAGAGAAGTCAATACAGTATCCTGAACTTGTGGTCTGCAAAGGCAAATAATAGATTCTGTGCAGATTTTTTGACTTGTTGAAGCTCAGGGTTTAAGAAACGAGAACAGTCTGAGTGTGTTGCAGAAAACCATCACAGGTGAACAAATACTCATAGTTTTTTTTTTTTTTGTTGGTAGGGTTCATGTCTTGGTCAGCAAGACCAGGCCGTCTTGCTGACCATCCTTCCTTCCATCAATCCGTCATCTTTGGCTTCTTTAATATGATGATGAGTTGGTGACAGTTCCAGGGAGGTTAAATTGGTAAAAAGTTTTTATCTAAGAAAAACACATCAGATTGAATCAACTTATCTTGCAGCGTTCACTCTTCCTGAATTGTGGAATATTGACACAATATTCCACAATATTGTGTCAATATTGTGGAATTGACACAATTGGAATTGTGTCAATATGGTGAACCATATTGACACAATTCCATGTCTCAATATGGTTCTTTTTCAGAACCATATTGAAAAAGAACCCTGGATTTTGAATCCAGGGCAGCACTAGAAAATTGTTTTTCACAGATACTCTCCATTAAACCTGAAAGAGTATATTTTTAAAGCAAGTCAATGTACTTTTTTTTTTTTTAATGTTTAGATGTTCCATAATCTGTTTGCCTTCACTCCACTGGCCCTCACCATGTCTTGGTACCGCCAGGCCACTGTAAGGCAGGACTTTGATTTGCCCCCTGAGCTCCCCCTCCTGGCCATTCTTCTTTGTAAATGACAAGTTACAAAGACGAATGGAGAAACAAAAACATAGCTGAAGACATGTGAAACTTGTGGATATTGGATGGTTGTGGAGACGCTGTGGGCGTTCACATCGGCATATTTACTATCTCCTGTTCTGGTCAAGAGATAGTAGAAAATTTATGTCTAACCAGGGAAGGTGACTGACTGAGCAGTTTGTTGCAAAGATGTCTGATGTAAAGATGTAATTTCTGTTTTATGACGGTGTTTTTTTTTTAAATAGCATTTTAATTAAACCACCTTTGAAAGCATCAGGTACATATCCACATCCCTAAGGATAAATTAATTAGATTAAAAAAAAAAAAAAAGCGAGTGTTAATCAAATATCGGATGTGTGTCTGTTTTAAAAAAGGAAAAGAACACGGAGCTTTAAGTGCATCCTAATCTCCATCTGTGTTTGTCTTCATTTGCTGCAGAAGCCAGGGATGGATGTTGCAGACTGCTATGTTACCTTCGTCCGTCATTCCCAGGACATGTTGCGAGAGAAAGTCAACGAGGAGATTTACGTCGAGAGACTTTTTGACGTACGTAAGCTGCAACGCCTGCTTTCTCTACAGATCCACACCCTTTACACTTTACTCAGCAACCGAGTAATGACTGATGAATGTCGAAATAAGCTTCTGTCTCTTAAGAAATGTTCCTTTTATTTATTTATTTATTTAAATATACTGTTATTATTATTATTTCGGTTGAACTTTCACTCAAATTTTATCATATTTTTAAATGAAAATGACAATGAAGGCAATTTCCAGCAAGAATCGTAGTGTAGAAGTGTCTTATTACCTGCCAAATGTTAGCAGTTGGGTAAAATTTTAAACTTTACAACATTCCTCCTGAAAAGGGCCAGCAGCTTTAAATATCCTTTGAAGCCAACTGAATATGTAAAGTCGTTCCTCAATAAACGTGGTACGTGTGCCAAACTGTGGGTCTGTTTGATACATGTCGCCTGTTACCTTCAGGTGGAGTTTGAAAAGACAGAGACTGTAACTATTGGCCATGACAGCCAAACATCTGAGATCAAGCAGTAGCTTGGTGTATTGATCTCTTCATTTTCTGAAAAGAAATGATGTTCCATCAAAATGTTCATGTTGGAACATGTGAACCTCAGCGCAGCAGCTTCACGTAGGGAACCGTAAAGCTGACACAAACTCAAAACAGTGAACGTGATTCAGCTTTAGTTAGTGTGTGCTAACGCTGAAACTAGTTCCTGTGAAGGCTGAGCTTCCCTGCAGCGATTCTCAAACTGCATGTTCATGCCTCTTTCCATGTGTACCGCTCTGCTGATTTCAGGCCTTAGGTTTGTGTCTTTCTCATTTTGTCTTGGTCCCTGTTTGTGTGGCCGTTGTTGATGGAGAGGTGTCTGACACTTGACCGCTGTCTTGCCACGTAGCCTTTTTTTCCCCTCACCTAGACGACTGCTGCTGAAATTTGTGTTAGCTTTAGTGTCTTTGTTGTCATTCCAGATCAGTTCTTCCCTCTCAGTACCAAAGAGGCGTGTGAAGGTGTCAGCAACCGCTCTCTGCGGCCCTGTTGTGCTTTTTTTACAATCCGTTCTTTTTTTCAGATGTTTTTCTTTTTCTTCCCTTTTTCCCTGCGCTTGGCCCAACATGGCAGGAACGATATGAGATTAACATTTAAGTCAAGTCATTTAGGCGTTTATAACCTGTTAAATAGCTGCTGTAAGCATTTCTCGTACAGGTAAAAGCATTTTTGGTTTAGATACTTGCACTGCATTTCGTTGCTCTGTGCTTATACATATGTAATAACAAAGTTGAATTACATTGAATCTAATTTAATCTCTACTAAATGACAGAACAACATATATACAATCTTCCATACCATGGTGGTTTTGTCATATCTACATGTGAAAGTCAAATTGTTCACTAAAATATAAATATTGAAATAAGCCTTTACTTTTAAACGTCATACTTTTTTTTTATCCAACACTTTCTTAACATCTTTAACAGTCTTCAAAATATTTAATGTTTGTCAAATAATGACCAAAATTCACTGAGATTGGTCAGCTTTTAAATTCAGCAATGTAGCAAAAACCAAGTTGGGATCAGAAAAGTGAATCCAGTCTTAATCTAAACATTTAGAAGCACATTGCTTATGGAAGCAATATATAATATTGTCTAGTAAGCCTTTTACTATCACTATGATTATTATAATTATCATTTTCATTTATAACCAAGTATTCATTCTTATATACTGAGTGACTGAATGCATCGTTTGATTGTTCACAAACAATCAAACTTGGAGAATTGCACCAAATCTTAGTTCATTGTTAGGTCACACTGAGGATCTGTTCCTTCCCAGTCTGGACAGTGTTACAGCTTAAGATGCAGTAAAACATTGTCTGAACAGCAACAGTGTGTAAATTGCCGCTCAGGTTTTCCACATGGGAAAATGTGCAGTTGAAAATGGCTGTGGTCTAAATACTCCACCCTTTTACGGGATGCAGTAGAGAGATGTTCAGCTTATAAGAGAGAAATGCAGAATAAGAGTAAAGACTTCTTAATATCTCTCCATCTCAAATGTGGAGAAGTTGCAACAAATGAGCATTAACACACGGCGTCACTATCAGCAGTTTTCTGTTTGCCTCTGGGTATCTTTCAAATAGCGTCAACATGGGCTCTCACTGATCCTTGCTTTATAAGAGAACTGATTCCCTCTCTCTCTCTGTATATATATATATATATATATATATATATATATATATTTTTACTCACCAAACAAACACCTACCTCCTGAGCCATCGTTGCCCAAAGGTTCAAAAAACAACATGCTCAGAAAACAGTTTTTGCTCAACATTTTACAATCTATTCTGACTTTTCAAGAATGAATCTGTTTTTACCCGGCGGAAAACCCATCTTATCACCGACTGACAAGATTAGAGTTTTTAAAACCCCACTGCAGAACAAGAGAGTGCCATACAAAAGAGATTATATTTCTAATCAAATCAAGACACTAAGTCCTCTAAGAGCCGTTTGCTTCACTCATTCCCACGAAATCGGACTTGTTTTTTTGTGTCTCGTCACACTCGGCTCTGAAAAACTGGAAAGAATATATCGACTTGAGCATTCATGTTTCCATAAAACTAAGAGTTCAAGACGGGCGATCAGACATTGAGCATCAGCGATGCTGGCAACGCGTTGCTCTAACATGACCACTTCTTTCAGCAACGATCAGCCTAACGCGCTACTATTTCCAAACCAGTAATCAAATTCAAGTTACTTCAACAAGTCAATGTGCATTTCTGTTTTTCTCATCTTTCTTTGTGAACTGATATTTTCTTGCGTCGTGTTGAGTGGCGTCACAAATGGGGCCGCTCAAAATAACAGCATAACTCACTGAACGAGCGCTCTCATTGACCATAACGGGTTGTTACTGTGCCGTCCGTTCTGTGGCGAAGCGCAGACGCAAGCAGTGTAAAATTAGGGGTAAACCCCGATTTGCACGCTAAGTTCGCACTGCACCACACCTCCATTCTGTAAAAAATTTGTACGAAGCACCTAGCAACACAACCCCACCCAGCAACAGAGGGAGGAAAGAGATCGCGCTTGTTTTAGCTTTACATGCCATCACTGTTTTGAGTTTGTGTCAGCTAAAGATGATCATATTAACGTTTGCTGAACATTCTGTGCTCTGTTTTTCTACCTGACTTCAAAAACACTTTCAAATTTGAAAAAATAAAAATAAAAAAAATTACAATTTTGAGTGGCAGCTCGGCACAGGCAAACGGAGAGAGTTCCACCAGCTAATGCAAGGAAGAGAGCTGCAACTAATGCCGGATGTCCCCCTCCATCCAGACTACACAAACTGGATTTTGGTGCAAAACCGGCCATTTTTTTTGTATTGTGAAAAAAAAAGTAAGGTTGGGTCAAGAAATGTGGTCTTAATTTTTCATCAAAATACTTTCACTTTAGGAAACATTTTTTAAGATAAACATGAGTTGTCAGAAGAAACATTGTTAATGCACTTCCAATAAAGTGAGCATTTGTAAGACTCACTGTATTGGTGGGAATGGGGGGTGGATTATAAGACTCCCAGATAAATTAAATTAACTCTAATGATGTCTTACTGCCATTGTCTGTACTGCGTGTCACTTTATTTAGGCTTTTGTCATGCATTTAGTGTCAGCCACGGTAAGGTGATTATTTTAAAAGAGCCTATTAGTGCCAATTTATGCGTCAGTGCTCACGTTGGGCTGACTGGTGTGCGCTAACCCTAACCCTAGACTGAATCTTTTCAGAGCAGCATGTGTCGGGATGCAGGCACATTGACTAAGTCCTTAAATATTTTCTCAAAGATTCCAGGGTGAAGGAGGGGCACGTCAGAGAATATATTTTTTAAAACAAGTTTTTGGGGAAGTGTGTAGGTGTTCATGTGAGTGTGAGTGTGTGAGTGTGTGTGTCTACTTGTATAGACTACATATAAGGACCACTTTCACAACATTTACCAACAAAGGGAGGTCATTTGTGTAAAGTGAGGACTTTTTCCCAGTCCTCTGCAATTCCGTTAGAGGTAAGGGATGAATTAAGCTTTGACAGGGTTATGAATAGACTGGTAATTAGGGCTGAGGAAAATATTTGGGTCATAAATATCTAGCCATAAGTGCAGTTACAAAAATGAGTGGAAGTCTGTACAGAAGTACAATAACGTGTGTATGCGTGTGCACGGACGTGTTTTGAAAGAGATAGAGAGCGTGATAGTCCCAGGGAGATATCAGAGGATGACTCATTCTTTCATCGGCAGCTTAGAAATGTGTTAATCCAATCGTTCCACTATGTATTTTGCAGTTTTGTGAGATTGCTCTGAAAGCAGGTGTGTGAGGCACAATGATTAAACTCTGAATGGGCCTCTGAAATCCCCTTAGCTGCTGTGAAGTTGTTTTCTTTTGCGATCTATCATAACCCAAGGTCATATTTATTTTTTTCTTCTTTGGTGCATCACACCAAAGAGCTGAACAGGTTTCACCCATTGGTCAACAAAAAGGTCAAATACACTGGTCACATTTTAAAATGATACTTTGCACTCTTGTGTCCAGAGGTAGGAGTCAATGGTCTCTTTTTCAAAGGACTTTGAAGTTGAAACTTCAAAGTCCTTTGCTGAACTTCACATGTCGAATCTGTAAGAGCACACTACCTTGATTTTGTCAAAAAAAAACAAAAAAAAAACTTTAATACCACATTATCAGTGACAGAGGATGGAGCTCATTCAGCAGCAGGGGAGGAAGTCGGGATTTGTCCTGTAACTGGTGGGTTGCTGGTCTGAAACTGCTGTGGTCAGTCTGCCCCCGGGGCAGCTGCGGCTACAATGTAGCTTATCACCATCAGCGTGTGAAAGAATTGGTGAACAACTGAACGTAGTGTGAAGCGCGTTGGAGTCTTCGGTCTTGATAAAGTGCTAAACAATTTGTGACATTGTAGATGCCTTCTTATTGAATCAGACACCCGAAACATGTACAATTTGCAACCTTTCTGCATTTGTTTTACTGCAATTTTTACTGTAGAGAGAAAGGATGTTAGTCAGACTTTGGAAGAATTTTGATTTCTTTCTTATAGTAATTTCTTTCTTTGACCTAATTAGCAGTACTGTGGTTTATTTGGCTGCTATTTAAAGGTTTTGCAGTTACGATGATGATGATGACTTGCAATAATTCTGTGTCTACGATAACTCATTTACATGTGTCAAAAGAATAGGCAAAAAATAGATTTTGTTTTTGTCTGCTGCTCCCGCACTTGCTCTCAAAACGGTCGCCAAAGAGGCTCAGATTAAAGCAGATGTACTTAAATTGATGGGGGTGGTGGGGTTGGGGAGAATTTAGCATTGCACAGACTGGGGATCGCTGATTAAAAAAAAAAAAAAAAAAGAAAAAAAAAAGCTCTGCATTTAGTCTGAGCCAAATCCAGCCTCACACTGATACACCACAGCTGTAAAACTGATACCCCTCCCTCCTCCACCCCTCGCAATCATCTCAGTGTTCAAGCCAAGCAGGTAGGGTAAATGCAGAGGGGAGAAACGCAAGTCAAGAATGAGGAATACACAGATGAGGCTGTCGGCCAGTAAATCTTTGAGCCACCCCCCCCCCCCCCCCCCCCCCCCCGCTCCCCCTTCCCTCCCGCCCCCTGGAGTTGCAGATACTGGGATTACATCGGTCAATTATACACTTAATCTGTCTTTGCCCAGAGAGGATTAGGAGTGCGGCTCATTGATTGATTTGAAGTATTTCTGTTGACCTTGGACAGTTATCAGACTCGCAAGTGTGGCAAAATTGCACTTGTGCGTCAAATCGCTTTCGGTTGCTGATGCTCTGCGTGTCTCGCTGCGTTCACTGACTCGATGCGTGCCACGGAGCAGAAGGGGTCAGAGCAAGTTTCAGACGGGACAATTAAAGGTTGTTGTTTCTGCCGCTGCTCTGGTTGTGCCGGGGTCGGGGCGGGGGGTTGATAATTACTGGGTGGTGTGGCACAGAAAGCCAGCAGACAGTCGACTGCCGTCACTTGGCTGTCCGGGGACATTTCACCGCTTTTCTGTCTTCTGAACTGCATGTTTCCCAGCAAAGAGAAACATTTTCTAAAACTGATGTCAGGTCACATCACCGGACTTGGACACCCTTATCTCAGTGATAAAGCAAAGTTGCACTAAAAGTTGTTTTAAAATTCCATTTAAAGTGTCAACTTTGAATTAAAAACACGCATGTTGTTTTTTGTACTTTGTTCAGCTTTCTCAGAGGGAGCCAGTCCTTCCACCGGCTCCCTGTAACTCAGAGAATAGACTTTAAAATACTGTTTATTAGTTCATAACTCAATAAATGCCGTAGCACCAAAATACATCAGTGATCTGTTTTTGTTGCATCAACCTTTCAGACCTCAAAATTCAGTTTTAATGCTCCTTTAACCTAACGTCCAGAAAAATGCAAAACTGCTGAAACACTGAGTCGCTTTAAATTAAGGCTAAGAACTAATTTGCTTATAACTGCCTTTGACTAATAATAGGTTAACATCATGAGTTTTAATCCGGATTGTAACTTTTTATTTCTCTTTGTTTTGCTTCTGCAATGTACCGTTCTCTGTTTGTCTATTGTGTTTTGTTTTTGACTTTAATTGACATGGTGATTAAAGTGGTGACATTTTTGAATGTCACAGATCCAAGCTATTTCCAAGACCTACATTCTGCTACAAAACTGATTCTTCTTTGAGATTAATATCCCTGCTCAAAAAAGCTACCATGGATCCCAAATAGTTAAAAACTGTGAATACTTGAGACTCCTCAAATACACTTAGAGCTTCATATTTTATTCATTCAAACCCAAATATACGTTCACATGAATTAATATTTACGAAGAAAAAATGTCTTGTGAATACCACAGAAGTGGTATCTCCGCTCTTGGAGTTAAGCCAATCATCTGCAAGCAAAATTAGTGACGCTCCAGGATTGGCTGCTTTGCAAACGCCGGCCAGTAGTATGGAGTATTTCACCTTTACCAGCTGCATCAACCTTCCCATTAATAATTTGGAGTCAAATTTTATGTAAAACTCTTTGAATGAGCGAATAAACAAATACTGAACAACTGGATGTGGAAATCTCCATTTCAGAAACTGTGTATAACTTAAGATTTAACCTTTTAGGTTTGTGAAAAGCAGCAATGCCACAAAGTGTTCTTAAATTTTGAACAAAATAACTTTTTTTTTTGTTGTCGTTTTTCCCGCCTGCGGTGCATCAATTGTTTCCTATTAAAATTATTACTGTAACGAGATTACATCGCCAAACAGCCGAAAGAAATGTGTTATAGGCTGAGTTTACAACAACAAAGAAAACATATCCAGCTGTTAGACTGTATGTGACTATTCAAAACAATCACAAAAGGTTTCACTTCCATTTAATGAAGTCTCTAAGCAGCTTAGTGTGTTTTGTAATTACTGAGAGAATGCATTTTGTTTTCTGCCGTCGTCTTTCTTTAGGGGCGGGGGTGCAGCTAAATCCTCCGTTAGTATTCCCAGATCTGTGCCGCTGAGAGGAAGCGGCTAAGAACACTAAAACCTTGATCATCCTGAGAGGAGGAAAATACAAGTTTAATGGCAACTTATCCTTTGTCGCGCTCCCACTCGTTTATTGATGCGGGCAGGCGGGATGAATTGATCGAAGACACACATGTCATCTCTTCGGTCTCTATCACCCTTTCACAGTTCCCCTCCATTCCTCTTCCCTCTGCCTTATTAAAAAGGGTGGTACGGTGGCATTTGTTTGATTAACTTGTCTGACAAAAGTGACAGCTGCTCATGGGTGTATGTGGATGAGTGGCCCAGCGCCGCTCCTTCTTTGTACATCTGTCAGAGCCGGAGCAGGGCGAGTGGGGTGAAAAGAGACAAATTGGACCCAAAAAGAAGGCCATTCACCTTCCCCAGACCCCCCTCAGTCACTACACCCCTCTATCCCATTCAGGTTCTCGGCGGGGCCCTCAAGTGCTTGCTGGCTTATTCCATTTTCACTCCCCCTATAGAGTTCCCTGAGCCCACAAGTGTTTTAGCCTTCTTTTTTCTTTCCTCAATCCACCCCTAAGCGGCTTTTTGTAAGTAGAATGGCTCACTTTTCTCAGGGCCTGAAGCTGGCAGCTTTTTTTCCCTTTTATTGTCAACCACAGAGCTTTTCTGTAGCTCATTGTATATTTACTCAATGACTGGTTGCTGACCGTAATTCCAACTGTTTAGTTCCTCACAACATGGCCCCTCAACCCAACCACCCATTGCCCCGATATACAGCCATTCATTCTTCAAGGCACCATGTTTTTATAAAGTTGCTCTTTATTGAGTCTCACTTGCCCGTTGAACTGACACTTGCAGGTAGAGTTCTGAAAGAGACCCAGATTGCCAGCCTGAAATGAAACTCGGATCTGAGATAAACATTTACTTTTCTCCTACGATGCCGTTCCTGAGGCGGCCGGCCATCCTTTTCCCCCTCAGCGCTCCTCGAGCCAGCTGCATGGACGCGATGCCCACAAAGTCCATTTTGTTACCATTCGACTGTGCTCAAACAGCAATAAATTATCAGTTTTTGATTGTGCTTTTGATATCAAGGGCAAGAGCTGACAAAGAACTTTGAGTACACTGAGCCCAACGCCAATATTTTTATCACTCTTCAACCAAGGAAGGTAAATATTTGAAGTATTTAATGAAAAAGCCAAAATTGTCATACCTATAATGTCCAACAGGAGCATATGAAAAAGGTATTTTACAGCTTTACTTGTTAAAATAAGAGCCAAATGAGTCGTTTGTCCACAAGGCACGATTCTATTGTTAAAACTGCAACATACACATCATACCAACTGTCTAACATGGTAAAGAAGTAAATGTGAGTTTGGAGGGTTCGACTCTTTCAGAGCACATTCTGCCTTTGTATGTTTTATTCAACTTAGTTTTAAATCCATCAGCCACAACTGACTGCTAAGCGTAACGGACGTTTTAACAATACGTTCCAGATGTTAGTTTTACAATACATTCACTGACCCTAACGCAAAAAGTCTCTCACAGATTCAGAGAAATACTCTGCCACTCCAACTAAAATCTACAATTATTTAAGACCTGTCCACTGAAGTTCGTATTTACTTTGTGGCAATTCACCTGAGTTGAACTTCAACTCCAGTAACCCAGAAGCAAACATGCTCTGGTCTATAAAGATCATTCAGATCATTCACCTCTACTCCTCTACTCAATAATCAACCCAAGATTATTGTTCAGAGAAACAACATCTGCATCTTAGATGCAGGGTAGCTCCTTTCCTCATGTTTTTCAACCGATGGGGCAAGCATGAAGGTTTGCGTTTGATTCTGTTGAAGATGTCAGAGGGGAGGAGAGTTTTGATTTCTCGCTCTCACTGAGGATGATGCAAGACGTAAAACAAACTGGCTGATGGCTTGTAGCTATGGTAGATGTACATCATCATCGAACTCTTACTAGTGAGCCAGTACTCCGGACGAGAAACTGATAGAGCGATATAGTCTGTAAGGCAGCACGGGTGGCGTTACACAACGTCTTTGTCCAGATTTAAAGAGCCTCCTCCCTCACCAACCTTGATAACTATTTTTTTTTCTTTTATCTGTGTGTGACTCCACATGGGTTTTGTGTGTGTACACTGGTGTTAGCATGTGTGTAGTGAAAGTGCCAAAGAAAAAAACAGTGTTGCTTTGTGGGACTCAGCAGCCTTCCCCTCTCCTTCACAAGGAAGCCTGTCACTTGGCATTAGCATTGCCGCACCAGCAATCATCATTCCATGCCTCCTGCTAATTGCAGACACAGCTGGGTCTCAGCAGGACATGCTCTCTCTCTCTCTCTCCCTCCCTCTCTCTCTCTCTCTCTCTCCCTC
>VMRN01000010.1:9344887-9372337 GCA_010277015.1 Poeciliopsis turrubarensis | reverse complement strand
TCTCTCTCTCTCTCTCTCTCTCTCTCTCTCTCTGTCTCTCTCTCTCTGTCTCTCTCTTTCATATATACAGGCTGAAACACACACACCCGAAACATATTCTGCTTTAGTTATCAATGACAAAACACACACTGACTCACCTGGAATTTGAACTTGATGGTAACTTCTAAACATTTGACACTGATGCAGTTAAATTTGTAGAAACAAACAAAAATAGTCAGCCTCTTTTAGACTCGGTTTTTAGATTGATCTCTACATTAAGATGTATTTATTAACAACTACAGAATAACTGTTGGTGAAACAACGTTGATCTGCACAGTGAACATTTGTTGATCATTTTGAAGTGCAGAGCTTGAAAAGCGAGCGTCATAGTGACTGTTATAGTATCTTAATGCACTTCTATCAGTACTCTGTTGAAAACTGTCAGTTTATGAGGTCATTATATATAATCTTGCGTTATTTCTTGACATACTGATCTATGTATTGTGTGTTTTAAATTATGACATCACATAATTTCCTTCCTGAAACTCCTCTTCCTACTGCTGGGACCAAAGCGAGTTCAGTCAGTGCAACGTCAATCAAATAGTCGCACCAGCCTCCTGCTGTTTCTGTCCTTCTTGGCTAGAGGCATAAAATATTTGAATTCAGCTTGGCGTGCTGCTACTTGACTAGTTAGGCCTGATGTTTGCAGAGTAGCCAATCAAGGAGGGATATTCATTTACTTTGGTGCTGATTGGATGTACACAGAAGAATGGAAATAAGGAAGACTGTATCTTCTACAGCCTAAGATGGCTCCCACCAGGCACAATTAGACGTATTACAGTATGTTTGGTGTTTGAATTGACTCAGAGTGTTGCTTTGACTCATTTATTGATGTCTGAGAAATCTTTGAACCTCCTTTGGCAGCCTCTTGGTGGCTCATACAATGTGCAGCAGGTGTACCCAAAGCTCCGCCTTGGAGCTTCAGAGCCCAGCCAAGCTCCCACCCCCATTGAGCACCCTTCCCCACATCTCCCCCACACAGTTCCATCAGACTAGTGGCAGCAGCAATTGACAAACACCTGGTGGTGCTGTGTGTCTACTGAGCTCCAAAGGATGGTAGGAAGCCATCCTTTGGATGGGATCAATGGACAGCATGGAGAAGAATTGTTGCAATGACGTGCTGAAGGGGAAGTGTTGGAAAGATGTCAAATAAAGCTACGCTGCAACATCAAACTTCCTTTGTCTTTGATATTTGCAGAATTTTTATACCAACTGAAGGTAACATAATGACTTTATTCTGCTACAAAATGGTTCCATTTTGACCCAGCTGCTTTTCCAAGTATCCGCGCACTGATTTGGGGTTGACGTTTTTAGTGGAGTTACTTAACACATAAAATCCAAAACAAAAGAACAAGATAGTTTTCATCATTTATGTTATTTGTATTTAAACAGAAGCATATATAATTAGCTCATTTTGGCTAAATAAAGACATAACCTTGCATGTTCAGCTCCAGTGTACTTAAGTAATTAAAACTTACCCTTCCCCTGCTCCCTTCATAAAAATACTGCATTGGTCTTAATATACATCTTGGAGCTACTCTTTTATTCTTATATAAAACTGTGCACTCCATAGATTCAGTGACTTTTTTTTATATTTTTTTTACTCAGGAAAGTTTTAAATGAGGTCCTAAAATAACTAAACACATAAACAGACACACATGATTAGCAGAGGCAGAAAGAGGTAGAGTCCCAGGTTGGTTGTAATCCCTCTGTACTCCCTGCAGTGAGGCCCCTCCTTACCTCTAACATTCCTGGCTTTCACAACACAAAAGCTCCATAGTAGCCCCACAAAGGAGAGCCTCTGACCAAACAAATCACTTGCCTTTTATGAGATTCTGTAAGTGTGTGTGCATGTCTTTAAAGGCCATTTCATGGTCTGTTTTAACACATTTAAGAGTAATCTGTGTTAGAAGCGTTCGCGGGGGACGGCAGAATGAAACGCCAGCCCTATTTGGCATTAATTTCATTTTGAAAAGGAAAGTAGGTTTTGTGCACCTGTTAGTCTATTCATACTAGCTTTTAAACTGAATGAGGTCATTTTTGTGTTCAAGAAGAGATAAAATGTTTGTTGTTTAATTGTTTGCATTATCCATTTATATTAACATATGTGAACAGTCATCATCAGTGGATTAGAGTATTATTGAAAAGTTTGTTTCAGTAATTCACTGCATGAAATGGATTAATCACGCTCAGGCTGATAATGTCATAGCTGTTTTCTGTTTACCACCATGATTTTCTGTTTACAGCCAGTGAACGCACAACATTTAAAATGAGAACAGAGCTGTGGGTTTTGTGCACCGCTTAATGGTTATCGTTCTTAATCTGACAAATGAGCCTCATGGAAATGCATATTTTAATTAACTGAATATAGTTATGTAATTGGACATAGAGGATACAGTGGACCACCGAATCAATATCCTGCACAGTTGTGTTTCACTTATGGGAGTTTCAAAAGCTGCCAGCATCCCTCTGCCTGTTTCTAATCAGTGCTCTGCTTTTAAGAGGAAAAGATATTATTGGTGTCTCTGTATCCGTATTTCTTAATGATAGTTTTATTTGCTTTCTTTATACAACTGGCCGTTTCTGGACGTGTGTTCATTACAATGACCTGGGAATAAGTAAATAAATGCCAGCAGCATTTAGTATTGTGTAGAAAATGTATTCATTTGCTGCATTTCATCTGCGTAAATGCTACAAGTCTGAGGTACAGAGTGATCTGGAGCTGGTTTTCATCCAGGATGTCTGCATTCATCATCCCAATAGCATGATGCTGCCAGCACCGTTTTCAACTGCAGAGATGGTGGCGTTTCCTCTAAACATCTTTGGCATTCAATCTTTTTTCCAGAGTTCAATATTTGTCTCATCAGACCAGGGAGTCCTTCATTTGCTTCTTAGCAAACTCCAGATGGCTGCCATGTGACTTTTATTAAGAAATGGGTCTTATCTGACCACTCCACCAAACAGGCCTGATTGGAGGAGTGATTCAAAGATGGTCGAGCTTCTGGAAGTTTCTCCTCTCTCCACAGAGAAACGCTGGAGCTCTGACAGAGTGACCATCGGGTCCCCGGTCGCCTCCCTAAGGCTCTTCCCTGCCAATCGCTCAGTTCAGATGGCCAATTACCTCTGGGAAGAGTCATGCTGGTTTCTAACTTCTTCCATTGACCAACGATGTAGGCCACTGAGCTCAATGGGACTTTCAAAGTAGCAGAAATGTTTCTGGATTCTCACCCTGTCTCAGAGGTCTGCAGACAATCCTTTGACTTCATGCTTGGTGTTTGACGGTGCTGTGAACCGTGGGACCTCATATAGTCAGGCGTGTGCCTTTCCAAGTGAAGTCCAAGCAACTGAATTTACCGCAGGTGGACAACATTTAAGCTATGGAAACTTGTCAAGGATGATTAGCGACGTCTCAGTTTTGAGCTTCTTGTCAAACGCTGTGAATGCTTTCAATTGCATGATTTTTTATTTTTTTCGAATAAAATTGTGAACATCAAAATAATTTTTTCTCCACAACATTTGGGGTGTCTGTGCAAAACAATTTTGGGGAGAGAGATTAATTTAAATCAATTTGAAATAAGGCTGTGAGATAAAGTGAAAATGTTCCAGATGCACAGTATTTTAACTCAAGATGCCACTGCTTATGCTGCACTATATTTAGCCCTGATTGAAGCCATCAGCAGAGTACTTGAAAGCATTCTTGGAGCACTAAAGTGTGTGTGCCCACCAACCACATGGGCACATTGGATATCTGATTAACTTTGGTTGTCATATTGACCTAATAATCTGCAGACTTCCTGTTAGGACTGACATCAGGCCATTTAAAAGAGATTTGAGGGATGTGGGGAGGAAGATGGAGAGGTGTACCTTTTTTTTTTTTTTTTTTTTTTTTTGCATCATGCTCCCTCCCATCCTTCCCCAAGACTAAAGTGCTGTGTGAAGATTTGGGTGTGAAAACAAGTGAGGTTGCGGTGTGTGGCGGCGTCTTGGGGTTTCAGTAGGAGCTATGAGCTGGTGTCAGATGGGGGCAGGAGGTCGCTCTCCCATCTCTCACTCAAAGGGGGATGGACTAGCAGATTGAGATTTGTGTATGTGAGAGTGTGTGTGTGTGTGTGTGTATGGGTACGCTGTCATTTCTCACCTTGTAAGGCCCATTTATGATGCTAATACTACATTGTGAGGACCAACTCCTCCTTATGGGACAAAAAATCCCAGTCGTCATAAAAAAGAAGTGCTGTTCTTGGGTTAGGTTGGGCCTAGGGTTAGGCATGTACTGGTAATGGTTACATTTAGGATAAAGGTCAGGGTTAGGCTATAGAAATGAATGAAAAATGAATGGATGTCAATGGAAAGTCCTTGTGAAAATAGAAAGACATACAGACATACTCTGTGTGTGTGTGTGTGTGTGGGGGGTGTGTGTGTGCGTGTGCGTGTGTGTGTGTGCGTGTGTGTGTGTGTGTGTGCGTGTGCGTGTGTGTGTGTGTGTGTGTGTGTGTGTGTGTGGGCGTGCACGTGTGTTGCAACGGCATGTATGTCGCCTGTGTATAGGTAGGGTTTCATCACAATGTTCTGAAGTGTCAAAACACACAAATGCACACACAGATAATGCGGCTGACGACGCATGGAAGCTTCCCTCAGATGGAGCTTGTTAGAATGTCACAGATTTGATCCCTGTCGGGTTATGGCATTATTTATTCAGAGCCATATTACGCTTGTTTTGGCTGACAGGAAGTGCTAGCCCCCTGCTGATCTTCATGAGGCCCATTTAATACAACATCAGATAATTTCTCTGCCCCCATGTTAACATCTTTATTTCTTAATGTCGTCCTACTCCTATTGTTCATATTATTTTTATTTATTGTACATGTATACAAATGTATGTAGTGGAGGGTAGGTTCACTGTCTTCAGGAATGTTAGGAAAGTCGAGCTTCTACGTGTGAAGAAAGTTGGCTTTGGACTATCACATAAAACAAACACTTTTATATAAAAAAAGCATCAAATAATCTGTAGTGTGAAATGTAAAATAACAACTTGGGCCAAGCCTTAAATCCATCAAACAATTACTATTGCATGAACCAACTAAACTGTGACAAAATCATAAATGAAGGTGATCACAAATTAATCTAGAAATCAAATTCATCTCTAAAAGAATCATTTATGTGTTTCTGTGTCAGTTTTTGTTTTTCTGTGAGGTTGGCAGTTTTGGTTATGGAGACAAATATTTTGAACTGTCTTCCTGATACCAAAATGTTAAATTATATCAAATGCAAGAAAAAAAGTTGACACACTTAAAAGGGATGGTAATTCCGTCAGTAAACGATCTAAGCGATGCTTCTGTTTGCGTGGTTGTGTGTGTGTTAGTGTGAGAAAACGACATAATTCTACAAATATGAAATATTTCTTCTGAAACACACACATTTGAGATGTGATTACTGCAATGACTAATTAGATTTTCTATAGTTTCATTCTAAGAGAAGCTACTTGTAAAAAAAAAGGAAAACAATTTACATCTATGGCCAAAGTCTAAGACATTTTACATCCTGCAGACTCCAGATGGAACTGATTGAAAAGTGACGCATTAAATGTAACGTAACATTTGCTTGAGACAGTTTGAAAAACGAGGCCCACTTCCGTGCAAAAGACAAAACGCTGAAAACCACCAGCACAAAATGGCTGCTGTAAAAAATGGCTGCAGATGGGAGCTGCGTGGCAAGGTGCAAAAATCTACAGAAAAAGCAGGGAAGGAGGAGTGGGTGACGGGAGGAGGGAGAGCAGCCAGTCAGTGGATCAGTCACTCCAGGCCTGGCCTCTCAGCAGGGGGTTGTGCTCGGGGCGCGATCACAGGCCTGCTGCCACGCTGAAGCCTTCACAGGCACACAGTGACAGATAGGAGGCTGCTGGCACCAGGTCACTTCACTGATTCACCCCAGCACTGCTTCATCATAGCAGTTCTCTCTGGCATAGATGGTCCTTTAAGCAAGCCTGACCTCCATGTAGGCATTATCAGCTCTTTTCCAGGTGTACAGTAAAACACTTCCTATGGCTTGTGAGTGATTAAAAAATTATTCTCGCATAGAATCCTGAAGACTAACTATGAGGGAGTGTATTACTGCATCTCTTCAACTTTAGCAGTTTATTTTTCTCTTATTTTTGGCATATATAGTCGTACTCACTCAGTGCTTCACTGTCTCTTTATTAGGACAAAGTCTTTGACGCATGAGTGCCCAAACATTTTACTCGAGTAAGAGTAGCACTTCTTCAACAGAAATTTACTCAACTAAAAGGGAAAAGTAACCGTCCAAGAAATTATTCAAGAGTAAAAATGTGTTTGGTGGAAAGGCGACACAAGTACTGAGTAACTGATCAAATGATCAAACATTTAATATTTACAAATTACACAATCATTTTGACTAAAATATAAATTTAGTGGAAATTTTTATATTTTAAAGACAAAAAAATGACAGTAATTCTTATTAGTAACAAAAAATTACACCAGCATGTTTACTCTCTGTTTCAGTATGACTTGTGTATTTAAGCTCATGATGTATTGATTAAAGTAGTTTTCTTTGGAAGTGGTTTGTGAACAAACCCCACGTTAAGACTTGTTGTCATAAATTTAGCTTTTTCCTCTAAACTTCAAATGTTTCATTCCATCTGCGCACTCCACAGGTTTCTGCTGCAACAAAGCAAGCAAATTTAAATGTCACTCATAACTTGTTGACATTCTGTCTCTGCTTTATGATCCAGGTTGAAGATGATGTATTTGAAAGACAGAGGACCCCGAGTTTAAGATTTTACTTTGTGGTTTTAGTGAGCAGAGCTTAGGTGATGCCAGAATATGAACAACTAGCTCTAATATTAAAACTTTTATCTTAACCCTATAACATTAGGATTTTTTTTTTTTTTTGGACTTTCCAGACATTAGCTACTATTTAGATTTTTACTTCCAAAGTTTATACTAATAATAATAATGAACAGACAGAGCAGACCTAGGAACCGTCTTCAGTGCTTGGGTTCAATTACGTCAGACTTAACACAGATGTATCAGCTCTCCTTTGCCTGTCACATCTGGTGTTTTGTTTTGTACATCATGTGAAGATAACATTCTGCACTCTGGTTTTCTGTGTCTTTGCCACAGCAATGGTACACCAGCAGTATGAATCTCATTGGAACATGGCTGACTGACCGTATGGACCTGCAGCTGCATGTCTACCAACTGAAGATACTCATCAGGATTGTCAAAGTGAGAGCAATGCACCAATGTCTGAATACACACCAATTTTGTAAACTAATCACATAATTATGCGAATACTCATGAGAATATTCAGGTATGAAACAGAAAGACAAGCATAAATTAATGTTTGCTTTTTTTCTAAAGTTAAGCCTAACTTATAGTACAATCCCATACGAAAAACAACATATCAAGGTGTTCTGCAATTATGGGCCTACATAACACACCAAATGTCTCCTGCATCCAACTGCTGATGGAAACTTCCCAAATTTCACCCCCACACATCTGATTGTGCAGCAGCCTGTCAAAATTAACCACTAGCATTTTTTTTTTTTTTTTTTTTTTTTTACTCATAGTAAGAATGTCCTATTTGTGACAAAGAAAAAGTTTTTAAAATGATTTCCTTTGTGTCTTTACTGTCTGTTGTTCTTTGTGACAGAAAAAGTACCGTGATTTCCGTCTCCAAGGAGTCCTGGACTCAACATTGAACTGTAAGATGTATGAGACCGTAAGAAATCGGCTGACCTTAGAAGAAGCTACCGCTTCGGTGAGGGAAGGAGGGATGCAAGGCATTACAATGAGGGACAGCGATGAAGATGACAATGATAACTAGAGCAAAGATCTGCTTGCTACCAGAATGTCAAAATGGTATGGAACGCTCCAATAACCCCAAGTTGTCTTTTCTTGAGTTCAGAACAGATTATCCAGTCAATCCGCTTTATAGTTTTCTTTACTTTTTTATGTCAAATGTCACATTCTAGTGGTCAATTGATAAACGTTTCTGTAAAAGTTATTACAAACTGAGAACGCTTACTGCTGATCAAAAACTGTTATCAAAATGCAAACAGCACATGATCTCTCACTATGCTGGCCAACGTTTCATCTGTCTCTGAAACTCAAAGCAGCTGAAGAAACAAGAAATCCTTTTCGCCCGTTTTTGCTGCTGAAACTAGAAAACCCCTAAATAGCAATCTACAAACAAGTGATTGGTGTCTTAAAAAAAAAACCTGATAATTGATATTCATCCCTGAAGTAAATGGCTCTGCAGTTGTCATGGCACCTATTATCAGTAATGGAAAGCATGACACGGTGCTAAGAAGGTTGATTTAGCGGTCGTAAAGACTCGTCGCGTTCACTGGTAACTTACCTGATTGGCTCTCAGACCCGAATCGCTGCTATATTTGCTTCATTTGATGTGAACATCATCTGTCTTCTCAGAGGAGGCCCCCCAAACCATAGAAACCACCAGGATCATAGAAACCTCCAGTTCACGCCAGAAAATGTTATATTGGTTAAAGTATTTCCATGCGAAAGAAATTAGTAAGTTAGATAGGAGACCTTATCATAGGTCTAACGTATACATTCAGATCCTAACTTTGAAAGCAACAACTATTGAAACATTATTAAGGGTTGTAGTTGGATTATTCATCCTTCTACAGATGAGTGTGCAAAATATTTGACAGTATTTGAACAGATGAACTCTTGGTGGCATTTAGACTGTTTGCTTTATGCTAATGTTACATCAGTTTCCTCACAGTCCTGGATATGATGATGTGACATGTGTTCTCCATATGAACATTGGTTGGACAACAGACACCGATATTCATGTTTGTTATTTTGCAGTAAATGTTTCTTTGTTGTTTTTTTTGTTGTTTTTTTGTGGGGAGGGAGTTTCGGCTCTTAAACCAAATTGTGACAAAAACACCCAGAGGTGAGAGAAAATTGTTCTTTTGCTATCATTTATGTTTCTCAGGCATCTGTCCCCTTTGCAGGATTTTGAAAAACGTCAACAAAAATGAGCGACGCCAAGTTTTGCTTCTTTAAAAAAGATTCTCTGGGACACAGAACCCGTCTCCTTCCATTTACTAGGCTTTTCTTTGACATTTGTGTAAAGTTTTGTGACATTGTCGTACAGCCAAAAATGTATCTTGTGGTCTTGAATATTTAAGAACCAAACTTGAATCTATCCATCTTTCAGCCAAATTTCTTGAAAATTCCCAAACATGTTTATTTAGTGATGTGTCTAGTTACAATTTAAACCAAAAATTTACATACAGCAAATAAAAAGACATGCACATTGTTTCTCACTGTTTGTAGCTAAATCGGACCAAACTTCTTGTTTTTGGTTGGTTAGAATGACAAAAAGTATTAGTTAAATGCCAGAAAGTTTAGGAAAAGCAAAAGGTTTGGCCCAAGTCATGAAGTTTAAAAGACAAATAACGATAGTAAGCAAACGTATGTAAACCTCTAAGTTGCAAAAGAAATCTCTAAAAAAAATATCCTCATAAAGTTTAGGCACTTAGCAAATAGAAATCATTTTTGGCAATTCTAAAGACCCCCCACATACTTACAGTAGGTGACCATAAACCAGGTATTCTCAAAGCAGATGTGTGCTGAACATGTCGCGGTATAGCACAATAAACTTCACATTGAATCGTTTTGCATAAAACACTGAACTGATAAGGTTGAGAGAGTGACCGGGTAACGAGTTGTTTGGCTGCCCTGGTGGAGGAGAAACGGGTCTAAGCGCCCAACTAGATCATCAAACTTACTAATATCCATTCAGATTGTGGGACTTGTGATTGTGGGAATGTATGCGGTCGGTAAGCTTGACTGTGAAATCTCAACCCGTCCGCAGTGTGTGCAGAGCCCATGTGGTTCACAGGATACACAGAGTAGGCCAGAGTATCAACTATCCAAAAATAAGAAAGGTACGGTCTGATTCAGCTTCAATGAGAATATTTTTTTCATTATTTTGTATGTAAATATTTGGTTTCAACTGTATTTAATAAAGTAAATTCTAGTTGCATCATAGAAAACTTTTTTGGTCTACTCTAAGCAAGGGGCTGGGATAGTTAAAATGTTTTTGTTTTTCTTTTATTGAAAACTTACTTGGGTGATGATGATGATGATGATGATGATGATGATGATGATGGTTGATTTATGTGTGAAACATGGAGCTGGTTGATGATGTTAGCCTGACTTTCATTTAATTACAAACTTCCGTAGTTAAACGTTAGTGAAATCAATACCTTTGTTGAAGTTACAAAAAGTAGGTTATTGGAAATCAATCTGGAGCCTGGACAAATTAAATAAATTCAACGTCATAAAAATGCACCCTTTTTTTTATTTTTTTAAGTCTGTTGACATGAGACGTTAAATTGTAAATTTGGTCTGGAAGTATTTGTTTCTTATAGCTGTGAAGTTAAAATTAGAGAGGAAAATCCTGCAGGAGTTTTGTATGTTTTTTTTTTCAGTCTTTCAAAAATGCAGCATTACGTAAAATCTCCTCAAACCTGCAGTTTCTAAACTTCGGCCTCACAGAGCACTCCCCCACTCAGCTCCTTCAGACTAGCCAGTAGCAATTAGCAAACACCAGGTGGAGCTCTATCCCCACTGAGCTCATCAGAGTTACTTCTCTGTGCAACACAGTTTAAAACATTATTAAAGGGTTAATAAAGGAACCTTGTAGTGAGGACTTCATACAGACTGAGTGTCAGAAAGAGCAGGGGAGACACTGTCTTAAAGAGACAGAGGCCTAATTTTAAATTACAAAGTCTATTATCTTTGACGTAATATTTGACAAATATGCAGCATTTTTACAACAACTGAAGATTCTTGATTGTGTTATAAAACGGCACTATGTGTCTGGAAAATACACAACATCCTTTACATTATTAAGTATAATTCTACAAATTGTATTCTCTATTTAAAAAGTTTACATTTAAAATTTGGTCCCAATTACAAATAACACACAAAACTTCACCTTCACAGTTACAAGACACAATTACTTTTGTGCCAAATGTACCTCCGTATAGATGCTGTGAAATGCTAAGTTAAGTCTGCAGGTTTTTTGTTTTTTAATTTGTTCTTGTGAGAACATGTGATGACCTCTGCTTAAACCCGTGGCTAACACTGGGACACAGATCCATGGTTTAATAGCTTTTTCCTCAATTAGTATTACAACTCTAAACTTTGCTCTTGTAATGTTGATGGCCCCCTCTGCAAACAGGCTGGAAATATAATAAATCTCATCATAAATTTACAGATAACATTGATTAAAAATAAGCTGCCTTTTGTCCCAAATCTTTAAACATTCGAGATGACTGCGATTGTGTTCTCAGTTTTCCTCCTTTTCCTGTCTTTTTATTAAATGGATATGTTAGCAAGGTAATATAATTGGAATCTTGTTTTTATTACATTAATGTATAAAAATTTTTCCACATTTATCATTTGAAAGCAAATGTCCTATTTCATATGAAATACCTTTTACATGATTGAAGTATTTCCCATTTCTGATGTACATTTTTCTACGTGCCCTTTGCTTCGTTCCAGGGTGTACGATGTGGCTTCCACGCCTTGTATTGGATTATTGTAAGTGAAGTTTTGCCAGTAGTTTCCTTCTATCAGCTGTTTTCTAACGATGTTCTTCTTGAGCTCTGTGTCATCCTGTGTAAAAGTACTGCATGTAGCTGGTGTCCACTCCTCAAAGTGCTTTTGCTTCGTGTGTGAAATCACTGGGAACTTGGGTTTTTTGCCTTCTCGAAGAGCCCATCGTTTCCGAGAACATTTAAATAAAACGTCATTAAAATGTGGAAACGGCTGTCAACTCACTTATTTAACTTTCTTTGAAAGGAAAAGAGCAATAAGCGTGTCGCCTACGACGGAGTATTAGGGCCACGCTAAGGACAAATAAGAAATAAAAGTTAGAATATCCATCTATCTGTCCATTTTCGAGACAGGTCACCAGTCCATTGCAGAAGTTAGAATATTATGAAAATAATTTGGTATAGAGTCATATCATGAGAATAAACCCAGGTGTTTTGCCAGGGGATATCAAAGGATTTCTCAATCATGCATGGAAGAATCAAAACGACACTCCGGGTATGATTTTGATAAGGAAACAACATGTAAAGCGGCGTAAAGCTCAGAAAAACTCGATTTCACATGAAAACAATCCCTTTAAGAGGAGAAATCTTGCTAAGTGATTCATGAAATGTTTCTTTGAGTTGGCTGCAAAAGAAATTGTAAGAATACATGAAGTTCATCAACTTCATGTTCCAGATTTCAGAAGGAGAGGGCGCTGGAAGTGCACTGGGATTTTCCCCTGTGAGACTGCAAAAAATACATATTTGTTAATCTGTGAGCATGATCTCCTTCCTTCATCCACAGCAGCATTTCCTTAAAACGGACTCGGAGATTAATCCTGCGGATTAAAGCGTCACTCGTGTCACATCCAGAAGAAGATTGAAAGAATTGTCACAGATCAAATCTTCAATGACTAAATTAAAATCCAGAGATCTCAGTCTCAAAATTAAAATAATATAGAGACCCAGACAAAAGTCAAGAGGATTATGCATATTATAGTCTCAAAAGAAGGGCAGATATATCTTAATTATTTGTAGAACGGGGGAAACAAATCCTTCTAAGAAGGAAGAACCAAGGCTTTAGATGAAGATGGATGAAATGAGTTCAATATTATTACCAGTGCAGTTTCATTTTCCGCCTTTTGTTTAGGGTTAGCTGTTAATGATACTGTCACTAATTTGGCTATTTGCTTTAGGTTTCATATTTACATTAGATTAAATAAATAAATCGTATAAAATATCATTTCAAAAACAAGGCAATAGAAGCAAAAGGACCACAATGAGGAAAAGCAGTAATGATACAGTAATACAATGCTTTGGATGTTACAGTCTGTAACTGTTAGTGTTACCATTTTTTTATTGTGAATTTTTTCTACAATGTATAGATGTCTTTACATTTTGTCTAGTATTGAAATACATTACAGATCCTCTAAAACAGTGGTTCACAAAGATTTTCTTCTTTGCCGGCCCCCCGACGGATTACAATAAAATCCGCCCAAAAAAGAAAAAAAATCAACCAGACATAAACCTTTACACGTATTGTGTTTTCACTGAAGTTTATTTCACACTTCAGGCAACAAAACACATTACAAACCATCTTTACAGTGAAACGCTTTTGTGTAAATGTTTTTTTTTTTGTTTTTTTTTCCATTCATCCATACCGCTTCTTCCAGCGCCCCCTCTGCAATGGCATGGCGACCCTCCTAAGGGGCGCGCCCCACACTTTGGGAACCACTGCTCCAGAACACTATAGACCAACGAGCAAAAGCATCATCAGGATATGATGATTATAAACACTTTAAACAATTTAATCCAATGCACTAAGTGATGGATGATTTGTTTGTAAAAAAAAAAAAAAAAAAAAAAAAAAACTAATTGAATGATTGCAACATCAGTTAATAAAAAATGATTAGTTTCTCTCTTAGTTAATTATATATATATATATATATATATATGTAATATATATATATATATATATACAGAGAGAGAGAGAGAGATATCTATATAGATATATATACAGTTATTAGAACAAGGAGTACTCTTCTTCATTTGGCCTGCTTGTTTGACCACTATATGTACTGTACAATGGCTACTGGAAAGAATAAGTTCTTTGTTGTTGATTTACCAGTTGAAAACCTCTCGCTGTGTCCTTGATTATTGTGCAGGAGGCTCTACTTCAGCTTCTGGGTCTGACTCTGAGTTCTTCAGACAGCAGAAGCAGGTCAGGGAAGAGGTGGAGGAGTTCAATCTTTTCACATTGTTTAAAATATTACACCGTCATGTTTTAATAAACATGGAAAAACATGTTTGTGTTGAAAATTAAAACAGTAAAAAAGTATAAAAACTTTTTAACACTATACTGAAACAAAACAGGGTTTTTTTGTTGTTTTTTTTGTCTGTGAAGAGACGAGATATAAAATCCACAAGTATTACATTACAAATGGTAATCATTCATCACCATGCTACATTCCTAATTTGGTCATTAAGCGTGTTGGCCTTGATGTTTCTGATCAGTGAAGAGTTTTAATTGGATTCTGGAGACAGATCTGCTGGTTCTGGTTCATACTGGTACAATTGTATATTATTTATTACAAAAATAAATATACAACTCATTGCTCCCAAAATCTCCCTGACCTCTGTGTATCGTCATAAACGCTAAAGACAAGTTATTAAAGTTTAAGCTCAGAGAAATGGATCCCTGGATGTTTTATTGTAGTGTTGATATTAGTGCAGCATCAATACTTTGAGATGTGATTTCAATTCTCCTTTAAAAACCAAAAAATATATATATCAGAAATAGAACTTCATTTAAAGAGTTACTGATATTCCGCTGGTAATTCATCAACAGAAACAAAGACATCAGCTTTATTGATGGGGGATGGAAAGTAATAAAGAAATGTCAAAGAACCATTTGATAGAGGGAGGGGGGGAAAAAGAAACAAAACAAAACATGATCTTGACCTTAACTGTCTCTGCAGAGGCCATGGATTCCTTCATATCCAATACATGGAGAGAAAAAAATAATAATCAACACACAGCTTCCAAAGCAGCATACCTATTTCACCATCCAATCTGCTCTGGGGGTGAGCTCGTTCTGAATGTCATTCATTTAATTTCCCCTTGAATATCCAGACACGATTGGGCAGTTCTGTGCAAGAGACGACACCAGGGCGGATTAATGGGCCTGGAGATTTATGTTGGCACGATCTGAGCTGCTTTGGCTTTTAAGCTTCAATCAAGCGCGGAAATGGGAAATGATAACGGTATGAAAATAAAAAAGAATCTCCAACTGACCATCACAGTGAGAGCTGGCCTTTAGTCTGAGGAGCTGGCAGACCGCCGCTGTGCTCTGCTGAATCCCGCCGTATGTTTTGCCCATCAAGACGTTTCTTTTATGATGCGGGCGCATAATAGCGGAAGGGTTGAAAAAAAAAAAAGAGGTCTGAAATCAGATAGCAGCACAGACAAGCAGGCCGACAAAAATAAATTGTTTTGTGATTTGTATTTTATTCACAGTGTCTTTCAGGACGCCGACGTCAACAGAACAAAGCAGGAGTTAGGCCAGGCAGTGTGTGTGTGTGCGTGTGTGTGTGTGTGTGCGTGCGTGTGCGTGTGTGTGTATGTGTGTTTGTTTGTAATACCTTGTGGGACCAGTTTCCTGACACATACTGCTCCTTGTGGGGACCAGGCTTCGGTCCCCACAAGGGGAAATGTTGTATTTGGGTCAGGGGTTACATTTAGGACTGAGGTGTGAATTGAGTTTTGGTTGGGGTTAGGGTGAGGTTGAGGTTGTAGAAATGAAAGGAAGTCAATGGAAAGTCCCCACAAAGATAGCCACACAAACGTGTGTGTGTGTGTATGTGCGTGTGTGTGCGCGTGTGTGTGTGTGTGTGTGTGTGTGTCTGTGTGTGTGTGTGGGGGGGGGGTTTGTGTTTATGGACAATTAGTTTGCGAGACGGCGTTATGGAAATTGCCTGTCATTTGGGATCGCAGGTAGATGTCAGATCCTTTTAATAAATCCGGACTTTAAAGCCTCTTATAGTTCCCCTATCCATGCACAAACCTTCTTATCGTGGCTTAACGAAGGGACAACCAGCCTACTGATTACTTTTAGATTCTTTTTTTTTTTTTTTTTTTTTTTTTTTTTTCCCCGAAAACAGTAGCTTACTATTTAAAGCAATCTCACACAATGTTCAGACAAGACGGTTAAGCAGATTGTGTGTTTATCTCAGGGAGCAAAACTTCACCAGATGGTTTCGCCTGTTTCACCACTGTACACAGTGGAATCGCTCCACCTGAGCTCATATTGGCAATCGTAATAAGCAATATATTTAAATAAGACGTGATACGAAAAAAATGAAAGTAACAAAGCTATTACTGTCCTTTGGTTTCAGGCTAGGCAAACACGTGGTGTTCGAAGAGAAAAAGAGAAGACAGTGGGATGATCTCCTGCTCAATTCTGTATCAAAGTGTCTTTTACAAATCTGCTAAAATTATTTTGTATAATAAAACCATCTCTATATTATAAATACTTGAGTCACTGTTTCACCTAAATAGGTATAAACTCTAAAATCAAACGGCTCTTTTCAAAACAACTAGCCCTTTAAACGAAAACTCCAAAAATTGTTGAGACCTGCTGAGTTTCCTTTTATGAACTCTGCAGTCGGTCTTAATGAGTTCTTCATTTTCTCGCACAAGAACGTTAACGTGATTAAAAATGTGTTTTGCGATAAGAAGAGGTGTGAAACTATCCAAAACCCTTGGTGGTTGTAGTTTTTCTGGCTGAAAATTGATTCAATATAATCTATTCAGTTCAAAAAGAGATCGAGCACGTCTCATCTTTGACTTGGCTGATCGACTTTTAGATTTATTGCAGTAATTGGCAGTGATGCAGAGTGACTGTGGGTGGATACGAAACTTCCACTGAAACAACCACACCTTCAGGGGACCAGTCAATAGTCTGTGGGTAAAAAAAATCCCCTAAAGTTTCTGTTTGGGGTGTTCAAGGCCACCTGCCTTGAAAAAGACTGGAGAGAATATGGAGCCCTGTGGTTCTCCTGTGTTACTGACCCACCTGGTTAGATACACAGTCCATCAGTCTCACAAACTGTGAGGTAGTCAGAGATCCAGGCGATTGTTGAGGCCTCCACGTGTGTCTTCTAGTAGTTTCTGACAAAGCAGATCAGGCTGAATTGTGTTAAATGGATCAAATTAAAGAACATGATTCTCACAGAGCTGCCTGCCGTGTCCAGAAATAAAATATTAACAAAGGTTTCGTTAAAGAAGGTGCATGATGGCAACTTCAACTCCACAGAGATAAGAAAACTCCTGATGCGTTCTTGTCTGCTTGTGCATGTGGGCCAACAGAAGTCTCTTAGGAACATGGTACTTCAGAGGGCAACAGGTTTAAGATCAGTGTTTGCCGATGTTTGAGTTTCCTTCGGTACCGAAACCAGGCAGGACGTCTTCCACAACAACGCAACCTTCTCTTGGGTCAGGCTAAGGCTGAAGAGACCTCTGCAGAGCCAGTGGCTCCAAACACGGACATCCATTAGAATTGTATATAAAATCATGTAGAGCTTGCATAAACCTCCACTGATGCAGAAATAAAAAATAAAAAAAAAATAGGTCACACATCCTTTGAACGTTCACCAGAATGCCCCGTGGAGCAAAATTCTCAAACATCCCACTATTTTTTTTTTCTTACTTCCTCTGATCAAAGCCTGAGATTCACAAAGCTGATTGAGTAAACGTGAGTGTGATGTGGTGACGATATTCAAAGGTGACAAACGCCTTGCAGTCATTAGGATGCCGTGAAAGTGGTTACAAACCTAAAATAGTTGTAAGCGCCTGGCATCTTATTCCGTGTGCCTCCTCGTGAGGTTGCCGGGGCAGTTTAGGATGTTCAGTTGTTTGTCTCTCTGGGCTACATTCGACGCAGCGCGAGTATTCAAGGAGACGTTGGGCGTCAGAAGCCGGTTTGCCGCGCTCCTTTCGCCCTCACTCGGCCGTGGGCCTGTCTGATCGACGACCTGGAAGGGAAAAAAAAAAAAAAAAAACGGGGTCAAAAATTAGAGGATCGTTCCTCTGGGTAACAGAAAGGAGCGGTAAATATGCAGAGAGGGTGAAAGAAGCTGGAGGAGATTGTTTGGGGGAGAATCTAGTCGTGAGCCGAGAAGCAGGTCGTTGTGCAAGTTGCTTCTCGGCATCTGTTCGCTCACATTTCACACGACGCGAAATTTACCAACGCAGCGTCAACTTTGGGCCATTAGAGACCGTTGAATGAAAACAAATGCGATGGTGATCCGCTTTGACGGACTGCAACGGATTCAGCGACGGCTGCAGAGATGATGAGGAAACCTGGAAGTAAACGTTCCCCGGTGGAAACGGTGGAACGAACATGTGCAGAGATTTGTGTGCTGACAGGAGGTGAGGCGATGTGACAAGCAGCGCCGCGGGGCGAGAGAGGTTGGGAGCGCTCGGCCAGCCAGGTAGAGACGTGACAGTCGTCCCTCTGCAGAGCGTCGGGATGGAAATGCTTCTTGACAAAAAGACTCACGTCGGAATCCAGTCAAGCGGTCACTTCTGCTGTTCCCAGCATAAAGCCGCAGTCCTGAGGTGACACACCAAGACACGTCGCATCCATAGCCGCAAACTTTCAGCTTTTTTGTTTGTTTGTTTGTTTGTTTTTTTTGGTTTGTTTTTTTGGTTCATAGCAGCGCCAGGCCATGAAGGGAGACGTCCTGTTGTCCAATCAGCACAAAAACCGTCTTTGCATTTTTGAGGCTCTTTCAAGTTCATCTCGAAGTTTGACTTGGAAAACATTTCAGTCATTTATTTTCTGGTCTCTGAGAAATTTTTGCAATGAAAAAACACATTATTAGATGTTATGATTCTACAGAGTTAAGAGTGCAAAAAAAGGAAATTTGTGTCAAATCAAGAAATATCTGGACAACCCTGACCATCCTCTTCGTATCTTCAGTCAGAGGCTCCTTCAGAGTCACTGCAACACAGACCGATACAGGAGACCTTTCCTGCCAACTATTTATATCACTTGTAAATAGTGATGTTGTAAAGTATGAATCACTTTACATTTCAATTTCCCTCTGGCATCAGTAAAGCATTTTTTAATTTGTACATTTCATACTAACACAATGATTTCATTCATTTATTTTTTTTGTCTTCATCGAATTGGTTTGAATCACAAAACAAACAATACCCAACAAAGGTGAAGAGTCAGATAATGACAGGAAAAAAATGTTCAGTCTGATCTCTTCAAATTCCAGATGAATCAAGACACAGTTGAATGTCTCCGTTACAATAAACATATGCAACTGGTAAATATTTTTAAATCCGAGCAATTAAGCCCATATTTCAAACTTTAAAATGCCTAAAAGCCTGAAGAAGGCTGGCATAATGTAATAAATTAAAATGTTCTGTACTCAATGACGACATCTCAAAATGAAATATTACTGAACGTTTTTTCACAGTGATGAAAAAATAAAAACCGACTTGATTCGACTGATAAAATAATACTTAAGCACACAGCTACTATCTTGAAGTTCCACTTATGTGGCCCTCTGATGTCCTGCTTTGTATTACTAAATGTCAAGTTAATCTGTTAAGCAGACAAATTTTACTTCATTAACTCAGGTCAGATGTACAGATGCTTGGCGATCACTCTGGTCTGTTGTCACATACGGCCGCGTCTAATTCAGGGTCGGCTGGTGAGGGGGACAGACTTCAGGTTCTAAGTGCCACAGATGATCAGGATCAAGCAGAGATTTCTTTTTTTCCCCAAAGGGTTCGTATTCATTGCAGCAGACCTCGTTCTGCACGTCGTCCAGAGAAAACCTTTCCCGGTCTGACTCTGCAAGGACCAAAAAGATAAAAGAAAAATCAGTCAATAAGTAACACACAATTTAGCAGACACATTTTTTTCACTGAAAAGTGTCGCCTTTTGGTCCAACTTTTGTTTGTATATATATATTTTTTTTTTTTTTTTTTTGCAAAACTCGACTTTATAGTCAGCATTGCTCAGCATGAGTTCCCATTTACTCAAGGAAAATGGCGTGTTAAACAGCAGCTCCTCAACTGTTCGAGTTTTAATCTTTCCCTCTCCAGGATAGAGAAAAAGAGCCACATTAGACATTAAAGAACTGGAAGACATGTTTCAACTTTTTGAATCCACTGCTATTTCAGGTTTGAGCGATTGCTTTCATAACACACACAGCAGTTCGTTTCCCAGGGAATGTCTCCAAATACGTATAGACACAGATCAGGATCAGGCTCCAAAACTATAAATCCTACTGCTCTTCCCTCTGGACTCCTTCTCCAGCCTTTCAGACACACAAAAAAAAATAACAGAAAAATAACCAAATCAGGCAGAATTTTTTTTTTTTTTTTCTGAATCAGTTTCTCTCAATTAAAAAAATAAAAAATAAAACTTCTGAAACGGCAGCCGCATGTCTGTGTCTGGTGAATTTTTGGTTGAAACATGTTTGTTCTTCATTCAGTGCGTAGAAAATTTAGAAATTTTACTCAAGTAATAGTAGAAATACTTCAAAATAAAATAAAATGACTCAAGTAGAAGTAGAAAAGTAGAGTGCAGTAAAATTACTCCTAAAAGTACATTTTTAAAAAACTAAAAATGACTCAAGTAAATGTAACCAGTTTCAACCCAACTCTGTGACCGATCCAACTGGTCCATACTGGTGTAGTGGTGCAGTGGGTTGCAGCTACTTTTCCAACCTCAACACTTATGCAGGACTCATCATAACTGATTTTACAAACCAGTTTGACTCGGATGATAGAAGAAGTGAGCGGTCTCCTCTAAGCCTTTACTCCATGTCTCCTGCTTGGCGCTCCCCAGATTACCATGCAACCTCTCCAGTTATTTGTTTTTGTCAGATAAAAATCTAATGAGTGACTCTACGACTGGGAACTCGAGGAAGCAAACGGGGATTTGCCAGTTACCGGGTTAAAGCAGAGATCTGGCCAGGCTAATGTGAGCTGTGTCTGCAGGAGAATCCCTCCCCAGTGTCTCAGCCTCGTCTCATTTTCTCAGGTTTAACGTCAGTGAAAGTTGTCACCACAGTCAGAAAGTGTGACGACAACTGTCTGTGATTTCCTGTGCGGAAATGTGTGATGCTGAAGTCGGGCCCGTTGTCAGTCATTAACAATCCACTGACATTAAGGTCTCTGTGCATAGAGTCAACATTCGTTTTAAATCTGCATTATGGAGTGAATTCTGTTGAAAGTGAACAGAAATGCTGTTTCATTTCCATGGAATTTGTTTCAGGCCTTTCCAGTTATAATTGTGTTTATTCCCATAAACCCCACAATAAAATAAGATGTTACAAAAAAAAAAAAAAAAAAAAAGAACACCCTGTTTTGTAAATCTATTTCATTAGTCTCTTCACTGCATTGTGTAATAAAGTGCAGAAATGTTTTAGGATTTTTTTCACTACTGCAGCTTTTTTTTTTTTTAAATGTACTATTTTGTATTTCTCTAAAATGTAAGATGTAAGAATCCAGGGGCTTCAGGTATGCTGCGCTCAGTGCTCCAGGAACACTTTTCATATAAGAAAAACTTCGTTGATCAAAATCCCATGTAGCCATATTTCTGTAGAAGTTTGTGTCTGGTTATTTCTTGGGCCGACGGTATTAAATTAAAACACAGTTAAATCATAATTTGGTTACAGGTGTCGCTTACAGGAGCGGAGTAGTGGCGAGCTGCATTTACGTGAGAAATCTTTTTGAAAAACATGCAGTATTTTTGCTACTCTGTACTTTTTCCTTTTACTCAAGTAATTCTAGTATAAAGTGTCTCTTTCCGAGGAAGATTTCTCAAGTATCCACTGATGAAGAACAAAAATTCACTGACAAAACAAGAACAGCTGCAGTTTTTGTTAAAGTTTCTTAAGATTTTTATAGAAAAAAAAAACTGATTTGGGGGAGAAAAAAAAGTGTTTTGATGGGTTCTTGTTATTTTTTGTTACTTATATAAATTATTGTCATTTTGGTCTTTAAAACACCAAAATTTCCATTTAAATGTATATTTTGGTCCGTCTGATGATGTAATGATTAAAGATGAAATGATTGATTAGTTGATCAGTGACTCAGTACTTGAGTAGAACTTTTTTTTTTACCAAATACTTTTTTACTCCTACTTGAGTAATGTCTTGAATGTCTACTTTTTACTTTTACTTACTTAAGTAATTTATGTTGAAGTGGTACTACTCTAACTTGAGTACAATTTTTGGGTTCTCTGCCCATTTATGTTGCTTTCCTAATCTAAAAAGCATCCCAATGTCCTGAACTGAATATACAGTCTGAGATTATTCTTTATTATCATTCTTTAATTCAGAACTGAAATAACTTGCTTTGTCTTTTGGTTTACGGAAAAGCATGAGCAAAGTTCTGTGTTTGTTATCCAACATGAAAGTAAAAGAAAATAAAAGACTTGTACCAGGTTTTTGTGAACGACTGGACAAATTTTCCTCATAAAAATAAAGCTATGAGTCAAAAAAAACGAACAAAATCCAGACAGCATAGCCTGGAGAGGCTTTAAGTACATGCTCTCCGCTGAACTTGGATTATCTGAGATGGAGTCTCTGGCGTATCAGACCCAGGATTGAAACTTAAGCCACAGATTTATTTTTAAATCCTGCACCAACATATCACTTCCCTAATGTCAACTAACAGTTTTATTCCATTATTCAGGGGTAAGGGAGAGTTAAAGTTAACTGTGTGGAGGAAATTGTGAAACTGCTGCAGTAAATCTCTGGTAGATTTACAAACAGGGCCTTAGATTCACCCCAAAAGTCTTAAATCTGGAAAAGCACACAGGAACTTCGCCTTGATCTCCCTCGTGGCCTTAACCCATGAATGAACGCAGACGCTCCCTTAATTATCCATTTGCATGTAAAAATGGTGTTTGCACCACAAGTTATTAGACATGGCAATGAAAACAACAGCAAAGTAGAAGTGCTATTACGCTGAAAGTGAAAATGAGACACTCGTGAAGCGAAGACAAGCAAATGTGTTTTAGTCGTATTTCGTTTCTGGAATAACAGGCCGATGGAAAACTATTGAATGGAAGTAAAAAACAAATAAATCTTTTTTTTTTTTTTTTTTTTAAAGCGGTGGCCTTCGGTTCTGTGAGCTCGAGAATAAAAAGACACAAGAAACGAAAACAATAACTCAGACATCCCGAGTGTCTGGAAGGTTGACCGAAGGAATATTTTCTCAAAGGATAATAACTACATGCTGTTTTGTTTTCAGTGAGTTTTATGGGATGTTATTTTGTTTTTAAATGAGTATTATGCACTACGAGCATGTGACTCAGACATCTCATATCAGGTGTTATTCTGAGTGTTGCTCAGTACGGCTCTTGTTCTCTAAGTATGAAAATATAGGCTTTTATCGCCGTTTCCAAATTACATTTTGATTTACTTGTATTCTGAACAGCTGCAGAAAAAAAAACAAAACAAAAAAAAAACATTTGCAAAGAACCGCAGTGTTTTGGGAAAACTGAACATGAAAAACCCTTGGAAGCGGAAGACGGAGAGAACGTGGGCGGTGCAGATGTCAATCATTCAACTCAGCCAAATGTTTATCGTCGACTAATCAGAAATGTTTACTAATACGACACAAAATGACAAAATCCATCTGGGCTTTTTGAAGGTATCAGCTTAAAGCGGACCATAAATAAATAACCGTGCCTTTATGGCAAACATTTTAACAGCTCCAGTTTATTAGAGCAGAGTTATTTTTTCTTGATCTAGCTCCTTTTTGTTGAGAAGGTGTTTTACTGTGTATTATTTTTCTAATTATTATTGATCACACATTTGCTCATTTGTGCTCATCTGCTTACATCAAGGGTTGTGGTACATTTCCTTATAGAAATGTTTGGCACAAGGAAGGAAAGAGACACTTCTATTGAAGTCACGACAAGAGGTGACCGAGACACCCACTGGTCAATCAACACGGGGGATTGGTTCCTGAGACGTTGTGTTACGCACCACAAATGCCTCAGAGGCATTCAAAGTTTTGTTGCACATTGAGTGCTTCAAGAAATATTATGGAAAATGAGGACGTTATGAAATAGCCCAAAAGTGAATACCAAAAGTCATGAAATGGGGAGAAGGAGCCATACAGCGACCCTTTACTCCCAGGCCTCCAGGTCAAGGGTCCTGCAACTTTTAGGTGCGTCCAGGTCCAACACGCCAGAATCAAGTGGCTGAATCACCTCATCAGTATGCAGCCGAGCTCTCCAGAGTCCTGCTAATGACCTGATTATCTGTTGAAGCAGAGACGGGTCTAACAGTTGAAGGACACCAACCCTCAACACCCGGAGTGAAAGACCCCTTGAAGTGCACTGAGTCTTACTGTATGACAGTATGACTGACAGACACACGTTTGTGATTTTCAGTGATATGAATGAAGACCTCTGCAACAGATGTTATCTTTATGATCTATGTTACTATAATGACATACAACTGTTTTATACAATTGTGCCTAAACACTCTAGCACATAATTTGTATACTGACAAGGTCATTGTTGGATTATTACAGTATAGAATTTCTTAAGTTTCCAAAACGAGCCTCGCGGTGTTGGTTTTTAGTACCATTTGAACTTCATTGGATTGTGTCACATTTTGGAGGCAAACATTACTCTGGTTCACTCTCACAACCCATGCAGGATTACCAGTCCGACAGGCATTGTTGTTTTTATCCATCTTATTTCTCATTTTTCCTAACAAGCCGCAATATTTTCCTTTTGTGCATGAAATGTGTCTGTGTCTCTGCTTTCGGCCTCGCTCCACACAAGGCAACACTCCCAACATTTTTATCAGCTTATCGGCAAAATGAAACGTTGCAGGTTTCCGTTCAAACGCATGGCATTGTGCAAATTAATTTGAACCCCCCTGCCGTGCTTTGCATCCACGTCTCAGCAGGTTCAGGCAGAAAGAATCATAAATTATAAATCTACAATAGGTGTGTTTTTGCACTGAGTACTTTGGCCTGATCACAGCAAGAGCCTGAATCCTTACATTGTTCTCTGTGAGTCTTTGTGTGAGTTATGACTGTGTTTAAAAACCCCAGAGCTGCTGCTCACGCTTTCCCCCTCACTGTCATTCTCCGCCCTCCTCATTGCTATTTGCGCTTCGAGCCTGATAGACAAATACAGTTTCAATCTGAACAGCGATGTTTAAAATGAAAGTCTGTCTCACAGCAGCTGCATCCACAATGTGGAGGTGTAAGTTCTGCTGGAAGTCATATCCATCGAGAGCACGGATTGGTTGTCCCACTTACAGGGCTACGTTGGGACAGAGGTGCTGTATGTCATAATCTACAAGACTCTCCCATGTGGCACCCAAAAAACCAGGTGCTGCTCCATATCCAGAATGAGTGCGGACCCTGTCCAAAGCTGAATGAATGCTGTCCTTCCTGACCGGACAAGGAAAAAAACCCAAATGATCTACAAGGCCCAGAGTTTTTTTTGTCACTGCAAGTTAAATCAGGTTGGAGACCTGAGAATGTGAGCCAACTACTGCACTTTTTCCTTCCACTTAACCTTCTATGAGGATATAGCACTCTGGGAACAACAAGCAGGAAACTGTCCAGTCAGCCTATTGACCCAGACTGAGAGACCAATTAGAGGCTCAGAAATAATTGCAGGTGTTGTGAGTTAATTAGGTGATTACCTAAGCATCCACTGTAAAAAAACAAACAAAAAAAAAAACAACAAAAACACATGTTTCTAACATTTTGGGTTTTTTTACCAGACTTATACGGTAAAGTTCTGGCAACCACAGCAGCCAGTATTTTACCGTAAATTAGACTTCTTTTGTTTTGTTTTTTGACAGTGTGGGTTTTTCATAATATTGAACTTTTTCATCATATTCTATCTATCTCTTGTTTACTTTGGGGAGGGAAGATGGGGGGGCTTCCTGACCTGTTGCCATTCCCGGAGAGACAAACAGTGTTTTCAGTTTTTCTAATTCTCCCATGACGTCTCCTGCAAGAGTTAAAATGTCCAGAAAATGTCCAAAGGGAGGACGCCGTGTGGACCCAGTCCACCTTGGACAACCTGCTTTTGGTGTGGAAGCTGTTATTCCGAGCCACCATGGATGTCAGAACATCTGACTCTTTCTCTAAGGCCGCTCCCTACAGAAAGTGGCCCCACATGAAGCCAGTGTCTCTCCAGTTTTATTTTGGGAGCCAATCCTGGCTGAGTCTCAGGAGCCGCCTGGTGCTAACTTCCCCAGCTCTGGCTCCAGAAATGTTGCTCTGGCCTCCAGGTTCTTTATTGCTGTCGTCTTCCTCCATTTGTATTGCTGTTAATCTGACACAATTTGCCCCAGTTGGAGGCCATTTGTATTTAGAAGATCCTGCAAATAGCAAATACTGACAAACAACAACACACCCCCCACCCCATCCCGCTGGCACATGGAAATTAATCGCACCATCGTGAACTTAACCATTGCCGAAATCAGTAGGTTATATGAAAGCGTCACACAACCCTTGCAAGAAAATCTGTGAGAATGACGACCTGACATTTCTCAGCGGTGAGACGCAGTTCAATGCGTCTTGCGTGGTTCTTCACTCCGAAATGTAACGGTTGTAAATAAACGTCAGCCGGAGAATGGTACGCAGTCATGGACCGCTTCAACAGCTGCACTCATCTGCCCAGGAGAAACGAAGACTGTTCACAATGTTTTGTCCATTTACATGTTGTCTCTGGGAACAGCCTGAGACAGATTGATACAAGCTGACTGACTAGTCGGGTCCTCTCTCCTGCTTTCTCTGAATGGTCCAATTAAAACAGATAAAAGAAGAGAAAAGTAAAGGAAAAAAAGTTGTCCACAACCTCTTAACTGTCAACCTCCAAATGTGACTGAGTGTCTCCATGAAGACGCCAGTCGTCTGCTAAGGGTTTTTATAGAGAGGCTCATAGATGCTGATGAGACCTTTTGGACAAGATTTTATTCCCCCCAATTGCTTCTACATTTTGGTTTGTTTTTTATTAATTTTTTGATTAAATAAAACTTTATTTTTGTCATGGTGTTATCCTTTCTAATTTTGTGCTTGTTTAACTTGCTTGACCAGCTCTGTTTGAATTTTTTATTATTATTTTCATTTGACCACAAATGTTTAGGAACTCATAAACAAAGGGGATCTCTTTACTTAAGATGTTTTCCACATGTGCTTTGCATATGCTTTGTCCCTCTGTGTCGGTGGCCCTCAGGTATAAAAAGGAAAAAAAAGGCCTACAAGCTCAAGGCTGTTCCGTCAACGAAGTGGATTCCAGCAAATTCCTTCTCAACAATGTAGATAAAGAGAGAGAGGAGGAAAATACCCTCTCTGACCATTTTCTCTTCTTACATGTCACCAACTTAAGTCTTTTCTTTTCTCCTCTCTCCCTCTTTAAATCCCTCTTTTCTATTTGAACGACACAAAAAAAGGACGTTCACGCAGTGCTTTAGTCGCGAAAAGTAAATGAGCTTCTGTTTTTTTTTTTTCTCTCTCTCTCTCTCTCTCTCTCTGTCTCTCTCTCTCTCTTTTTCTGTCTCTTTCTGTGAATCGCGCTGGAAAAATTGCTTCCTTACAATCGAGTGGAGGACCAGCGTTTCTGGGATCCAAAGGGTCGCCTGGGTTCTTCAAACAGGTGGAAATCGGAGGTCCAAAGGGTATAACTCTGCTCGTTTGAGTGAAGATGTGAGCCGGCGAGAGAGAGAGAGAGACAGAGAAAGAGACAGAGAGAGAGAGAGAGAGAGAGAGAGAGAGAGAGAGAGAGAGAGAGAGAG
>VMRN01000010.1:9272032-9341314 GCA_010277015.1 Poeciliopsis turrubarensis | reverse complement strand
TTTTTTTCTGGATGTGACAGGAAGTGGCAGCAGGTTGACGTGATGACTAATAAGTCACATAACATTTAGTGTTGAAGTGTTCAGAAATACTGACACAAAGAAAACATGACAACAACCAGCTTTATCAAGCTCTAATAAATCTGCTGCATAATTTTATTATTTATTTTTTTTTTTCCCTGTTGCACGGGACACTTTTTGTTTCCTCTCAACTTCAGGGTCGCTCTGCTCATTCAGTTTTCTTTCTGCTCGTTCGTGTTTAGGGAACTACAAGAACCACAAGTTGACGCACAGCGGGGAGAAGCAGTACAAGTGCTCCATCTGCAACAAGGCCTTCCACCAGATCTACAACCTGACGTTTCACATGCACACGCACAACGACAAGAAGCCGTTCACCTGCGCCACCTGCGGCAAAGGCTTCTGCCGCAACTTTGACTTGAAGAAGCACATCAGGAAGCTCCACGAGAGCGGCTTTTCTGCGGTCTCGGAGGCCCTGAGGGAGCCGCAGAGCTGAGGTCTGCCGGGAGGACGGGGCCCGGCTCCGGGTCACCGTGACTGGTGTTCTTGGAATGAAAAAAATATATATATGAAAAAAGAATAAAAAAAATAAATAAATAAATAAAAAAATCCAGGCCTGAGGTGAGAAAGCCCGCTGAGACTGGACTCAAATGGGCGTGGCGAGTCTTAGGGGCCCCTGCACTAACACAGAGGGAACGAATGAGCCGACCGGACCCGAGGAGCTGAAAGGAACGTTCTTTTCTTTTGTCATCTAGTATTCTTCCTCATATACGTGGAACACAGGGCCGAACCACCAGACCGATGTACACATCGGGTCCAAAAAGAAAAAAAAAAAAAAAAAAAAAGTTGCTATTTAAATATGAGTTGCCATGTTATGTATTTTGCTGGAAAGTGTTAATGTGAATAAATAACTTATAACTTATAACGAGAGCTCGCCGTCTCAACCGTGTTATTTCAACGCATATATGCAAATATATATGATATCAACGGAACAACAGCTCATATCCAAACACCCAGATTTGTGACGCACAGCCACTTTCACTGTTACGTATTTGCTTATTGGATGAACATCCCGCCAGGTGAGGCCTCCTCTGCGCTTCATTCTTTTGCAGGTGAGCCGTTTCCACGCGCTCGGGAGAAAGCGACAGACCGGCATGCTCCGCGGCCACTTTACTTCAACATTTATTGACAGACACGATTTTAATAAAGCCACATTTACACTTGACTCGGGGAATAATGGCGCAAATGATGGGAGATAACACAGCCCTTGAAAGCAAATTACATTAAGCAGCTAAACGGCCCCGGGGGTCCGACAGCATGGGGGACGGGGGTGGGGGTGTGGGGGGCGAGCGCGTCTCATCCGGAGCCACTCATCAGAGCTGGAGATAATGGAGCACTCAGGCCGCAGCTCGTCGCCTGGGCCCCCGCGCTAATAAAGTCTGGGTCATTCTGCGCACGTCTCCTGGAACAATATTATCCCGGCGCACATTCTGCGGAGAGTCGCGACGTGCTCCCAAATGGCTCCGTCTCTGTTAACAGCTAATTAACGCGCGCGGCCGGTTCCCTGGGATAACCTGGCAAGGCCAATATTGGCAGATGACGCCCTGCGCACCTTCGCCCCGCCAGCGGCCCCGCCGCAAACCCAACGAAGTTCGCAGAGACGCTTCGGGAGTGTTTCACTTCCAGAGCCAGGTGACGCGGAGGCTGCTCTTGTAGAGAAAGGTGATCTGTTGCGATCACGGGGAAAGAAAAAAAAAAAAAAAAAAAAAAAAAAGTTTCGACTTTTGGACTCAGAGGGACGAAGATCCGAAGTGACTCTCTGTTCAGTTCTCGGATCGTCTCTCCATGTCGGCAGCAGCGTTCAGCTGTTTTCTCAGCGGAAACCTGGATGCGGAATGGAGCAGGATTCTCTTCATGAAGCTTACCAAGCAAATAAGAAATGTTTGTTTATCAAAACAGGGGGAAACTAGAGGAATGAATAGCTATTTTAAACAAACAACAACAACAAACTGCACAAGTCAATATGAGTCTGTCGACATGAGTCTACGCACCTTTAACAAATTTCTTCAGAGTGCATAGAAAGGATTGTTTTAAACAATAATAAATAAATAAAAATCTCAAGAAGGACATTTATGCATTCATGGCGGCTTGGAAATCTGGTCATGAAAAAATAGGGAGGGGAATAAAAACCCCGAAAAAAGCCCAAGAGAAAGTGGAGAAGTGAATCGCCAAACTGCTCTGTGTGGCTGGCGCTTTCACTTTAACCCGGGTCCGGCGGAGAACCGGAAGTGTCGAGCAAATCAGCGCGCAGAGCCGGACCGGGAGAGTCAAACTTCTGTGAGGCTTTTCAGCACGTCTCTCATTGAGCGGACGGTGTTGCTGATGGAGTCAGCTTCCGGGGTGAGTGTCGTAGAGATTAAATCAGCCACCGACACGATGCAGAGCGGCCCTTTAAATGTTTAAATGCTGCAAAGATGATTTGTCAATGATCCGGTTTGAACAGGAGCTGAGTAGGTCCGTCAAAATGATGCAAGCTGTTAAAAACTTAGGGGACCGTGGTAAGATTTGATTATTATTATCATTTGTTTATTTATTCTTACACCTGTCACCCTCTCTGTACTTTACAAAGAATGCTGCGGATCAACTGGAAGATTTCAAAAGGTTGCGAGTTCGATTCCGTCTCTCTCCGACTCGTGCTGAAGTGTCCTTGGGCAAGTCCCCGATTGACGAAGGACGCCGACGTGCGTGCGTGAGTGTGTTTGTGAGTGACGCCGCAGAAGTCCAGTTGATATTATATCACGACACAATATGATGAAACTGAACTGTAACATTAAATCTGAAAGGCGTTTATTCGACTGTTATTACTGCAAAACGAACGACGATTTCAAACATGTAAGCCAGCTGAGATTGAGAGATTTCACTCCCCGATTGGTAATTGTTCAGTGTTATATTACTCTAACAAATTATATAACCGGATGGACACGATGTATTTTTGGAAGGAATCTGTCTCGTTGTTCTTATTTGGTCAGATTTCGTGGTCAGTCCAAAAATATCGGTCTGGTGAAAATGGATGTCTCCTCTGATTTGTGACGAGTGTTTTCATTCCTCTGGTCTTGCCATGGAACTGCTCAGGTTGAACTGTCCCGATTGGATCCACGCGCTCCGTTTGCGGACGTTCTGCGGGTCCCTGACTTATGTGCACATTCCCTCACAAACAGCAAAACTCGCTCGTTGGCCCGTTTGGACGAAAACATCGACGTGCGAGCAGCGAGCGACATGCGCGCTCGAACACGTAGGTCGCTCACAGAGCGACCGCCGACGTGCCGCGCGCGCGCGCAGGCCGCGGGGACACGAACGTCGGTAAACAACCTCAAGCGGGTAAGTTGGCCTTTTTCTTCGCACTCTTTCTCCGGGTTTTCCCTCACATCTGAGCCTCAACATCCACAAACACGAAGGCAGCGAGGAGTGGGAGCTATAGCTTTACTTTAGGCGCGCGCCCACACGGCGGAGATTACGGGTGGCGGGAGCGCGCGCTAATCAGCTGTCAGCAACACGAGGACGTCTTCATACCCCCCCCCCAACCCCACCCCGCTCCGACGGGGGTCCGCCGAAGGGGGATTTAGACAATTTGCGGGCCACAAAGGAGCTCGTTTGGGACAGGAAGAGAAGAAAAGCGCGAGGCGGACTCTTTGTCTGTCTCAGTGAATTGATTTTAAAATGGGAGATTAACGGGCAGCTTCGTCTGCGGCCCGCAAGAGCCTGACTGAGGTGAAAAGAGAGAAAGGGACCAATTAATTCGACCAAATGTTAACTTACATGAGCTTCCCCTCTGTCTGGCCCGCATGAAATTCCAATTAAAGCGTCCCCGCGGCAGCGGCGAGGACTTTTTCTTCTTAAGAGGATGGAGGGGGACAGTTTGTGTCAGTCGATAAAGTTCCCACAACATCTGCAAACACGGCAGAGAGCAGTGGCACGCACAGATATTTTGGGGGGCAGGTGCTCAAGTGGGGAAAAAGGGCACCTTGATGTTTGAGATTTATTACATGGAAAAACTGCAACACCATCGACTTAGTAATCAAACTGGCAACAACAGAAAAAAAAAATATATATATATATATATATATATAAGCAATGCAACAGCAGAGGATGTGGCCAAGAGAAAAACATTTTATACTCAGAGGGGGGCAGAGCACCTGACGCTCATGTAAGGGTGAAAAAAAGCCTCAACTTGGTTTCACTGGAATAGCAGTAAAAAGAAGCCGTCCAAAAAAAAAAATTAAAAATGTACTCACGCAAGAATGAAAAAGTATTTGGTAAAAAATTACTGAGTGACTGATCAAGTTGTCCATCATTTCATATTTAGACTTTACATCGTCAGACGGAGCAAATGTAAAGTTAAGTGGAAATTTTTTATTTTTAAGGACAAAAATGACAAAGATTTATAGAAGCAACACACACACAAAAAAAAATCAGGCAAAATATAGTTTTCTCCAATTAATTTCTTTTGATAGAAAACTTTCATAAAAATTGCAGGTGTGTTTGTATGTTGGTTAAAACATGTCTGTTCTTCATTCAATGCGGAGAGAATCCAGAAATTTTATTGACACTTCAAAATGAACTTAATTAAGTAGAAGTAGAGTGGATAAGTAAAAATACTTCTAAAATGTTATTTTATTTTCTTAAAGTTACTCAAGTAAATGTAACTGAGTAAACGTAATCTACATGTGCCACTCTTACTGGACGTTTATTACAGGTAGAGAATGAATTATGTTGCTCAGCTCATTTGAGCAACGTAATTGCTTTCAATGAAATGTGTCTTTCATTTAAAGACACATTTAAATTTGTGTCTTTAAATGAAACGTTTCGCAGACAGGGCTGGGTTGTTGTTTCTTTTCATGTCGAGAGAGGCGCTTGGTGGGGGATGTAATCTTAGGCAAAATGACAACAATTTGGAAATACTTGCTTTTTAAATCCAGAATTTACACAGTGAAAGAAATTCAGAAGATTATCGATCCAGAGCAGAAACAGCAGGTGTCCATCACCTCCCAGCGTCTATTCCTGCACATCCCCGCTAGAAAGTAAAATAAGCTTGAAACAAACCTTAGTACACAACTGCCAAAACCCGGTCAACCGATTAACATGTACTAAGTAGGAAAAGGAGAAAGATGACAACAGTTCATTATGTCCCATTGTTATCAATGAGGATAACAATGATAAGCTGAAAAATGTGGACAGAAAGGCAACAAGTATGTTAATCAATCAAGTTTATTTGTGTGGCACATTTCAGCAAAAGGGAAGTTTAAAGTGCTTTACGTCACAAAAAAAAAATACAAACTGTTCGGAAGAATGATGTTCCACATTTTTCTAACAAAACTAATAAGATAGATATGCATTGTAGCACAGGAACATTTCAGCAATTCAACTGCTGCACATTTTCAACCTGCAGGTGATCAGAGAACTACAGGTTTTGAAATACTGCTCATGTTGTTGTACGTTGTTCTTGTTATTCGACCTTTCGACGACCTCCTCCTTCACGAAGCGTTGCTGTGCTGAAGAGGTTTTCTGCTCTGGGCTCGCTGGGAACAGAGAGTTTCGTTTTACACGAATGTATCAAATGATGTCTGGCTGCAAACTGTCTGAAACGCTCCGATCTGGCCTCAGTTGAAAATGTCCAGATAAGATTGTTTCTGTATTTACCCGTCGCCACTTCATTCACGTGTTGCTTTCAGGCTCATTGCTCAGTCAGTCGCTGAAGCTTTTGGCACAAAAAAGGAAAACTCATGCAATTTCATTCTGTGGCTTTTGAAAGAAATATTGGGTTTTACCATTGTACTGGAAAATTGAACCCCCCCCCCCTCCTAACACACACACACACACGCACACACACACACACACACACCCAGATACCTAGTTAGAGGAGTGCTGGCTCTTTGGCGCAGTGAGCCTCCAGGACTCATTGTAAAGTACGGAGGGGTTAATGAGCAGGGCCTTCTCCTCACTCCTTGGCTTTTATTCGACTTTTTAAAGGAGAAGTAGTTGAAAAGACAGAGAGTGGATTTAGTCACAATGGGTTTTTGGAGCTGCTGAGGTGCTGTGTTTAAAAAACACGTTTACGTCGAGTTTCTCATAATTATCGAATTTGGCATCATGTTTGCAAAGAAATATGCTCCCATTGACCCCGGTTTGCTGGGAAGACCCAGACTGTGGAGGCCCCGGGGAGAGCGCTTTGCTAATCCAGGGATTAATGCATATCAAATGAGACTTTCAGGAATTAAGCCCAATCAATCCGCTAAACGTAGAGCTACTTCAGCTTCCTTGTGCTATTTTAAAAAGTCTCTTGGGAACTTTCCTCCACCGAAACTAATCAAAGTTTTAGGGGCACAAGGGCGAGTCGGTCGGCGGACACATCCGTCAAGAGACGTGACTCGGATAAAAGTGTTGGGAACTCCACCAGGCGGGAGGCGCCCATCACTGATCTGCTGTCAGACGATACTCACTGACCGCCATGCGGCTGTCCATACAGTCCTCCACAGGTCTGCAGGTGAGTGTGCTGCATGGTGAAATGTGGCTCAGACGGTGACGCGTCGACGCAATTCAGCTGCAGCTGAATTGTGACTAAGTGCCTTGTCCGGTTGCTCATTGGATCTCTTCTTTTTATATATATATATATATATTCGTTCTTTGCGCAAAACATGAAAATACTCTGATTTTTATCAAGCACAACAAAAATAAAGTTACAGTTTCGCTTTCTTAACTAAGTACTTCAATAATAGCATTATATTTGTTTATTTAAAGACCTGCTGCACTAAAATCCTTTAACAGGAAGTGTTTCTTAAAGATGTTTTAGTCTTTAACTTAATATTGTGTGTAATATGACTTTATTTGTACTGATAAACACGAATGAAGAAAACAGTCAGCACTACAACTTGAAGGTGATGCAAAGTTGGCAACTGTTTAAACCACTAATAAGCAGCATGCAGCGTCGCCCCGAGCCAAGTTTAATATCGCTATTAAAATGATTTATTTTATGCCGCAAGCACTGGTTTCGATAAAAACACATACACTCACTTCACCTACGACAACTCTCTTCTGCCTCTGTGATTTCACTCCCAGTTGTTTTACTTTCTAATTGATGCCATGTTTCAATATTCAAGACAAACAAGATAATTAGTTACAAATGGGCTCATTAGTCACCGTGTGAAACATTTTCTTGGACCAGTGACAGAGATCCTCATTAGCTCCTCAAAAAAAAAAAAAAAAAAAAAAGGGAAGACACAGGAAATCTGGCAATTTTTCAAAAGACACTTGCAGCTTGACCACATGTAAAGATGGAAGAACAAGATTCCTTTTAAAGTAGAGAATTTGTGGCCATTTTTGCTTTTTCTAATTATTAGAAATATCGGACTTTGATTACTGAAAACGCCATCTTATTTATTTATTTATTTTTTTTACAAACTTCTTTACTTTTTGCAAGAAAGCGCATATTTAAATCCAATGTATGTATGTTCAGTTTCAATGAATTGCCTGGCAACTGTTTGTGAAATATCACCAACGTAACAGTGTTTATTGTTCTTATGGGTTTTTTTTTTATCTTAAAGGAAAACAGGTAAGTAAATGTGCTGCATGTCTTCCAGGTGAGTGCCAAATGCTGAACATGGATGAATAACAGACATTAGCAGAGGCAAACATATTTACTCTGACGGCAGAAGATTATGTGATTTTTCAAATCTTTTCAGTGACAAGTCCAAAATCTTGAAACTGGCATGTTGGCTATTAGACTGAATTCATAATGTAACAGATGAAACTCTTGGAAAATGTGCAAGAATGCGTGAACACAGGAGTCAGAGCACCTTAAATGTCATTGTGCAGCTCGACAATCACAATCAGTTCAGGCATTTGAGGGATGGTTTATTTATAAATGGCATAAAAAGGAACAAAACTGAAGAAGAAATTGTTTGCAAGACATTATACACTCAACCGCCCCCCTCCCAGCCCTCCTCCCTCCACACACACAAAGTACAATCTATTCAGATCATTGTTGGAGCAAATTACTCTGATCTTCTGCTGCTCCAAATCAGCGAGTCGTTTTCTCCGCCTCGCTCTGCCTGCGCTCGGCCCTTTGTCGTCGCGTTAAGGAGGCCGTCATTGTTGAGGCGGATCAGTTGATTTGGGGAAGTCCGGTGCCACGGCTAATCCGTGTGACCTGACCTGTCTCCAGTGGGAAACGTTCGCTCTCCCTCCGCTTTGGGCAGCCGTGTTGACAACACAGCACCCGGCTACCTCAGACAAACAGCCGAGCCTCTCAGGGGCCAAATTTAAAAAACTCCAAAGAATTCAGCATTGAACTTTGCAAGCATCGGAAAATGTCGGGAGATATGATTTTGCATTTGCCGTTTCTAAAACCCGTGGGTAATAATCTATGTTTCTATTGCACTGCGAGAAGGATTATAACAACTCACTTTATGACTGGATCAGTCAGGCCTCCTTTCAGCTCACTCAGGATGCTGCTACCAGTTTTTCAATCATTGGATCCAAACACAAATATGTTTTCAGTGAATTTTGACACTGTGAGTTAGCCTCCTTTTGCTTCTGCTTATTACACTTTCATACAGTTTAATAAGCGTTTATATTTTATTGTTTTCATTTGTGTCTTGTTCTCGTCTGTTTTGTGCTGTAGTGCAGCAGCTTGGCTAGACATTGTGTTTTTTTTCTTAAAAGTTTTTATCAATAAAATGGATTTGATCCACTGAATATTTTTTATGAATAATCTTTTAATTCTCAGTATGTGGGCGGAGCCATGAGAACGTGGCCGCACGGCGAGCTTCCCGTGACACGGCAGCGGAGACGAATCGAGGTTGTGGTTTTGACGTACTCAAATAAAACCAAACATTTCACTTTGTGTTCAAGACAAACAGCCAAAAGTGTCAAGTGAAGGTTAAGGGCTGAAACTAAGATTCATCTGGATGCTGTCACGACTGACTGGAACAAACCCAGACGACTTCATATTTGCTGCTCATAATTACGCTGCTGTACACCGAGCAGCTCTCTGGTGGCAGATGTCAGGTCTGCCAGTGGTTGAGATGTTTTTGTAGCTGCAAAAAACAGGAAAGAACCGCAGAGGACCTGCTGATACGACACAAAGTCTGGCCAGGTGGACCGAGCCAAAACCAGTCACAGCCCCACTGGTGGAGAAGGCTTGGCTTATGCCTGTAGCTAACAGATGAGTTATATTAGTGGGTAACCTGACTCCTTAATTTAACGTACGATATCTAGATTTCCAGTAGGTGACCAGTTATGATGTGAAAAGTACTTTTTCTTCAAACCAGTTAGTCTAATTGCAAGTAAAGTAAGCAGTTTAGTGATGATAATGGGCTTCGTTAACAATGAAACACAACACAGCAATGCCACATGAAAATCAATATCAACAAACGGCATTTGCACACAAACGTCAAGTTGCTGCGTCCTTTCGGCAGCCCACACCAGTCGATATGAATGGCACCACACACTCAGACTTAACCAGTCACAGACAGAAGGACGTTACTGGAGCAACCGATCGATGCAGTTGACAACCCCACTTCCATTCCCGGGTCTCCTTCTCTAACTGATCTAACGCCAAGTTACAGACCAGGTACAAATAAAATCCAGTGTCGTGTGAAATCTTATAAAGACAAAATACGGTTTGCGTTTTTAAGGACTTACACAGTAGCTGTGAGAATTTTTTTTAAATTACCGATACACATAAAGACACTTTTTTATTGCCATTTATCATGAAAAGCTTCATTTGGACCAGCACAGTCAGCGTGCTTCTTTCATTTAACAACAGTTGTTAGTAGGGTTGCACCGATTGCAGTTTTCAGGCCGATTACCGATTTTTGGGGAGCCTGACCTACCGATTCCAATTGTGGCCAAAACTCATTTTCTTTGGTTTAAAATATCTAAAATTTTGCTAAATATAGCAAGAAAGTTGCTGAGCTGGGAGCAGTGGGGTGAGTGTTGCTAACTGTAGACGTGCAGACATGACCTGGTGGGCGGGGCTAAGAGTCAAACCTCTCGGGATGGCAGAAAAGGACAGTGGTTGATCTTTGACCTGTGCCGAGGAAATTATGATCGCAGCTTAAAATTGGCTTTACATATTGACCAATCATCGCCCTCCCAAAATTAAGGAAATTGTCTGGCCGATAAATCAGTGCGCCCCTGAACAACAGTCAGGGCTCAACGCATTGACATCCCATGCTTTGTACCACAGGATCAGTGGGAACCCAGAAACCCGTCTACTTGCAACCGCCACGCAAAGCAGCACAAATCACAGTCAGATTCTCAATCAAAATGTTGCTAAAAAAATTTTTTTTAATTGTGATTTCTAACATTTGACAAAGAAAGTCAAGGCTCAGGGGTCAACTGTGTGCCAAAACTTTAAAGTGGCTGCAAACATGTACCGTGCCATTATGTTTTTTTCCCTTCCGTTCTCTCTCACACCCACACTTTCCCCCACTACACCAGGAGCATATCACCGAATGAAATGGAGCTTGCAATTGCCCATTATTCAATTGATTGGAGCCCACACTTAACCATTTGCACGACTGTGGTTCGGCTAATTGTCTGTTGAGGCTCCCAGTAGGCTTTCACCGGCTGAACAACGTTGCATAATCTAATAGCTTCGGATTCATGGCACCACACCAGGGATGGAGGGCAAAGGGAGAGCAAGGCTGCTGGTTAGACGTTAGGGGCTGGTAGGATGAATCTCAGTCCGATGGTTGAGAAAATTGGCAACTACAAACTCAGCACCCTTTGGGCCCATGCCATTAGAACACATTATGCTGAGATGGTTACTTGGAAAGGCTCCAGATTGTTCTCTGGAACCCTTAAGAAATTGTCATACACTTCTCATCCATATTTATCTTTCTCAATCTCACCCATCCTCTTCCTAATCCCTTCAGCCACCATTGAACCGACCCCCTCAATACCTCCCCTTCCTTTCTTTTAAATCCTGTCCTTGACCTCGCAGCACTCCGCAGTCCACCACCTTCTCCTCCTCCCCCATCTTTCCATCCAGCTCCTTCACCGAACAGTACCCCCAACACCCAGCTCAAATCCACCCAGACTGGTCCAGTCAGTCAGTTGTGGCCCATGGCAGTGATGACCCCCTCGGGGCCTAAAACATAGGGGCCCCAGCTGAGGAGTCGGGGCAGCTGCCAACCACTGGCCACTCAACCCCAGGCTGTCCGGATGATTGCGTTTGTCAAGCCGCCACTCTGAGTCAGCCTGTCGCAGATCTGATCTTGACAATTAGGGATACAGTGAGGGAGGGGTACGGACATGTGGTTAAAAAAACAGCGAGGGGCTTGTGGCAGGGTGGGTAACTGTGGCTGGGTGGGTCACTTCCTTTGCATTTGCATTACATATTCATAAATTCAAAAAATGTTGTAGCTTTCCAAGAGGAGGTTCATGTCTTAACTCTGTACACAGAGAGAGATAGAGAGAGAGAGAAGGAGAGAGAGAGAGAGAGAGAGAGAGAGAGAGAGAGAGAGAGAGAGAGAGAGAGAGAGCGGCAGATATTAGAAGAACAAACCTCACGTGAGTTGTTGTGACCCCTGGAACCTAATTGTACACACAGTCATGATGCTTATAGGACAAGAGCAACTGGTCTTAACCACAAATAATACTTGTCCTTGTCAAAATAATTGAAAAAAAAAAAAAACAGAGCTAAATTTCAATAAAATGTCATATTTTAAGGATTTTCACCAAACTGTTTATTTGCTGCGGGTAGATTTTACGCCAGGTCCCGTGCTTTCTGCTTCACTCATGCAGGTCATTTTAAAGACACGCATGAAAGCGTGATGTCTAAAAACAGAGTTTTGACATGAAAGCATTTCCATCAAAACGACTGAGGTGAGGATGAGAGAACATCCAGAAACATTCAGAGAAAGGAAATCTGAAAGCCAAGAGAAAGAGACTGAAGAAGAGACATAAACGTCATTTTGTTGAAATGAAACAAAATGACAAGCACTGGATTTTGCTCACTCTAAATTATGCGTCAACCATGTGAAAACCTTAAAAATTATAAATAGGCCACCCATTCTCTTCGTAACTGTATAGTTTTAAAACGTATGGTGAGTGCACCCTCTAGTGGTGATTACGAAACACTGCGATCATTCAGACTGAAGTCTGAATCTCTGGCCCTCTCTGTTACTCATTGCTTGTTCAATTGAATTGAATTCAAAAATACTTTGTAGATCCCAAAGTAGAGGGAAAATTCCCAAAAAGGAGCTGAAAATGGACATTTCTTAAAACCTGATGATTTCAGTGTTCAGGTTTATTTTCTGTCTGAAGACATAGGAAATCTTGAAAACTACGTTTCCAGCTGTTTTCATCATTTACGTGTCTGAGAGGAGTGTTGAAATGGAGTTACTACAACGTGGGAATAAAATAAACGTTTTCTCAGTGAGAGAAACTTAAAATGTCCATTTCTTAAAATCTGATGCCTGTTTTGAACGTAACACCGGGACAGATTGTGCAGTGACGACACTGCCGACATAGAAATGAAGACGTAGATGTCGACTCTTTCCCTGAAAACCTACGACAGTATCGCCCCCTGTGTGTCAGGTGGACACATCTCCCCTCGGTCCGGACCAATGCAGCTCAACACCGACAAAATCCAGACGTCAGCTTTTTTTAAGCTGCTTCCTGGTATTATAGTACAAGAAAATAAAATTACTTTCTTATTGAAAAGTTAGTATTGAAATTGTCTTCATTTCCAAACAAGATCCAGCTGAAACGTTGTTTCTTCCGCTCTTATAATTGTAATATTTTATTTAACAGCCTTCTGATCCATCATGTGTCACAGCATCACTCCTGAGTCCATATTCAGATTGAGTTACCGGGTAAAAGAGAGGGAAAAAAAACCCTGATAATTGTATTTTGGGATTTTGCTACATCTAAGGTAGACTAAGATTGAACATATTTCACATATGTGAAATATGTTTGTTTTTGTGTAATCTATGAATACGTAACGTTCACATTTCAAAATAATGTCTACTCAAATAAACCTGTTTCTTATTTTAACTTTTTTTTGTTAATAAAAAATGTTTTCTATCATTTTGAGGTTTAAGTCAGCTAGCTTGTTATGTCTATGTTGTGCGCGCGTGCACACAACCTGACCAACAAAGCTCATCCTGGAAGATTAATTTAACATAGATATAGCTAACATAAATGTGGCTACAGTTCTTTCTTCTTTTTTTCAGTTCTTATTATAATTTTACATGAAGCGCGCCTGGAGTTGTAACAAATCAAACTGGTTGAAAACGGAGTGATTGGAGTTGGACGGTTCTCTGCCGCTGACTTGCATAAAATATAAATAAATAAATACATAAATAAATAAATAAATAAATAAATAAATAAATAAATAAATAAATAAATAAATAAATAAATAAATAAATAAATAAATAAATAAATAAATAACAAACCGGCAACATCTATGTATCTACATCTATGTTGTTGCTGCTAATGACAAGCTAACCCCTTAGCTCTCCGCGAGGCGGTCAGAGGCAGCAGCCGGATCACCGGCGTTTGGGTGGAGGAAGCGAGGCGAGTTGGACAGAAAAGCTCGGTTCGAAACGAGAGAAGAGGAAAATGGACAGGGCGGTCAGTCTCCCCGGACAACCAGAAAAGGTCACCACAGGTAACACCTTCACTCACTCAGTGCGAAACATGAAGGGAACATTTATTCTGCCCCGAGTCTAAAAAAGAAAAGAGATATCAGTCCGCGTCGTCATATTGTCACTGTATTATATTTGGTCGGCGGTAAATGCTGGTATTATCTGTGGTGTAGTAAAACTGTCAGTAGGTATTCACTACTGGAGCGTGTGTTCGTAAGGCAGAGTGATTACACAAGCCTGGGTCTCCATTGGCTCCCAGCTGTTGACAGCATGAGGAGCATAGACTCCACAATATGTTCACTGGGAAGAACAATATTATCAAGGAGAATTGCTTTCAGTTTTAGCAATAATATCACACATTATTTGATCGAATACTACACTGTTGGAGTGTTTTTTATTGCTAAATCCTGTTTAACCAATTGATCCCAGTATTAAACAATGTTATTTAAAGAATAAGAACAGTGAAGTGATCATCCGAGTTAATAAATGATTAATTATCACCTGTGCAGGTGTCATCTTTGCATCATGTTGCTTGGTCTTCACGTTACGTCATGTCAACTTCCAATATATTTTTGTTTTTCTGTGTGAACTATACGATCACTGTTTACTTGCACTTTCAAAAAAAAAAAAAAAAGAATCATAAAATCAGGGATTACCTGGACTCTGTGACACGTTGTGACATGTGTTGCAGTGAACCTGGTTGAGACCAGCACGGCCCCCAGTGGAATGGAACTGGTCAGCTCCTATCAGACCAACAGAGTGGGGGACCCCATGGACCTGGTGGCGCTTGCCGAGCAAGTGCAGAAGGTGAGGCGTTTTGTCGAGTTGCCCAGCTCACAGTAGCGTCTTTTACTCCTGAAGTGACGCGGGTGTTTCTCAGGGGGACGACTTTGTTAAAGCCAACGCTTGCAACAAGCTGACGGTGATCGCTGACCAGATCAGGTACCTGCAGGAGCAAGCCAAAAAGGTAGGACCGTCAATTCACAAAGCAGTAGTGTTTATGTTCAGACGGGTCACATTCACCCAATGACATTGATCGCTGATTGACGATCGCAGGCTTTAGAAGAAGCAAAGAGAGATGCTGACCTCCACCATGCTGCCTGTAATATTGTGAAAAAGCCTGGCAACATGTACTTCTTGTACCAGCGGCCATCTGGACAGCAATACTTCTCCATCATCTCACCTAAGGTTGGTTCCATGTAACGATCTTCGAGTTATGTCACTTCCGCTCATTTTATGTATTATCTAACACAACCTGGAGGAGGAGGAGTCTCTGCAGGGAGCTCATATGAATACCTCACATGTCTCAGCAGTTCTGTGTGTGTGTGTGTGTGTGTGTGTGTGTGTGTGTGTGTGTGTGTGTGTGTGTGATGTCGCAACAGTTGCAGTCCAAAATTTGAACTCTTGGCAGTGAGTTGCTGTCCTCTTTATTTACCAGAAGAGTTCAGTATTGTTTCAGCAGCCGCTTACATTTCGCCCCCAGCTGTTGCCGACGAAGGATGTGAAGTGATCCGTTCAGTTGTCGCTAAGCTACAGACGCCACACCCCAATGCGTTTCCTTTAGAAGGAATCAGTAGATGCATAAGAGCCATTGTGCAGGAATAAGTGGGATAAAATACATCACAACAACCCTCGAGTAAAATTTGTCCAGTGGACAAAATCTCACGTCCAATTGGCAGCCGAATGTTTATTAAGTTAGCACAACAGTGCTTTTTTGATTCAGTCTTCTTGTTTTATCTTTATCTGGCTTACCCGTTTTCCCTTTTCCTTTGAAGGAGTGGGGACCAAGCTGCCCTCATCCGTTTCTCGGTGCATTCAAGCTTCAGCATGACATGTCCTGGACTCCTGTGGATGAGGTGGAAAAGAGGGACGCAGAGCTCGCCGTTATGGGGAAACTGCTGAGCCAGCAAACAGCCCTGCCTCCATGCATAGGACCCAACTTCAGAGGTCTAGATGAATAAAACTGGACAAAAAATATGATCGGTTTATACAGATGCAAGTCCCACGCAGGGACTAAAAAAACTACCGTCACTGAGTCACTGATTTGACTTAAGCTGCCATAAATGCTTTATTTTTAAAGAATGTGTTTTTCATTTTCTGGAAAATATCAAACCGGGACTCATGAGAGTGTGTGAGCTTAATGTTTTTACTGTGCTTGTACTTCACTAATCATTAACACAAACCAATGGTTTAAATGGGACAGTCACACCTCTGCAGCAGTCGGACATCAACACGCTTTGGGGACGGAGAAAAACGTCACAGAATAGAAAAGCGTCTTTCTTTTCACCATCTGCTGGTGCAGTTTCTGGAATTCTGTTCGAAAAGTAAAACTCAGAGAGAAAGGCATTTCAAGTGTATACTTAATTTAATTTCTGGTTTCAAGTTGACAAAAACCCCTAATGGAGTTTTTTTCAAAACATTGAAATGTCGCATCAGGCTAATGAAGCCAGAATTTCTTACAGAAACCTTCTGCACAGCGTCTGCACTCAGTACTTGGTCAGGGCTCCTTTTGGGTGAAATACTGCATCCATGCGCAGTGGCATGGAGGCAGTCAGCCTGTGGTTCTGCTGGGGTGTAATGGAGCAGTGACTTTCATCTCTGTTAGTTCTGGTTTGTCTTACTTACTCTTCCCAAAAGCCCACAGATTTTCTGTGGGGTTCAAGTCAGTCCAGTTTGTCGGTGTTCAAATGGTCATTAAACCAGCTTTTGGTCAGTTTAATAGTACAAAGTCCTGCTAGAAAATAAAATCACCATCTCCATAAAGCTTGTCAACAAAGGGAAATGACTGCGGACTTCAGAAAACCCAGTGAACCAACACCGGCACATGACTCTGGACAGAAGCAGGCCGCGTCTCTCCACTCCAACTCCAGACTCTGGAACTTAATTCATAAATGAAATTCAAACTTTACTTTTATCTGTTCTGCGATGTGAAGCACTTTGAACTGCCCCGCTGCTGAAATGTGCTGTACAAATAAACCTGATTGATTTAACTTGATTGATCTGAAACAAAAACTTTGGACTCCCAAACCAAAGTATAGTTGTTTTTCTCCAGGTCAGGTAAGACAACTTCTGGCGTTTTGTCTGGTTCAGGACTGGTTCCATACAACGAAGGTGTGTCGATCTTCAATCTCTGAGCTGCAGTCGACGCCTTCTCAGATTTCTCAATGAGCTTTGCTTCGCAGTCCTCTAACAGCTATATGTATATTATTTTTTTAGGGCCAGTAGCGCAATCTGAACATTTTAACACGTTATTACATAATGCAGATTAACCAAAGCACCTAGTTTGACCTGACCATAAATTTCAAATTGTCCTCATTTTTGAATTTGCATTTATAAAAAAAAAAAAAAAAAACAGAACAAGAAGGTCCTCTGTAGAGACGTTACTTGTATGTACAAAACTAAAAGGAAATTAGAGCCGACTGACACTTCCTCCAAAATGAACCAACTACCATTTTTTATTAATCATCCAATATTCTTGCTCGTTGAGTTTAACATAAGGTTCCCTGTTTGGATCACAGGGATTGTAAACTTGTTCATCTTTCCATCTCATAGATGTCAACAACACATTCTGTCCATATCCGTCTTCTTTTAACAATGATGCGTCGTGGCTTGACTTCGGCTAGGCCATCTCCGCGTTAAAAATACTTTGATTGATTTTATGTAATTGATTTGGCACCAGTGGGATTTGACAGTAATATGACAGGAAGGGGGCAGAGAGACACGCAGCAAGGGAACCGAGGACGGGAGTCGTACTCGCGACGCCCCGATGTCATTTATGTTTCTCTTAGTTTGAACAGATCAGAGTATTTTATTATGGAGAACAAATCTAAACGTTCCTGTCTGAATCAGTAAAGTAAGGGAACTTTTCAAACGTGGTCAAAAGAAGGCAATGTATTTAACTTCATACATTTATTAAAAGATCATCAAAGTGCAGTAGTCTCATTTCAAATCAATTATCTGCTTTTTTACGCCACGCTGAAACATTTCCATGTTAAGATCACGAGACAGAATTCTCTTGTGAAGAAGTGACTTTCAGCAGGTAGGAGTTCATGTGAGGAAGCAGCCGACAGTCATCGGTGGCCATGCTGAAGTGCGCGGCGTCCTCCGTGGAGCTGATCTTAAGCAGCAGGTGAGACTTTGGTGGGAGAAACAAGAGCGCCCTGAACTCGGCCGACTCCTCCGACGGGTCTGGCACAAGGAAGGACTGGAAGCGTTTCTCCACCAGAGCTTTCAGAGCGGCCTCCCCCAGCTGGCAGCAAAACAGACTGATGCAAGACTCTCCCGTCTCACGGCGCATTTCGTCCCACAGGCCCTCAAAGACATCTCGTGTGCTCGCTCTGCTCCAGGTTGGTGGTGCGGGCAGAGGCAGGAAGACCTGCTGGAACGCCACGTGGATGTCCGGCATGGCGGTGTGCCAGGTGAGCCCGTCCTTAGAGGTGAAGATGGCGCTCGCGTGGATGGTGGTCGGGTGCGGCCGTCTGGGCTTCAGTGTCAGCCGCACCAACGGTGGGGGTCCCTGTCTGAAGAGACAGGGGACGGTGATGTCCTGCAGCTCTTCGTAGTGATCGTCTGTGAGGCTGAAGTGGAGCTGGATGCTGAAAAGCTGCTCGAAGAGAGGGTCATGGGGCTCCGTGTGGGTCAGGTGGTACTTTAACACGATAAGTGAAGCAAAGCCAGACTTGCTGAATTGAGCCCTGTAACATTCCAGTGTTTTGCACTCGTCCTCCTGATTCAGCTGAAGGTTTTCTGCCTCTTGATGTGGCCCCGGTAAAGCCTCGGTCAGCTGAAATATGGGTTTCTCGGTCTGGTGGACGGTCAGGGTGTTTGTCAGCCCCTCGCTCTCCGCCATAACGCAGGACAGCGTTCGCTTCTTGACTTGACCGCCGCCCTCCGCGGCATTCTGCACCAGCACTGCGGACAGCTTCTCCCGGGACAACATGGTGAGGAACGTGTAGTAGAGGCGGGCGTGGTCCCTGATGTCCGTGTCGCCATAGTGGAAGGCAAGATGCTGCAGAATGTCTGCCAAAGGAATAAGCATAGAGTCCAGATTGGGATGGAGGAGCACACGGCGGCAAACTCCCAGCAGACCATTTCCCAAACGCCAGTCACCGCTGGTACACAGAGAGGAGGAGGTTTGGGTGACAATGGTGGACAGAAAGCTAAGGGAGCTGCGCTGACAGATTTCTTCTTCCTCTGCCACCCGAGTCAGCACCTTAAGGTGGCTGCTAAGGTCTTGTAGGGGCAGCTGGCCGAACGGGACCCTGGTTATCACTCTCTGGAGGCCCTGCAGGAGCCCCACAAACCACTTGCACTCCGGTAACCTCTCTCGAGTCTGATCGACTAGGTTGAGGATGTGTGGGGCCAGCCGGGTGTGTCGGAGGTAGAGATGACAAAGCTGCTCGCTAAGGCGAGTTGCGTACCGCTCCACATGGTGGAAGTAAAACAGGAAGAGGAAGGCGGCTCTGAAAAAGGTCACGACAATATCTCTGCTGCCTCCCCTGTCCACGATGTGCAGCAGCGCCGCCAGGTGGTCGTAGATGTAGGCCAGGCCCCGGCTCTCCTCGTCCCCCTCTTCCAGGAAGACCAGAGCCTGCAGGTTGAGCCGGCTCAGCAGGGTGGCGCTGTCGTTAAACACCGAAGGCAGCAGGGCCGAGGCCAGCCGTGGGGTCAGCAGCACAGGGGGGGCCTCGTCGCCGTCACCGCAGCTGATTGGACGGTTCTCTGGAAAGTGCAGGATGCAGTCCATGTAGAAGAGCTTCTCGGGCGCGCTCAGGAGCGGGTGCTGGGAGAGGACGACCAGCCGCTTCAGGAGGAAGGCCTCGTCTTCAGCGCTGAAGAGGCTGTCGGTGAAGCCGCACTTCATTAGCAGGGTGACATGGAGGAGGCAAACCTGACGGTGTCAACAACAGAGGGGGAAAAGGTGTTCATCGGTTTTAGGAGCTCTTGGTGTTGCCAACTCAAATTCATGCCACGTTTGAAATGACCAAAAAAACGACGCAAGTAGCTACAACCATTCCAGCACTGGGCTCTAAAGGAATGTTGACGCACGGCTTAAAATGAAACTAATTTACAGGCAAACATACCAACAAGCCAGCCTATTTTATATGACATGCCAACACAAATTTGTGTGCAATTATAAGCTGGGAGGAAGCTTATAATTTCCTCCCTGCAGATTTTTCTTTCTAACATTAAAAAGAAAAATCGGAGAAATGTAGCATCCCACTTTACTTTGAAAATAATCCCTGAACACAAACCTCGTTGGTTCCCAGCAGCCGCAGGAGCTGAGCTCGAAATACGGTTGGAGGGATCCCGGGCACCATGGTAACCACTTCAGTCAGTCTGTGGAAAAGTGCAGCCTGACACAAAGGCGTGAGGAGATAGGACTCTTCTAATAGGGAAGAGAGGACGGACCGCAGCTCCTTACAGTCAGGTCCGGTGTGAAGGGTCGGCACTCTGCCCATTGGTCCTAGGATGAGGGACAACAGCATGGCTGCATCCTTGGTGTCCATGTGGACGGCGTCCTGGTCTGCCTCCCACGCAACGGAGCCATTTCCACCTAACAGAGCTTTGAGATGCACAGCTCCTGCTCCTGCTTGCTCAGTGAGCTGATAAACAGCATTTCTCAGCACCAGAATCTGCAGCCCCCCAAAAGCCTGATGAAGCCTGTAGGTCTCCCGCTGCCGCAGCCCGGCCAAGAGCTCCAGGCGCTGGGAGAGAAGTCCGGGACAACTGGCCTCCATCTCGCGCAGGCAGTCGCAGGCCGTCGCTCGGAGGAGGTGCTGCGCGCCATCGCCAGGGGGGTCGCCGGCGTCCTGAGCTACCCGAAGGAGCACGTCGAGAAAGTCCAGCGCAGCTCGGGAGCGGCCGTTCACACAGGAGGAGCAGACGAGGACGCTGGTGAGCGCCACGAGGAGATGGCAGCGAAACTGGCCGAACCTGGACGGACACTGGGTGAACACCGACATAAGATCCAGGGCTGTCTCCTCGCCGGCGGACCCCGAGGAGCACAGCAGGGTTGGATATTCACAGAGGGGAGACAACAGGAGGACCTGGGTGGGATAAAGAACACAAGGGATCAGAAACTCTTTTTATTATTTCAATTAATTATTTAAAAAGATAAATTTCATTTAATTATTTCACTGCCAATGTCATAAGCTCATGATATATTGAGTCAGTCGATGTATTTAACTATTTGATACGTTTAATTATCGAGTGGCAAATGTAATTGTTTTTTTTTTTTAAATATTTATAATTCATTACTGGGGGATTTACACATTTTCATGGTGTTTATTTGCTTGATCTTGAAACATCTAACCCTGCATATGGATTAACAGTCATACTGAAATCTGAACTTCAAAACGTCTATAAAAAAAAAAAAAAAAAAAATCGACCAGTGACACAACCTGCTGTCTCACTATTCCTTCCACATTTGATGTCAGCATCAGTATGACTGCATGTTACCAATTGTAGCAGATGTTTGATTTCACACACATTGTCTTGGTCGTCCTTAAGCCACCGTACGTTTTTGGCGGCAGGTGCAGTCAAAGTACCCAGTTACCTTTTGTTATTGCTCCAAAAATCTGCAGTAAAATGATTAAATATTAATTTGGGTTACAGTATAGGTGATTCTTTAACACACATACCAAATCCAGCCCGCTATGCCCAATTTATGGCTCTTAAGTGGAACTTTTGGACAACAGGTGTGTGCTTACATAGTACTCAAATTAAAATAAAATATTTCTATGTTAATGGCGCCAGATTACATCAATATAAAAAGTGCAGAAAACGATTAACATTCTTAACACTTTGTGATTTTGTTTTCTGCCAAAGTAAGAAACTTTGAGGACATTCGCTGTCCTCAACAAGCGTTAGAGGCCTCTGCAACAAAAACAACTCTTGTTGTTTTTGTTGTGTTAAAGCAAATCCCATCTCACAGTACACATTCTCTAAATGTATAATGCTTATCCAGATATCCTGGATAAGCATTGCAGCAAGTAGTTTGGCTGAGGCCATCTCCAAAAAAAAAAAATCTACAATAAAATTGTGAAATCTATATTGTGGTTGTAGCATTGATGAAATCATTTCCTGAAAATAACAGCAAAAAAAAAAAAAAAAAAAAAAAAAAAAAAAAAAAAAAAAAAAAAAAAGACATACTGGATAAGTATTACTCCAAACATCCACAGTGAAATATGGAACATTTATTCTGGACACAAAGAGTTCATGTATGTAAAAGAAATAGCTTTTTTTTTTTTTTAATGATGCTTCTTATTATACTTCTTTTCTTTTCATTCCTGTTGTTTTCGCCTGCAGGGAACCTTCCGCTTCTCTGTAAGACGCTGGTTTGACCGCAAAAAAACAAAAAAACAAAACTGACGTCCGTGTCACTGGCCTTTTCAGCCGTGAAGCCGAATTATCCACGCAGACTGTGAGGTCTCGGTTTGTGCTGGTCTCACCTTGACTCCGTAGCTGGCTCTGTCGTCCCGCAGCTCGCGCAGCAGCTCTGACAGGAAAGCATCCGAGCTCGTTTCCGTCAGGAAGCCGCTTGGGCTGCAGCGGAAAGCATCGATTCTCTCCGTCCAGGTCGTCGCCATTTCTTTGTTCAAATGAGACGCGAATGCCCGCGTGTGTTTACGCCGGACAATTCCTTCAAATGCATCTTATTTCTTTACATGACAGACAAACCGCTTCAGTTTACGCCCTGCCCCTACTCCCGTGTTGGGTCACGTGCCTGTTAAATATCCACAGCGCCCCCTGCGGGGTCGGATAAGGAACTTTTTTTTAGCAGGGAACTTTTGTTTTATTGAATAGAAAATGTAATAAATGTTACCGAATCAATCAATACGTGATGATATATTTTCAACCAATATACTCTGTACCGTATTTTATTAAACTAACAGCTAGAAACAGTAATTTATTTTGTAATTGTCAAACCACAGGGACATTTTGGAAGGAATGTATCAACTTAGACTATGTCATTGTGATACAGAAAGCAGAGCACAAAGAAAAAACTAAAGTAGCAATAGATATACGATAAAATCCTTAAGACATTGTAACTTGTATAATTTTTTTCCGTCATGTTGTTCACATTCCTCACCGGGTGGTGGCGGTAATGCGTCTTTCTCTTCTTTGCCAACCGCCAATACAATAAAGAAGAAGGAGGAGGCGCATACGAAAAAGAAGGCGCCAATATTGCATTGCCAGCGGAGTGACAGTTGATTTTGAATTTTTCGGCGATGACTGAAAACACCTTTCCCCTCCACAATGCGGACGCTATTGTTAATTTCTACCGCAGCGAGGTTCTCACCGGCCAGGAGGCCAAACAGTTCACTAAAGGAGACCTGACCCCGGTTCCCAAGGTAAACTGAAAGCTTCATCAATAACATTGCTGCGTCTGACTGAGCGGAGACGGAGCTGTGAACTAAAGTCCATAAGCTGGGGACAAATTAGTTTGAATTTCAATATTTCGCGGTCGCCTTTCATACCGTGCTGTGCAACAAAGCGTTTACCCCGACAATGAAAACTGATCTGGTGGGACCACTGAATACATTTGGACTGGTTTGAAACAAGTACACAAAACAATGGCTTCTTATTGGGTCCTTTGGGTCACGAGATTCAAAACATACAATGTTGGCTTGACCGTTGCCTTCTTGCACTATTTCGCTCGATTCAAATGTCCATCTTCAGCTCAGTGTGGACTTTCTTCCATTGACTTGGATTCCTCCAGTAGAATTTCAACGCTGTCATACAGACCAGGTCTTTCCTGCCCACAGACCTCACCGTCTACAATAACTTTCTCAGTAAATGAGTTACAACTACATTTAATTTCTCCTTTGGGATCAATAAAGTATTTTTTTAATTGGCTTGTATATGACATGTCTGTGTTGAGGAGAAATTTGACCCATTTCAAGTTTGGTTGGAGTGTCTTCAAACCTCCATCTCTCTTTTTAAAAAGCTGTGACTACTATTCGGAGGTCTTATTGCACTTCAGGTTGCTCTTATTTTAGCGAGTATTTGCACTAAAAACAAGAAAACGGCAACAAAAAAAGTGATTAAATTAAAAGTTGATTCAACTCAAATAGTCACTTGATGTTTCTGGTTTATACAGTTCTTTGTTGGTTTCTTCCATAATTCTAGGCAAAAAAAAAAAAAAAAAAAAAAAACATGTTGCAAACTTCACAGGAGCCCTTGCTGAATTAAACTCATCTTAGTTACTTACTTTGTTTTCTTGTATTTAGATGCCAGGGTGGTACTGCCGTTTTGAAATTGTTGCGCTCAACCCAAACTGTGTTCCTGTGACCTGTGCTCTCTGTTTTTGTCTTATGTTTAAAAAGACAAAAACAGTATAGATACTTGGGCATCTATACTTGGCTACTATAGATGCCCAAATAGGATCTATACTGCCTACTTGGGCAGCTCTATACCCACCCATGTTGCTTAAAATTCAGGTTTCAGCTCCTCAGAATCCAGTGTTTTTCTGCTTCTTCCGTCTTTACAGCCAGAAGCAGTTCAGACCCTGTACATGAGAATCCTGCATCTCCTGTACCGCTTCAGGCCTGAGTGCCACTCCATGGTGAGACCTCCATTTTACCTGTAAACATGTTATTAGGTGCTGCTTCCACTTTCTACACTTAAGCGGAAACTTAGGTATTTCACCACGAGCCATGACTACGTGTTTGCTTTGTTTTCCAACAGGTTCCCTTTTCGGAGAACATCCAGTATCCGGTTTACTATGAGGGTGCTACTGCCATAATGAGTGTCTACACACGCATGTGGGATTTATTTTCTTTATAATTTGCAAATTTAAAAAGTGCAGCAACTAAGGCACAATGTTGCTAACATTCTTAGAGTGTATATTTATAAAATGGCTGAGCAGAACACAATGTCAGGCTCCACTTGTCTATAAGATCTCACACATATGATTCTTAAAATGTGATTTTCTGTTTTTTGTTTGTTTGCTTTTGTTTTTAGGAGGCAGTTTCTACCGATGTGCCTGGTGTACGACTTTTCATTGAATGACCTTCTGGCTCCAAGTAAGTATGTCTGTCTGCAGGCTGCAGCTAGCACATTCCTATTCCCTTCCATAACTACAAATTACAAATTAGGACAACATGCATTATATTTTAATATTGATTTATGTTGCATTAATGATGTAACTTGTGATAAATGACCAAATAAGTTCAAGGCTTCGCCCAGGAAACCTACCAAGTGGTACAGAAATCCACCTTGTTTCTGTGTTAGAAATGTTGTAACTTGGTAAGAAATATGAAAATATGATTAAGTATTGTCAATAATGTCTTCCAATAACTTAGGTTGAGTTTGCACTGCAGCCTAAAGTGACCCAATCACGATTATTATTTTTTATTTATTTTATTTGTTTTTGGGACGTAATGCAACCTTTACCCGGTCTCTTCATGACAGTCGGATTTATTTAAAATGCGACCCAGGACACTTGGGTGTCCGATTCAAAAGTGACCTAAAAGGTCGCAATCATCCGATCTGAACGTCACTGATACTCCACAAATGTCACTATTCTGTGCCCTGATACACGCAAACAGGAAAAATACAATAAAAAATTCTAATGAATTATTTGCACTTTACATTCTAATGAAGTAATCATCCGGTGCATATTTAAACAAAGTATGATCACATTTAAATATAAAATTAATCAAAATAAATATTATTATTGACTATGCCGAGTATGTCTGTGCTTAGCTAAATATTCTTGAGGTACAAAATTCCGCTTCCTGTGAAGAGAGCGGCGTCCTCTTTTTGATAGCAGCTGTACTACAACAATGAAGAAGGCCCAAGCTGACATTATTAGTTCACTGATTGGAACTAATTTTAATCTAGTTAACAATATTGCAATTAACAATTGTAAGTTAATTAATTGTTTGCATCCCTAGTTTACAACAACAACAAAAAAAATGGCAATGAGATTCACTGTAGATGTAGCAACAAAAAGGGGAACATTTCTAAAAGGTGATGTATAGTTTTGCAGGGGACTGTAATTGATCTGGTGATCAAGATTATTGTTTTTATTTATTTTCAGAAAAACAGAAGACTCTGGTTATTCTGAGTGCCATCATGAACTTTCTTCACTTCCGGAAGGAGAGGATGGTGTTGATGCTGGAGAAACAGGCCAAATTTGTATGTTCCATCAGATCCATAACAACACGAACAATCCATTTCATCTGAACAGAAACGATCTGTAATGCACTGAATTGATACATGAAGTGACAGACGGACATAAAGTAGTGCAGAACGGTGATGTTACGAAGCAGATATATGGGTTTCAGCTTGTTTTTGATATTGTGGAAGATATTGAAAAGTGTGGCTTTCATTTTTATTTTTTTATTTCATTTTTTTCAGATTTGTCAGGTGAGTATTAGGGATGAGAAATATATATCACAATATTGTGTGGTAACTATCACAGTAATAGTAACGATAGAATATATCAAAAACATTTTTTGGTCTTTGGCAGCAGATTGTATGAGTGGGACGGCGCATCACTGCCACCAAACAAAAATGGCCTACTTCAGGAAACCAGCTGCATAAGTTACCTAAATTTTCTTGCCGACTAATACATACTTACTTTATTTCATCATATTTTTAAAAAAAAAAAAAAAAAGTTAATACACACCTGCTTCTCACAGTGTCACGAAGTCCGGTCCTGGAGTTACTGTCCAGAAATTTTAATATGCAGCTCTTCTCCAACGCTCCAACAAATGGCTCGTTAGCATCCCTTTGCAGAGCTGAGTGACTGAATGGTGGTTAGGAAATTTGTGTAAAAGTTTGAAAGGCTGTGCTCATTTTCCATTCACTTTACAATTATATACTACTTTGTGTTGCTCTGTCACAGTCCATTCCTGGCTTTTAATAGCAATGTATGCCAGTTTAATTCAGATTTCTAACAATACAGAATAAACCTAAAGAGCTTTAGTAACAAGTAGTGCAATAAGTTGAAAGTGTATGTTCATTTCCCCTCTTGTTAGAGGGCAGACATGGACAAACTGCAGACATACACCAGAGGCAACCGGGAAGCAGAGAAGAAGATCGAGCAGCTAACGTAAGTCTTCTCTTGAACATGTTCAGATCTTTTAGGGGATTTTGCTGTTACCAACTCAGCGATTTTCTTGCTTTATTTAGCAACATTTCAAACAAAAAAAATATATATATATTGGTTCGCAAGGCTTCCCCCCCATAAAACTTGTTAAGCCTGGTGGTTGGGTGCTCGCCAATTAGTCATCCAGCAGCTTGTCTTGTTTTAAAAATGTTTAAAGTTGACATGAAATTTGAAAATATCACTTGATAATTAAGTGCTATTGGGAGATTAATAACTGAACGCCAACTAAAAAGTCTTAAGAAATGCAAACATTTAAAATAAAGTTATAAATAAGCAATGCTAAGCCTGGTTGGGGCATAAGTAAAGCCTGGTGGCCCGCCAGGCTTATAGTACAGTGGGGGAAACTATGGTATCAGCCAAAATTGGAGATGGCAAGTCAAATTGGTAATCTGCGATTGGCCAGAATACAGATGTGTTAAAAAACAGAAAAAGTTTAAACTTCAGTGAAAGTATCTTTTTAAGTACATTTGAATATTTAGCAAACCGTATTAATATAGTTAAAATAACAACTGATGCTTCTCCGATCATTGTCTTCAGTGTAAAGAGCAAAGAACGTTTCGACTTAAACGCAAGCTGTTAGTCGTTACGTTTTAAATCGTATTGAAAAATGTTTGTCATAAAACCCAAAAGGGATCAGTGCGACATGTTCTGATCCGTGTCTTTCTGACCCAGGACCATCCCACCAGAGCAGCAGGCCGAGGCAGATGAGCTGGCTGCCGCTCTCTCTGAGCTGCAGGCCACCACCGTGCATGAATACCAGGAAGTGGTAGGTGCTGACATGGACACACACTGTCGAAGTTGTGGTGTGTAATTATGTGTTCAGTTAAAGGCTGACACTGTAGTTTCCCTTTCAGAACGTCAAAAACGAGAACATTGCAGAGTGGAAAACCAAAATAGCAGAGAAGACGCAGAAGCTGGTATGTGATCCGGATTCGTATGTCTAAGCTCGTCGAGTCTCTCCTGTGTCATTAGACGTGTGTTTGTGTCTGTTTGTGTTTCAGTCCCAAGTGAAGGTGGACCTCAGTAACCTGAAAGAGGAAATCACCAAACTCAAGTCTCAGATCGTGGAGTCTCCAGAGGAACTGAAGAGCCAGAAGGAGAAGATGAAGGAAGCTGCGAAGAAAATCAAGAACTCCATCGTAAGTAGGAAAATGTTTGGTCTGCAGATGTAACTTGATCTTTACTGTGTTGCGCTGGTGACTAGTTGAAGGCTTAAACCTTCTTGGAAGACAGTTCTCCGTTTATTCTGACGAACGACAAACAGAAAACCAAGTCATTGGCTGCCTTCACCAAATCCTGCACAAAATAAAAGTATATAACAATCTAAGGTCAACTCTAAATCTATAAACTGGATGTATTTGGGTTAAAAATAACCAACATCTGGAGGACAACATTGCATAAAGTTAGGGCTTAAGAGTGAAAATGAGTGGACAAAATAATACCACAGAAGAAGAAATAAAGATTAGGGGCGACTGATCTTAATGTCACACCATAGCAGTGTCTGAAGTGTTTAGTCAAGTATAAGAACAATCTGAGTAAGAGAAGACATTTTGTGTAATTATAATAACATAGAAATACAATCCTGTTACACAATCAGAGCCAATATGTTGGGATTTCTCGCACACCAGTTTGATTTAAAAAATAATAATAATTTTACTTTCAGGCAGAAACAGACGAGTATGTGGTGGAGATACAGAACAGGGTGCAAAGCGTGGCTCACACTGAGGCTGAGCTCCAGCAGATGAACGGTCTGCTGCAGGACCTGGAGAGCAGCATGAACAACACCAGGCTGCGTCAGGAAGAGGTACGCTCAACTCTCACATCCACCTGGGTATCGGCTTTCAAATCCCTGAGCTTCCTTCGTTTTCAGAGACAATCTGTCTGACTGAGCTGTCGTTCAGTGTTTAGAAGCTAGAAGAGAAGCATGCAGCCACAAGACGATTCTACAAAATAAACGCCCCACGTTTCCTATTTTTATTTGTGGACATTTTTCCATTCACATAATTCTTCGGTCACTTGTGTTGCTCTGCTGGATGAAACCCCAACAAAATATGAACAGAACAGCTGTCAGAGTGAGGAAATGTGACCTAATGTTCACTATAGAACACACACAGTAGAGAATGGTAATGGAGAAACAATATTTAAAGAGTTTTTTTTTGTTTTATTCTGATGTTGCATGTTAACAGTACCAGGAGCTGTTAAGTCAAAGCGAGAAGATGCAAAAGGAGCTGAAAAGTCTGTGCAGCGAGGAGGTCCAGCTGAAGCGGGCTCTGGGCATGAAGCTGGATAAGGAGTGCAAACAGAACATCCGCAGACAGAAGAAGAGAGAGACGAAGGAACAGCATGTCCAGGAAGTGTTGGGGTACCGACTCAAAACGTCTCGAACCGTAGAATTAACCTGAGCAATGCGTTCGTTTGACAACCTAACACCAGCTGTTCTCCAGGCAGTGCAACCAAATCCACCAGAAACGCGAGGAGATGGCGGATAAGATCCAAGCGATCACAGGAGAGACCCGTCAGCTGAAGGCCAAGATCAAGAGCCTGAGAGACGTCTGCAGCGAAGACACGGAGAAGGCCCAGGTACTTTTGATAATAGGGATATCTCTGATGGTTTGCGGAGTTCCAGAACGCAACCAGATTTCTCAGTGGTACTACTTAAAAAAAAAAAAAGAAGAAGAAAGAAATCTGAGATCGCACCGGTAAAACCAGTCATTTCAGGAAATAACTAAAAACCACTGAAAGTCTCCCTGCAGTCCAATGACACTCATTAGGCCCACACCTCATTTATTTTTTTTGTTTGCTTTTTTCAAAGCAAACTTTTAAAGTTATCTTGTGATGTGATGCAGTTGAAAATTTGGGTGTTGACCCTAAAAAAGAAAAATGTTGGTCAAAAAACATAAGTTAGAGAACTTGGCTTCATGGTGGAACATGTTCCTGTTTCCAGGCGCTGTATGACACCCTGTCAACGTCAATGGATGGTCTTCACAAGAGGATCGAGATGCACATTACAGACCTGAAACTTCACCAAGATGTTTAACTTGTTTGTTTTTTTTTTTTTTGCTCCTTCTGTCTGTTTAGTTTTTTTATTTAATAATCTTTGTGAATTAACTTTACTGTCTGGTTGGCTAATGAGTGAAATGACTTCTGTCAACATTTTTTTCTCTCCATTTTTCCTCTCCTTTGCTACTATTATATTTTACAAGAAATAAATGAATAAACTGAATATTAGAAAAAGCTTTTGACAAATGTTCAGATTAAGTTGGGGTCTGTTTACACTCATTAAATGAATACAGAATCCTAAAAACCAAAAGAGAAAAACTCATTGAGATTTTAAAAAAATCTAATTTCCTTGTTATAGTTTGTACATAAACTCTGGATGTACTCCACACACATTTTGGTAACACTATTTAAAGAGGTGTGTATAAGACTGACATGACATAACACCTGTCAGAACATGATGAAGTCTCTATGAATGTTTGAGTTGTCATGAAGTGTTATACGGTAAATAAAAGGTTGCATTGAAACTTGTATTAAAAGCGTCATTTACTTCATGACAAAAGTTGTAGACATTCATGTAGACTCCTTAATTTTCCTGACAATGTCACGTCAGTCTTAAGCACAACCCTTCATATAAAGTGTCCCCCAATTTTGTCGAAGTTGAATTACAACGGTAAACAACGTAGATTTGTACCTATAAAAATCCTCTCTTTTTTTTTTTTTTTATTTTTTTACACAAATGTCAAACACCTCTAAACAAGGAGGGGCTCAGTTGATCCCACCATGTAAAGGTTGCTCTTCAGCTCCTTGCTTTTCAAGTGGGATGTGACCTGGACTATAGTGGGAGGCCTTACTGAACGTTGCCGTCTTTGTCCTTGCTCCGCTCGACACGCAGTGCCTTGCGTAGTTCGTTGATTTCGGTAACAAGAGCCACATTGTCCTGCAGAGAACAAATTCATCATTAGCAGCTGATTAATATGTTGAAGATCAGTTTTGATCAGCTACTCAGTACTTGAGTCTTTTTACCAAATACTCTTTTACTACTAAGTAATGTATTTTTACTGGAGTAAAAATAAATTGAAGTAGTTCTAATCTTAACAATTCTTGGGTACCCAGCCCACCTCTGCATGAGACCCACCAAGAATTTCTTTCACCAGCCGCTACTGAGATCAGACCTTCCTATAATGCCCACTGCAATAAACATGGGGGAAACGCTGATCTATAATTGTAGTCTTTACCTTCATCATCTTGGTGTAGAGGTCATCGTGCTGTTTGGCAGATCTGACCAGCTTTTTCTGAAGACTGCTAACAGTCATCTCCAGTTGACCACATTGGAAGCACACGCTCTTCTTAGCGTCAACTGCACTGCTCCTCTTTGCCTAGGAAAAAAAAAAGGATTCAGATTCTCTCGCGCAGGGTCATCCAATCTCAGCGATGTTGTAAACAACATGCATCGAACTAACACTTGACAATTGGCTCTTACACTCTCTGTGCCTGAGGCGTATCGGCTGTATATCGTCAAAATGTTGTCTTTCAGTTTCCTGGGATCCGTGATGAAGGAGACACAAACCTCGAGGTCTGACCTGACCCGCTCAAGAAGCGTAGTCAAATCCTGCACCTGCACATAGGAAGTTGTCAGATGTAGAAATTTCCCCAACCACTTTCAGCGTCAGCAACATTAGTCAGAGAAAAAAAATAGAGCCATCTTCCATTTTCATATTGATATCTTGAATTCAGACTGCTGTCGAGCATTAGCCACCTTCTAGATTGGATGCCTTTCTTTTTTAAAACAAACTATTTTGGATTTTAAGTAAGAACAAAATGAGCTCTATGTCTGTGTTAACCAGGGTTTTAGGTCTTGTGGGGTCCTTTTTCTGTCTACAGTGTGGGGATGTGGGGACCAGTGCTTTTTGTGGGGACATTTTCTTGGTCCCATAGGGGAGAAATGCTGCATTTGGGTTGGGGGTGGTTTGTGGTAGGGGTACGGTAGAGTAAGAGTTAAGCTGTAAAAAATGAATGTAAGTCAACGTAATGTCCCCTCAAGACATAAAATGACACTTGTGTGTGCACGCACTGACCTTTTGCATCTCCTTTTGGATTTCTTTGTCTTTGGTCCTCAGTCTGAGCCTCAGGTCAGATATGGTGACTTTCAGACGAGAGCTGCTCTTGGTGATCAGCATGAGCTCGTCCTCAAGCTGTTGAACAAGGATTATCAATCGTCTTTGACGCGACATGTTTTGTTCATACAAGGATCACACTTGATTTTGATCACATCATTTTATGGACAACGTCTCAGTAAATGACATCAGGCAAACGTTTGGACTGCGATAACACACGGCAATTACGGTCACTCTACAAAGAGTGTGGAGGTGTCGATGTTATCAATGCATGTCCGTATCGCCAAACAACAAAACCCAGGATTGCAAAGTGTTCAGTTAGTTAGAAATTAGTAGTTCCCTTTCCTTTTTTTTTCTTTTTTTTTTTTGCAAAATTAAAACGCACACAAACAAAAAACTTGAAACAAAGACAAAAGAAATCAATCCTTAAATCTATGGCATGTCTTTTTTTAAAGTCAGCTAAAATCAATGAGTTAAGACTTGTAGATGCACGCAGGCAAAACAAAATGGCTGATCATGCTGATGGCTACTTTAATCATGTTATTTCATCCCTTTGAAATACAGTGGGATGGAAGGCCATTGTATCCCATCTCATTGTAAGAAGACTCAATTCTAACAAATAAAAAGAACAAAGTCAGGATGGAACTCCAACTCCCCCTGCCTGGAGCCAATCTCGAATTTTCCGAGCCCTCTCACGTACCTTTTGTATCCTTTCTGCTTTCTGGTTTATGTCTTCCTGGTGTGGCTTGATCTGCTTCTTCATCTCCTTCAGCTTGAATTCCAAGATGACCTTCAAATTCTGCAGATCGTGGTTCATAGTATCCATCCTGGATATGACTTTGTCCTGCATGAGAACGGGCAGAGGTGGACCGTTCACTCTGGGTTCCCACTACAGTCAGTTCCTCGTTTACCCAAGTTCATTTAATTCTGTCTTTTTTTTTTTTTTTTGTTGGTGTGCAAAACTAAACTTGTAATGTGAAACAAAAAGCACGGCGGGACGGTGCTCCTCACCTTTTCCTGGCTGGTCTTTTTGTGTTTGGAAACCTGTTTCTTCAGAATACAAATATCGGTCTCCAGGGTGCGGATGAACGCCACCAGAGACATGTGCTCCTTCTTCATGGAGGTTATGTCACTGAAGTGGTCATCGATCTGCTTCTGGAGATTGTGGATCTGCGTGACCGCCATTAAAAAGACACTGTAATCTTTCCGGGTAACTGACACCAACCAAAGTAAACAAAATTTAAAGATTAGCTTGAAAATCTTTGGTCACCTTTTGTGACATAATGCCACTGTTTCCCTTCAGCTTGGTGAAGGCCTCTTTCTCTGACTGGAGTTTCTTCTCATACTTGTCTTCCATGGAGTGGAGCTTCTGGTGCTCTTTCTCTGCTGCTTGCCGTAGGGTTTCTTCATACTCTCTGATCCTTTGCTCAGCCTTCTCCTGATACTGTAAATGAAATAAAATCAGCGAGAATTCAGAGGCGTCACGACGACGCGAGCGGTCCCGGACTTCTGCCGCTTTCCTCCTCATTCTTTTAAACCTTGTTCATGTGTTGAGTCTTCAGTTGCAGCTCGTCCTCGTAGATCTGCGTGACCTCGGCCAGACTCTGGGTCCGGTCCTCCTGCGCATGGATCAACTGCGCCTCGTACTCCTCCTGCATTTCTTTGTGCTTCTGGAGAAGCTGTTCGTACTTTTCGTGCTCCTCGGTCAGCTTGGAGGTGTAGAATTGCTCTGTGTGGGATAAAAAATATGTATAAACTTCCCTTTGAGCTCATAAAGAATGCATCGGATAGGCAATGACGACGCCCCCGTTGTCCTACCTAGATACTTCAAGTCTTTGCAGTGTTTCACTTCGAGGTCTTCAGAATTCTGCTGGGTTTCTTGTTCACACCGCTCTATTTCGGTGCTCAGGATCTGTGAATGTAAGAGTTTCAAAGAAGCATTCTTTTGAATCACAGGGATTTTTGGAATCTACTTATTGCAGTGTCTTAGTATGTTGTTTTTTGCTTGTTTTTTTTTACCACAAAAAAAACAAGCATTGAACATTCAATGCTTTTCATTGAATGTTTTCACCATTATGAACTTGCAAAAGTGCTCATACCTCTTGAGCATTTTCACACTTTTGTCATATTACAAATAGAAAACTCAAAGGCATTTTACTTGGCAAAGCAACAACAAATACAACGTAATTGTGAACACACTGCGGATCTATTTCGTTTTTCTACAGTCACATTTTTGTCCAGAAGGGACTCGGTTTACAGGACGTTCGACAGGGCTGAATCCAGAGCTACCCTGGGAGAAACCTTGTTAAGACTTGAGACTGTGGTTTAGATCTGCTAAAGTGACAAAGTGCAGCTCCTCCAAATATTTAGTCAAGGTGCAGACATAAACACAGCTGACATTTTGGGGGAGGACTTCATCTAATCTGAGCTTCATCTGACTGTAATAGACAATCTATGATAGATTATTTGTCTGTCCAATAATTTTACACCGATTTATCGGCCAGCCTACTTATCAGCATACATTTCCTTAATTTTGGGAGATCGGTGATCGGCCGATACTTACAATTGAAGCAGATCTTATGTACGTCAGCAAAGGAAGGGAGGGAGGAAGAAAGGAAGAAAGGAAGGGTGGAAGGATGGATATATATATATATATATATCCATCCATCCACATATATATGTATATATATATATATATATATATATATATATATACAGATGCACACGTCTGACCGACAGCAGCAGACCTGCTGTGTTGTTTTCAGAGACTTGATTTCCTCCATGAACTTCTTTGACACTTGTTGAAGCTCCTCTTTGTGGTTCATCTCTTTCAGGCGGCTTTGGTACTCGTTTTCCATGTGCACCTCCTCCAGATGCGTCTTCAGCTCCAACATGTTGTGAGCCTGAAACACACACAAGATTTTACTAAATATTTCAGCTGCATCTCAAACAATTCTTTTCATTATCTTCTGCTCTCCTAAAAACATCGTAAACTCAGGATGTTTTCTTTTCCATCCAGAGATATTAGGTTTTTAGGGTTTCGGATGTTCCGTAGTACTTGAACATTGTAGCCAATACGTTCGGTTTTCGGGATGGATGAACCATGTACTAGTTTGAACTCCAAACACACATCTAAACTGGTTTGGGACGAGGCTAATATTGAGCTTCTTGGGTGGATCTGACTTTAAGCACAAGTACTAGATATAAAAGCTGGGTAACTGCCAAGAAATCAAACAATTAAAAGTAAACTCCACAAATATTTGGCCAAAAACGTGGCCATATCCAGTTAGAATAATGTTAGACGCTGGTTCACGGCTGCAAAAAGAGCATATTAGAGGTCCAACTTCTCAACAGACCTTTTCCTTCAGGTCTGTCTTTGAAACAAGAATCTCTTCGGTGTGGACAATCTGCCTGTCGCTCCTCAGACCTCGACCCTTTTCGTCAACGATTTTGGATATCAACAGGCAGCCATCTTCGGACGCCGTCAGCAGGAACTGATCGTCGTACGTTATCTCCATCTGCGGACATTTGTCAGCAGCATTTGTAACGCATTACATGATGGATGAACTGGTCAATGATTTCAGTTTATAAATTGATCATTTTTAACTGACTGACATTAAAGTTTAGTTTTTTTACATTAAGGTCTGGCTGACCTTTCATGACCTCTGGAAACATCTCTTAATTATCTTTAAAATGACAGCGGCACAAATGAACATTGTTACTGCACAAACGTAGCACAAACATTTGACACCAATTGTGTCTGATTCAAAGAGGGGCGACTTCTCTCAGGGTGTTTGGACTCACTTTAGTGACGGGGCCGCAGTGAGCCTGCTGTGTGATCCACTCCTTCTGATCCGGTAAGGGGTATTTAACGGCTCTAACGGTTCCGCCAGTGGTACCAGTGAAGATGACCCTGCCGGACTGAGACACGGCAAGCGCGGTGTGAGCCACCACATCAGCAGGAACCTCCCTCAGCACCTGTGGAGTCGATGTCCAGTTTCAAATCACTTTTATTTCACACTCTCCAAAGTTTGCGTAAAAAGAAATCTTGCTGTAGCCGTTCTCTTTCTGGCCTGGCAGTCCTGTATCTCCCTCAGGATGAGGTCCGATCCTACAGCCAGGACGGTCTTGTAGTCCCAGGAGAAAGCCGCGCCGAAGTAGCTGCAGGCCTTGACCACAGTCTCACACTCCAGCTTCCCGGTGTGGATGTTCCACTCGTACACGGCGCCATCTGTCCCACAAGACACCAACCGGCTGTCGTCGAAGCTCCACTCAACGGTCCGCACCTGATCGGCGAGAAGAACCGACGACTGGATAAATCCCACCTTTTGGCTTGAGATCCGACGGCCAGCCGTCTGTTCACCGGCATCAACTCACCTTCCCAAAGTGGCCGTTTAGATCGAGAATGTTCTCAAACGAGGTGAAAGAGTAGATGTGAATGACGCTTCCGTCGACGGCCGCAAACATATGGCCACCGTGGCTGAAGGCACACTGGAAGGATGAGGAGGAAGCAGGTTGAAACAGGATGTGCACGGGAAGCAACAGGTTTCAGGGTTGTTGTTCGCACAGCGAGTACGATCACCTCTCTGCAGCCGGGCAGCGGAAACTCTTTAAAGGTGCGGATGTCGTCGATAAACAGGTTCATCAGGCGGAGTTTGTCTGAAAAGCCCACCAGCACAAAGAGGCCCGTGGGGTGAAGAGCCACGCTGAACGCCTCCTTTCGAAACTCTTTGTACAACTCCACCTCTCTTTTGGAGAAAAAAAAAAAAGACATGATATGTGGACTGTCAACTAAAAAACTAAAGTTTAGGGTGAACTTTTAATTTTTTTTGTTTTTATTTTTTACAAACATTTCCCTGTCAGATCATCTCTATTAAATAAATAGTCAGATCTGTGGCGTGTTTTCGTAGGAAAGACTGCTTACTTGCTTTTTATGTCAATTTTTGCACGTCTTTACAATCACAAACTTCTGTGTGTTTTCTTGGGATTTTCTGTGTCAGATCTTGTACTTGCAAACAATTGCATGAACAAATAAATATATGTTGCTTGTGGTCACAGCTACCTTTTTGTTTACCTTAGAGGCTAGTGTTCTGACTGCAAGTTAATGTGAAATTGTAAGAAAATGTTAATAAATAATTTTGAGATAAGTTGTTTATGCACATATTCTGTCCTCGGTGTTTGGGAACATCGGCGTCTCCTTCAACTATTATTCTTTAATCCCACTTTAATAACTAAAAATTATTATTGTTATTATTATAGAACAATTGTATTAAATATTGTAGACATATAAATGATAAACCAATTTATCCTTTTATCCACCATGCACCATGTTTTTCATATTATATCGGTTAATCAACAGAAGAAACTGTGATATTCACTGTTGTAATAATATGGTAAAATACATTAAATTTGTGATTGGAAAATAACAAAATGTAGAAAAGCTTAAAGAATCTGAACAGTTTCATAAACCCCCAGTAGGTTTATTTACTTTTTTTTTTACTTTTTTTTTTTACTTTTTTTTTTTACTTTTTTTTTTTACTTTTTTTTTCCCCCATGAACTGCAGGAATTAGCTGCCATTCTGGATCTGCCTGAAACAATGAGGTCACAAGAAGAAAAGGAAACAAGGAAGTCCTACTTTGTCTCATAATTCCAGATCCGTACGGAGCAATCTAAAGAGCTGGTGGCCATGAAGGGCTTACGGATGCAGATGGACAAACCAGTGATGGATTCAGAGTGGAAGGGCTGGGACAAAAAGTCAAAATGTAGATGTTCCTCCTGATGGACAGAGCACAGCTTACATCAACTTCAAAAATGTTTGAATCGACACCTCAAATAAGGAAAAAGATAGCGAGACGTCTAAGCTTTTGCAAAACTGGACTTTTGAACTGGAGGACTTGCTCCACACAAAAGCAGGTCGAAATCGTGGAGCTGCAAAGTATGAATTGCTAATCTGTTAGGCTGTGCTAATAGCAGCACCCGCTTCATTTCAGCAGATGAAAGATTAATGCTGTACAGTTGGCCTCGGTCTGTGCTGACAGCCAGTGTCTCCTCTGCAGGACTCATGCACATGGTGTCGATCTCCTGACACTGGGGTGGAGCTGAGTCACTGCTGGCTGGAGCTGGGAGAATCTGGCACAAAACAAAAAACACTCATTAAAACGCAGTATCCATGTAGTCCTAGATACATTCACACTGTTACCCAGTTACTTGAGCAACTTTTTGTATTTTTACTACCCTGTATTTTTCACTTTTGCTTGTGTAATTTTATTATGATCCCGAACCCCATTCAGTGGGAAAGAGTATTTCTAATTTTACCCACTGAATGAAGAACAAACATGCTTTAACCAAAAATTCACCAGACACAGACACACAGCAATTTTTGGGTACTCTCCCCACCTCTGGCTGTCAGTTACAATAACATTCACAACGGGAATATTTACTTGTATCTCTCTGCTTTTTCTATAGCCGTCATCCTCTATCCTTTCAAACATACAGACTGTGTCTGGACCGGTGGAGCACACAAAACCCTTGGAGTAGGACAGGATGGCGGTGATGCAATACTTAGTCACGCCTTCCGTCACATTGCCTGCTTTGATTCGTCTCACTTGCAGGTTCCTGTGCAGAGACGCGAAAGCATTACGGGCAAGTTGTGTGCTGTCTCTAAGAATTACATTTCAGAGAAATAACAGATTCAATGGCAAGAGTTTATGGTTAAAACCAGAAAAATATGCAGTTTGTTTCAATATCTTACATTATGTTTCAATATCTTACAATATGTTTCAATATCTTTTTTTCATCTAGCGGTAAATGAAAAAACAATAAACCAATTGCTACTAATGTTGAGGAGGAGTGCCGTCTTCCAAATAGTTGGAAAGAAACAATGTCGGTTTCTTTAAGGATACCTTGGAAACCATTCATGTAATCCAAAAAAAATTATATGTCAGCAAATCTGAAAAGTCCGAAAACTGTCATACAAGTTATGTTTGCCATAACATAGCTGAAGGCATAATCATCTCATCTTGAACGTCAATAAAACAATAGTTCGGGTCCCGTCCTCGGTTCTGGCGACAACACATGTCTTTCCCACCTTCTCTCTACTGTTGAATAATGTTCATTACCGCCAAAAAAGACCTTAAAAACAAACAAACAACAAAAAAAAAGTTTGGGAAAAAAAACAAGTTAGAATATGGCACTGATCGCAACTGATGTCAAACTACTAAGTTAGGAACAGCGCACCGTAATCCTGTGTAGTGAAAGAGTACAATTCAAATCATTTTCTCCACAGCGATGAAAAAATGACAAAGTCAGATCACAGAGGGTTTTATTTCAGAGACGCTGTTGTTGTACGGATTTCTGCATGAGCTGTTTCATGGTTTTATTGCTTAGTGTGTTTTGGGGGAAAACGTCTGTGTATTTAACCGCTGATTTTGTTTGTGATAGGCTGATTTAGGTCATTAACATGTACAGATTAATGCCCATCCATATTTGTTTGCAAGTTGCAAAAAAAACTCAAGATGAAGAATTGTTTTTTTACATGCCCAGTGTTGTGACACTGCTGCTCACAGCAAGACAGGATATCTCATCGGTTCACAGGCTTTTCTGAATTGTTATTTCATTGGAAAAATTATCTGTGAAGCATTGACGAATCAGAATTTTCACCTAAACCAATTGCCGAGCGGGGAACTTGGGAAAATAGGCCCAGATAACTTTTGTGCTAGCGAGCGCTCGCTACCACAAGTTTAGATTGTAAAGTTTACAACCTAAACTTTACTCGTCACACTCAGGTGAAAATTCCACATCACAAAGTAAAAAGTATAATTCAAATTTCCACTCTGACCTCTCATTTTGGCCCTGTGCAGTTTCAGAAGACACCTTGATCTCCCTCCTCACGTCTCCAGACTGAGACACCAGCAGCCTTCCTGTGTCTGTCCCTGCTATGACTCGGTCTTCTGACACCCAGGTGTGACACAGGATGTTGATTGACTCCACCTTCGCAATGCTGTTCTGTTTCATGTTGCCTTCTGAGTACCGAAAGAGTTTGAATACGCCCTTGCCGCTCACACAGACCTGCATGTTGTTGTGAGGACTGAAGCTGATCTGGAGAGACAAAACAAAACAAAACAAACAAACAAAAAAGTAGCGGCATGTCGCATCCCAGCTCTCCATGTATGAATGAAGGTGTGACTGGGTCACCTGTGAAATGGGATTATTAGAGTTGGTCGTCTTCTCTGTTGCCAAGATTTTGTTTTTCTCCCAACTCCAGAAGATCAACAACCACTGTGGGGCTCCGCTTTGACCGATAAGGTACTTGGAATCAGGAGAGAAAGCCATGCACAAGAACTCTTGAACTAGAAAATCTCCCGCAGTCAGAACGTTTCTCTTCGTGCCATCTTCCTGATGAAGGTCGAACACGGTGATGGAGGCCTTCTGAGCCTTCTCCGATACCGCCAAGTAGCGCTGGTTTGGACTTAGAGCCAAAGCACGTAGGCCAAGACTTCCCTCTGAACCTGAAGGGGCACACAGAAAACAGAAGCCAGTAAATAACATTTATTGCAGGTGAAGCATAGAGTTTACTGTATGGTTCACAGATTCTTTGTAATATCCAAATAATGTATATTAATCTGCTTACAAGCCAGTCAATGACAAGCCAAACCAAACATTGTCAGTTACCAACTTGACCCCTTAATTGATTTTGTGTATGATTTTATTACATTGTTCTGATCAAAATTGCTGAATTACACGTTGCCTATTCAAATGCAAGAGAGAAGAGAAAGGTGAGACAGTGACTGTGGCCTCACACAAACACACAGATTAGAGCCAACAGCTGTCTCTAGTAGTTCCACTGCCAACATCTCACTGGAGAACCGCAGAATTGCACTCTAGTAAGTAATCATTTAATATGCAAAAATGACCTCATCAGTCGGACCACAATATAAACTTATGCGGAAATTTTGGTACTTTAAAATGACAGTAATTCACGCAAGTAACAAAAAATAACAAAAGAAGGCAAAAGGCTTTTTCTTTCCTCCCAATGCTGTTTATTTAAATAAAAAAACTTTGAAACTTTAACAAAAACTGCAGATGTGTGTCTGTGTCTGGCAAGTTTTTTTGTTTGTTCTTCATTCAGTGAGTACAGAACCCAAAGATTTTTACTCAAGTAAGTGCAGCGATACGTCACAATAAAATTACTCTAGTAAAAGCAAAAAGTACAGCGTAGTAAAAAATACTCCTAAAAGCACAAGTCTTGAGATTCTGTTTCAAACTGAATAGAAACACCTCTGGAAAAAAATGAAGCTTCTCTGATTTTACTCTTTATAAGTATTTGTTTGAGTAAAATGAACATTGCTCATTTATTCTGCGAATTACTGACAACACGACTCTTAATTTTGTTTGTGAATGCATGTAAACAAGCAGGCAGATTTAGAAAACCGCACCAACGAGTATCTTCTCATGGGTCTTAGCCCTGCTGGGGGCTCGGCCCCCCTAAAGGTCAGATCCTAGAATCGCCCCTGTTACTTCCTAACTGCATATTTGTCAACAGCCATGTGTAGTGGTAACATGTAATCTGTCTCACAGACATACTATTCTTTTCATTTTTCACTGCTATAAATGTGCCGTGAACCTGAAAATGAAGAAAGTACAGGTTTTGTGGCGATCCAATGGCGGAGATTAAGTTTATTGTTTATATATTGATTATATATTGGACTGATTATTTTTCCATTTGATCAGATTGGCCTGGATTCTCTTGTTTTCGCATTTAAAATACAAAATGTTGTATTTACTCGGGGTATTTTTGAATGAATAGAAATGTCATCGTGTTCAATCAAATATCTCTGCTGACAGCGCGGTGGCAGGAAGCTCCTCGGTCACGGCGTACCTGGAAGGAAGCGCTGCCATCTTTTGACGGTGTTGTGGATCACACAGCTGTTCCCGCTGGGGAACACCACCGTTTGCTCGTCGACGAAGCACAAATTGTTCTTCACGCCTTTCCGGAGGCCGAAAATGAAATGGGGCTGAGATAACACGGTCGACATCGCGTCGAAAGCCGCGGACAAACTTTAGACGGCCGCAAAGCTAGCGGGCGGGGAGGTGAAAGGGCACGACCTACAACCTGCAGGTTTCCTCGTGCAGTTTGAGTCACGTTGCTAGGCGACGTGTCAGATCCCGCGATAAGCTGAAAACGAAAGTTCTAATACTCGTCGCCTGAATTTATTAGTTATATGTCACAACTTAGGAATGCACCTGTTTCTTTTTATCATTATTATTATTATTATTATTATTATTATTATTATTATTATTATTATTATTATTATTATTATTATTATTATTGTTGTTGTTGTTGTTGTTGTTGTTGTTGTTGTTGTTGTTGTTGCTTCTGTATTTTAAAAAAAAATTACCTGTAAAGGCAAACTATGTTTTTGGAGTTAAAGGTTGAAAACCTGCTTTTTTTTTATTTAGCTGTAATTGTCCTGTGGTACACTGTATCACAGCGAAGGATATTTCAAATGTTTTAAAAGTTTAAGGGTTTTGTGATGTTTTACAATGTTATTCCTCGATGGTTGTCTTCATTGAACTTTGAGAAGCTTCGTTGCTTAATTGGAGTTGACAACAATTAGCGTTTTTTGCTGAACTGATGAAAGACTGAAGATCTTCCTCACACTGAATGTGGTCAACATGCCCAAACTTTCACTTTCTCATTATGAACCACTTCATCATCAGCTTCGCTTTGCTTTGGTGATGATGCTGGAAAATAGACGCAGGTCCTTCACCAAACTGTGCTCAAATTGCATGGAGGAAGTTGAATTAATGATATTGTTTTGTTTTTTTTTTCCTCTTTTTTTTGATAGGAAAACATTTCACATCAAATAATAATAATTTTTATTTTATTCATAGGCACCTTCAGACAATCTCAAGGTCACTCCATGAACAACAACAAAAAACAAACTGGTGAACAAGACAAGCAGTAGCCACACACGGACCAGTCTATTCTCAGGTGGCCAATATAATTTATGAATATAAATAGAAAACAATGTGCAGTCACTTTGTGTTCCTAATAGTGGCGTCAGTTGGGTTCTGAACACCCACAAAGGAACAGTTGTTGATGTGCTGCTTCACTGACCAACCTTCTTAACACTGAGAGCTGATGTTGCCGTGGTTTCATCTGAAGCTGTTTTGATAGGGCCAAGAAACCTTTACTCTGCTTTGTAATGATCAAGTAGACAAGTTGGACGCCCTCCTTTACAAATGGTGACCGTGGTGGCAACGGTGGTAGAAGTTCATCCATCTCAGTCGGTGGGTTGCTGGTTCAATTCCTGCTCTGTTGATGTGTCCTTGCCTGCTGATGGTGGTCAGTGGGTCCAGTGTTGGCTGTCAATATTCCCCAGGGAAGCTGTGGCTACTATCCAGTAGCTTTCCACTGTCAGTGTGTGAATGACTGAATGTAGTGTGAAGTGTTTTGGACTTGATAAAGTACAGGCCATTTACCAAATGTGACGTGGAAATTCACACATAGGGATGCTTGAAAATGAAACATATTATTCTTAATATATATGTGGTTTTCTACCATAGGCTTATCTGAGAAGTTTGGGTATTTCTCAAACAAACAAGGTGTCTTTAATGTTGTGACGTCTGTTCTCGTCATGTTTTGCACCGTGGTTTGGATTGTGAAAACTGACATGGATCTGTTTGTTTTAAAGCCTGTTGTGACTCTTTAGGTGGAAGAGTGAACAGCCCTTTTCTACATAAGGAAAATAATATATATTATCTCTGTGGGCTGCACAGTGGTGCAGTTGGTAGCACTGTTGCCTTGCAGCAAGAAGGTCCTGGGTTTGATTCCCAGCCTGGGTCTTTCTGCATGGGGTTTGCATGTTCTCCCTGTACATGGTGGGTTCTCTCCAGCTTCCTCCCACAGTCCAAAAAAACATGACTGTCAGGTTAATTGGTCTCTCTGAATTTTAGGTGAGTGTGTGTGCATGGTTGTTTGTCCTGTGTTGCCCTGTGATAGATTGGTGACCTTTCCAGGGTGACCCCATCTCTTACCCGAACGTCTCGCTTCGGGCGAGATGTTTCAGGCGACCTGACCCGAAACGACCATCCTGACCCCACTAGGGTAAAGGGTGTATAAAAATGGAGGAATGGATTTTATCTCTGCCTCAATGGCCACAAACTCTGCAAAGTGTCTGAAAGAAATCCTTGATTCCATAAATATAACTTCAGCCTGGTGATTACAACTTTTGATTCTCCTTCAAAAACGTGACATGGCTTGAAGACATGCGTTCAGGACATCTAAAAATGTCTGTAAACCCTCAGGATCCCCTCAAGCCCATTAGACCTTTTACACAATTTGCCTCTGAAACTCTTTGGACAATAAAGGGTTAACCATAATGCTGGTCAAGTCTTCACCATTCTTCATCTCTGCTACAAAATGTTCAAGACAATTTTTTGCTGGACCTGTGGCATAGCTTTTCATTAGGCAAAGCTTGTCAGCAGATATGCCTTTACAGTCCACAAGTGAGGTGAAAGATGTCCTCCGTTCATTATCGGTAATTGGGTCTCTGCTGAAAACGGTTGGCGTTGGTCCTGGGATTCTGTTAAAGGCTCTGCTATTTTTGAATAGCTCTGGCTAACTGGGAAATCTCTGCTTGAGAGGCTTGAGGGTTTGAATAATTTGTTAGAATTTTTGGGAGTTAGCACTTTCCTTTGTGGCGTCAATGTCGTGGGCAAGCCAGTAGGGGGTGCTAGTGCTGCATAGTGCCAATTTCATATTTCTAGTTTTCTTTAAAAGACTTTTAAGACCCAAACCCACACTGGAAAGAGGACACAAATACAAAAGCAACAACAACTACTACAAAAAAACAAACAAACAACAAAAAACCTACAATTTACAAAATTAAAGATTTACTGACAAAAAAACTGTACTCAAAGTAAGTTCAACCTCAGGCACATACATCAAGACTCTAAATAAAGAACATAAAACTCCAAGGCCGTTAATAGGAATGAGACATGAGGCTGCACTGAATAAAACCCCAAACCAAACCAAAGGAAAAGAAAAGAAAATCCAATGCAAGGAAACAAAAATGGGAAAAAAACAAAACCGGAAAGGAAGTCGAGAAACATAACAAGAGTGGAGAGGGGAAAACAGCAGGGTCTGACTGCATGGCTGATGAAGACGGCTCGCGTTACAATGGACACGTCACTGCTTCATTTTGCGTGTCGGATTTCAAAATAAAAGTGCGACGCGCGGCGAGCTGTTGTGGGTAGTTTGGTTCACGCGTCAGTAGAGATAACAGCATCCGAGTGGAGCGTTTCTCATCAACAGTAGCTGAAATGAAGCCAAGAATAAAAAGAAGAAAGGAAAACCCCATCTGGGAATACTTTGAACTAAAACACAAGGTTCTGTAAATAAAAATGAACCCCCACGTTATGTTGCTCAAACAAAATTTGCAAGGCATGCCCATCCTGGACGAGACGACAGAGGACGTCTTTAAGGACCTCAATGAATTCAAGTCAACTTTAAAATCTTTTCCATAAGAAAAAAAAACCAAACAAAAACAAACAAACAATGAATAAGTGTGTAGAAACATCAACATTTAATCAACAATGTATCCAATAAATCGGATAAATTTAGCTTTTAAAGCTAGAGAATCGTTAATAAGGTTGGTTTACTGTGTATATATACATACTGGAGACCAACTACGTTAAGGTCTCCTGGGGCGGTGGGCCCAGAGGGTGGCGGTCTTGTTTCAGCAGGAGATGACGAGGTTGTGGAGTGACTGCTGACTCTGCACCCTCTGCAGACGTCCGTGAGATGAAAGGATCTCGCACGCAGCCAGTTCGTGGTAAAGAGCGCCGAGCACCTCCAGGATGTGCGCTTTGCCTGTGAGGGAGACGGGAGCAGACGTGAGCCGAGTCGGAGCACATTCACAAGCAGACCAACAGAAAGTTCCCGCAGTTCCCCGCTCCGTCTAACAGCAAACGCCGCCGTCTCGTTCAGCGGGAACTCGGTGTCGTGCTTTGGCCGTGCGCGTTCCACTAACCGTGTTGCGGGTTGCTGCCGGACTCCAAAGTGCTGAGCAACATTTTCCCCAGGGACCTTCGAGAGACGTTCTGAAACAAGACGGCGACGAGTTTCAGCTGGATGTTGGGTCATTAAAAGGCACTTTAAAAGAGAAACATGACCACACACACACACGCACACGCACACACACACACACACACACACACACACGTGCAACAAGTGCTATATACGTTCTCATTCTCTCACTGTTGGGATTATGAGACGTAAGCCTAATCAGAAACTTTGGAGAAGGACAGAAAACAAGTAATTACAAGTAAAGAGGAAAAGAAAACAGCAATTTTGGCATTTATGTCGTTAAACTTGTAATTATTTACAATTAGTCTCGTCTTGCAGATATTTTTGGAAGCTGATTTTGATTATTGATCAATAATCCTGTTTTATGCTCTGTGTTTTCATTAGTGAGGCAGACAGAAAGGCTGCTGTCAGCTTGAGACTTTTGGAACCTTTGGCTGAAACTCCTATTTTCAGTGGATTCCATTATCCTGGGTTAAGTCTAAAATCATTCACACAAAATTTAATGTCAGTGCCGATTAACTTATAAAGCACTTTAAAAACAGCTATATACAGCACTTTTTTTGTGTTTAAATGTCTCTTTCATTTTGACTGCAAAGCTTGACACACACCTGCAGTTTTTAGTTTCTTTTTATTATTATTATTAGTGAAAGAAACTGATTTGGAAAAATGTTATAGACTTTTTTTGTTGTTATTTATATGAATTATTGTCAGTTTGGTCTTTAAAAATACCAACATTTATATTTAACTTAATATTCTGGTCTGCCTGATGATGTAATTTTTAAATATTAAAGGATTTATGCTTTGATCAGTTAGTCAATAGCTGAGCAGACTTTTTACCAAATACTTTTTTAATCTCACTTGAGTAATTTGTTGGACGGATCCTTTTTACTTTTACTCGAGTAAATTCTTTGGGTTCTCTGCTGGCAGGGCTACACTTATGCCAAGAACGTACCAAGAAAATTGATTAGATGAGAGTCTGATATTCACTTTTCATATCATGTACATTTTTGAGGCTTAATCAGCTTTCTTGATTAAAACGTACTCCATCTTTAAAAGGTCTATCAGTGCAAGTTTGACACACAAATAACAAAAAAAAACATTCATTTGCCACAGTAACAGGTATAAAATGTCCTGAAAAGACTATTGCTCGAGGACTAAATCAGAATTGATTTAGTCACAGAACGGCGACGCCGACACCAACCAAGTCTCTGAGCTGCCGCAGAAGCTGCAGGATGTCCACGAGCTTCTCCTCCACCAGCGACAGACGGAGCTTCTCTCTTTCCAGCGACTGCAGCTCCACGGCGAGCAGCTCCGTGTCCTCGGCCCTCTGCTGCAGCTCCCGCACCAGAGAGTCCTTCATCTGGAAGGAGATCAAACTGATGCACTGCAACACCAGGATCCTCACTGCATTTTAAAAAACAGTACTTTATGTGAACTAATTAGTGAAATATACATCAAAACGGTGTTTTAAATCCACAATTATTCTTCATGTTGGAAAAGTGTCACCTGAAAATAATTGAGTAAAGGTCCGTCTGTCCGTTGGCTCTTCGGAGGAGGTTTTGTGTTTATGTCACGTTTGATGCAAAAATAAAAAGAATATATATCTCTCTCAACGATCGCAGAAAAGAAACAAAAACAAATCTCTACAACAATCAAACACTGAAGACATAATTTATGGGTTTGTTTGGGTGAAAACAGACCACAAAACTACGAACCAATCAGAATTGATTCAGGACTCCACACCATGCAGGCAAAGTGTGTTAAAGGGGAAAGCGACAATCACATCCTGATAAAGTGACTGCGCTCTGTGAGTGTTGTTGATGCTTCCGCAGCTGTGTGTGTGTCACCAGAAGAGCTCTGCAGCCCTCGGCCTTTGGGGTGAAACAAACATCTATCATGTGCAACGCAGCTGCATTCGTTCTGTGTGACTCTATTTTCACCCCCTGGATAAACACCACAACCTCCGGGTCGATCACCAATAATGTGACAATGGGGCGATTGATCTTTTAGTTATTTATTTTATTTAAAAATGACATAAACCCGATTAGGAAGTCGGGGTGCACTGGTTGCAGTTTTCTGGCCGATCTCCAGCTACCGATCTTTAAAAAGCCTGACCTGCCGATTCTGATTTTTGCCGGCACCAGTTCTTTTTGTCTGAAATGTCGCTACATACAGGAAGAAAGTTGCTGAGTTGGCAACAGTGAGGTGACTGTTGTAAACTGCAACCGTGCAGACATGACCTGGTGGGCGGGGCGAACAGCCAAACCTGTCTCACTGCAGGGCAGAAGACGACAGCGGTTGATTTTTAGATCTTTGCTGAGGTGGAGGCGATTGGAGGATAAGATCGGCTTCACGTGTAAGGATCAGCCGATAAAAGAGCTCTCAAAATTAAGGAAATCTATGGCGCTCAGACCCTTTTCCTGTCTTTGATTAGCTGTTTCTAATTGGCATCGGGGTAAAGCAGAGGAGCTAAATCTGACCCAGGCATCCTGGTTGGGTCAAAGGTCACGGCTGGTGGTGTGTACCTGGTCCATGTTCAGCTCTGCTCGGCTTTCCTTCAGCTTCAGCTCCTGGTGCAGCCTGGTGACTCTCTCCAGGAGCTCCACCACAGCACTGTGACACTCTTCGCTCCTCGAGCTTCCGAAACGAAACATCAGCTTCCCCAGAGCCTCGTCACCACATCTGGCCAAGACAAACAGCAGCTCATTCTGTCTGCCGTCCTAAAGTATTCATTCCCCTTCTGCTTTTACAAACACAAACCTCACTGGTGTTTGTGCAACATGCCGCCACAGAGGACTAGAGAGCTGAATGAAAGGCATGCAGTGCAGGATTTTTGTGCATGCAGCACATTTCAAAGGAACCTTTCACCCCTTCCACTCCGTACGGACATGTCTGACGCCCAGGTGAGTTTACCTTCCGCCACAGCAGGACAGCCTGGTTAGGATCCTCTTCACCTCCTCCACCTGCCTCTGTTGGTCTCCGGCCCGTTGGTCTCCGGCCCGTTTGTCCTCTTCTTCATCCGAGGCAGCCTGGCCTTCCACCGAGCGGAACAGCTGCTCCTCGACCGGCACTGCAGCACATCCACAACGTTACCGCTGCAGCGCCGTTACCTGAGAACACCTCAGAGCTGCAGCGTGTGTTATTCTGCACTGAAGGACTAAGAGCTCGACAGTCATTCAGCGTTTCTGCAATGACGAAATGTTTTTAAGATTTTTTGTTTTTTTTCTTCATAGGTTCTTGTGAGAAGAAACTACATGTCTTTTATCTCTGACAAAAACTGGATGATAAAAGTCTTCAGTCTGAGCGTTTTGGACTCTACTGGGACAATTTGTTTACAGAGGCTTCAGAATTAATTCCGTAGTTTTTTTTATTTTCATTTTGGATATTTAAAATGTTTTCCATTTACAGTTGTTCAATGTTCATTAGAATTCAAGGTTTACTTATCTCTGAGAACGTGTTCCCGCATTATATTACTTGAAAACGGTCTCAAAGCAACGATATTATCGTTTGTCGCGATAACATCTGGGGCAGTTTATCGTCCAGCAGAAGCTGTTATCACGACGGGGCCAATAACACAGAGATTCCTCACTCTTGTCGGGGGTGGTCACAGCGCGGCCTGTTGGGGAACGGCGATCATGTTGGCGGTCCTGGCAGCACGGCCGCTGCTCTGCCCCGGCGCTGCTCGCCGGCTGAAGTCTGGACATCTCAGACCTGAAAGACATCGAGTTCAGAACAGGCGCTGAGTCGTTCACTCTTCTACAGACGGCCACCAGGACCTGAGAATTTCATTCGCAGTGTTTATTGCGACGATGATGGAGATGATGAGTGCTAAATGAAATAATGATAGAACTCACGCGATTTAATATAAAATTGGGTGCATGCATTCTGATAGAGACCGATTGTCGGATTAAGTGTGGCGTTTGAACTTAAGCTTGAAGCAGGTATTAAACATACGTTTCTTTTATTAAGCCTATATTTCTGGTGGGTTTTTTTTTATTGCTTTGATGGATTATTCCAACCTTAAATGTTGCATTTTGATTAGCTGCAAGCAGGACATCATCATAATTAACAGTCATTAACCACCAATCTGTGTGGATTGATGTTCTGCTAACAGTGAACATCAATCCATTTAGTTATATTAACACATTTGTAATGACTATTGCTGTCAACTGATTGCTTAAGCGAACAGTGGAAAACTGTGAATCTATGTGCAGGTTTGCGTGGTTTGAATCCTGAGGGCCCACGATGAGAGGCCGTCTCCGCGTTCCCGGAGCAACGCTGCACTGAAGCCGCACTTTACATGCACACGCCGTCGACGGTTCGGTGGGAGCCGACTTGCAAACATGAAAGAAAACATGCAACAAAAAGTGGTGCGCGTTACTGCGCTGCCACGATAATTTTATAGAGGCCGTGTGATGCCGTACGCCAGATCTGGGTGGGGTAATTGAAGCCAGACTCTGGGTCTTTTGAGACATTTTTACAGCAAAGTGGGTCAGTGATAAAACGGCGGTGTAAGTGTGCAGCGCTGGAAGAAGCCTCCAGAAAGCACGGCTTCGTACATGCAGGTAGATGTAGGAAATATTCAGCTGCTCCTGTGCACTTTTAACAACTTTCTTGGTGTCGTAATCAGTTTGACATCTTTTGCCCTGATGTTTAAAAAAAAAAGAGAAAAAAAAAACCTGATGATGCAGTTTGGGTGGATCAGTGCTTCTGTAATGCTTCAAAATTTTCAAACTTTCTTTTGCTGGCTGCCCTTTTTGTTGGGGGGAAATCCAATAAGGAGCCTTCATAAATCACAGTGTAAGTGTTTCCAGATGATGATATCTTGGAGGAGGAAAGCTAAAAGGTTTTTCAGCAGCCTGCCTCGGAAATCACCGGGCGCTCGCGTCCTCACGTCCCGCTATCGCAAGCCAGGCGATGCTGGAAGACATGTCTCTTGGGCTCTCTTTGTTCAGTAGTGAGCGTTACGGACTCACAGGCAATCAGTGGGAGAGTTGTGTTTAAGTCGCTGTGGGGGAGGAGGCCGGCAGCTGTAGTGAAACAAACACAAGGCTTCCTGGTTGCTCTGGTTACGCTCACATTCAAGAGCTCACCCTGCTGAAAGGTTGTCTCCTGCAGGCTAACCAGCGACCGAATGCTCTTTAATTGATTAATTAAAGAGCGTCTCAAGCATTCCTGATGATACGGTGACATTTTAAATGTCACATGAAAACTCTTTGTTTTGCCCTTTAGAAACACTTACTCCTGGATCATCCTCTGAATTGCTTCAGTGGAACTTCTGGGAACCAGGGAGTCCAGCTGGGAAAGCAAACACTGATGCTGATTCGGAAGCAGACGCGTGGTTTGACTTCGCCACCAGCAGAAACTCCTTTTGCTTGAAAGCAAGTGAGGCCAACCTGCTATCTGTGATATGACACAAGATTATGTTGATGAGGTGAAAAGGGTCTAGAGTGGAGTGTTCTGAGAAAGGGGGGAAAAAAAGTGACTTCCTGTTCTGATGGGGTGGGGCTTTGATGATGTGAATATATGACCACAGCAGTATGGTTGGGCAACAAGCATGAATGACTCATGATAAGTTTTATGCATTTTAGCCCTTCTGTGTGAAGGTTACCGGGATTTGCTTGCTTTGGCGAAAACATCACGGTTACCGCTTGGCCACGTCCAAGATTTTGATAACTTTCAATCCCCCCTGTCCCTTAACTGAAGCTGATAGCTCAAAATCCCTAAGAGGAGTTCTTTAAATTTGATTAATAATTGCTGAGGGAAGTTATTAGGCTTTAACTAACTGGGTTTTTAAGACTCAACCTCCTGAACTCTTCTTCAAAGCGACCTTTGGCGGCTGGATTCGCTCCAGGTCCAATAGCTCAACTATTATCATTTTTTTCCATAATCAGGGAGTCATATTCTACAGAATTTGTCAACACAATGACTGCAAGGTGTCGCTTTGTGTTCCTGTTCACCCAAAATAAGCTCATGTCGTTAGCCTTCTAGCATTGAGCTTAACAGTCGTTGAGTGTTTTGTCATTTCGATTTTTATTTACATTTGAGTAGGAGTTTGGGAGAAGTATTAAATGTCTTCAGTGATGTAAAAACATCATATCTGACTTGTCTGAAAATGGCACATAAGATGTCAAAGACTAGTTGCAAAATGGCTCCAAAAGCCTAAGTAGAAATAAAACAAATAAATAAATGGATTCTGTACTTTGAATTTAGTTCAAATTTTGAATTGTTAGCTTTTACCCTGCTAAAGCTTGTGAAATGCAAATCAGAAGAATGCTGATGATCAGAGACAAACTTCCGTCCATTAACAGTGAATATTAAAAAACCCCCAACAGGATCAATAATCTACTTCAAATTCCTAATTACACCACTTGATGTTGCACCATCTAAAGTAATATTTGGGTTGGCTGAGACCAAGGAAGCGTCAGGCCTTCGGTTCAAACAGTCAAGGGGAATCAGTTGCTAAGATCTTTCTATAGGGGAGACTCTGCGCTATTGTTCATTCAGAGGCAGAATGAAAGAAGTGAGCAGAGATTGATGAGGACCGTCGGCTGTTCAGGTTCTCGCTCAATAGGCCTCTCTGTTGCTTTTGTGGTGTTGAATTATTTGCCATCACAGCGTCTATGGAAGAGCGGAGAGAAGACTTTGGGACCCTGTTTGCGTAGATTAGCAGAATGTGGGTCACAGGACAACACCTGGACTTCTCCAATTTGTCATTTGGAATAACCCAAAAGCAGGCCGTAGCACGAGCTTTAATCACATGTCTGCTCATGCCAGCCTGTGTCTTAGCAGCATAAAGTGAACATTACAAGTATTTAGAGACATCTGCAAGCCAAAAAGCCACAGTTGCGGACACTGATTATACGGTTGAAGCAGGAGCAACCGAACGAGAGATAAACATTCAACTGAAACGCTTTGTACTTCAAAAGTTCAATTACACCTTGACTCCCACCGAAGCCAACAGTTCCAAAACAAGAGTTTGAGCCAGACCGGCCGACCGGCCGGCCGACCGGCTGCACACGAAGCTCGCTCAGCGAAGTTCACCAGGTCGGGGCTGAAAATGGAAATAGCTGCCCACGTCAGCCCTTCGACCAGCAAGGCACGAGCGTCTCAGGCATTAAGCCCAAGGTAAACAGAGTCATTCTGTCCTGCTTTAGGAGGATCTACAATTCGGCGCTGGATTTTTCGTCACTGAGGTTCTTCTCGTGCAACAATCTGCCAAAAACTGGCCCCTTTGTTTCAACCAGGCTGACAAATGAGTATTTTTCAAGCCCCGACTTAAAAATGAGCTCGATACACAGGAGGTGACGCTAAACAGCTCATACACAGTATAGCAGACGGAACATCTGTTCCGTCTGCTATACCTCCCAGAGCCAGAACGGCCCAACAGCCCACACACCTAGCTGCACTTTTCACTGGCTATTTTCTTGGGGTATTTTGGCATTTTTGTTTATGCTGAATCACAATGTACAATTTAAAAAAACAACAACATGTCCTCACCTCTATTTCTGCTCATCCAGATTTACATATTAAAGATAAACCATATCTTTAATATGTAAAGATATGGTTTATCTTTACATATTATTATCTTTACATATTGTTGTTGTTGTTGTTGTTGTTGTATCAACCTTCCACACCACTCAAGTCTTCTGGTTCTGGTTCTGCTCTGCATCCCCAGAACCAAAAACATGGAGAACCAGCATTCAGCTTCCATGTGTCACAAATCCAGAACAAACGTCCAGAAAACTGCATAACCGCCGAAACACCGAGTTCCTTTAAATCCAGACGAAACACCCGGCTGTTTCTGAGTTAGTTGAACCGTGTTAGATGAAACATTGACCAACATGTTTGATGTTTAACCGTCTTGGTGATGGCAATCGACAAAACGCAGCGTTTGCTGAATTGTTGTCTGAATGGTGTTTTCTTCATAAATTTGTAATTTTGCACTGTTATGCTTCTGCTGTAATGTACATAACAAAAACTTAATATCGATGAAAATGCATAGGCAGATTATTTAACTTATAACAAGACATTTTTCCCTCTTATAAACAAAATGATATTCCAACGGAACCAGCACTCTTTTGTCAATATTAAGAAGTTATTTACTCAAAACAAGCTCCTGTAACTTGCTGAACAGTTACTTGTCAGTTAGTTTTGTCTTTTCTCCAAGTGCACAAAGAGATTTGCACTAGAAAACAGACCAAAAATACTCTGTAGGATGTTGTGGGTTTTTTTTGCAGTGCGGGAATCGATTATTATTGCAAAGGCCACAAACCTGGCACTTCATGCAGAAAAACTAACCCTGAACACATTTGTGCATACACAGATTCAATCACTACATTACTCAGACCAGGATTGCTGGTCAGAGTACCACCAGAAGGCATGATCTGAGGTCGTCTAAAACACCTGCGGAGTTGCTCTGATGAACGGCTTGATGTTACGCAGAGTGAAGCGTCTGTACCTGTAGTAAAGCAGCTCAGACTCCATCTGGACAACGTGCCTCTGCAGCGCCGGAACATGGCTGGCCTTCGCTTCCAGGTCCTTCACCTTCTCCAGTCCGCTCAGCAGGGCCTGCCGGGCCTCCTCCACCTTCCTCCTCATGCTCGCCTGCTCCGTCTTCAGAAGCCTGTTGCTGTCTTCCAACGCGGCGACGGCCTCCTTGCAGCTCCACAGCTCCTGCTCCAGTCTCTGGTTGCGCGACGCCGTCTCCTCCACCTGCCATTCTCTGGAGCTGTGCAGGTATTCTATCTCTTGGATGAGGTTCTGCAGGCTCTTGAGGTTGCTGTTGGAGCTGTTGGAGCTGTTGGAGCTGTTGTTGTGGGAGGCCAGCGTCCGCGGGGAAACCAAGCGTCCTTCTCTTGGTTTGTGCTTGGAGTGGCTTTTCCAGAGGCCAACCTGCGACGTGAAGAGAGGAGATGAAGACAATCCCACAAACTGACTGAACATTTTGTTGTTTGATTGGTTGACAAAGTTCATTCATGAAGGAATATTTCATATTAAAACAGTCCTGGGTTTGTAAATGCAAGCAACTGGAACATCATGAGCTTTAAAGAGCTGAAATGGTGCAGACAAGTAGAGTGATGATCTTTTTTTTTTTTTTTTTGTCCATTTCCAAAACACCTCAATCATACGCTGTTTACTTAAAGACTTTTAATCTCCTCTGAAAAGTACATATTTAGATTAACTCCAAGTTTACGAGTCAACAACTACATCCACTTTAACATGTTTCATTGGATATGAATAATGTTAAAAAATGATGATTCTTCTGTATCAGAACATAACCTGTAACAATGGCAGCTCACTTTGGAAAAATTACAGAAAAAAACCCAAAAATTATATTCTGAACAAAAAAAAAGTATTGTATTGTCAATGTAATATTAAAAATAAAAAGCAACAGTCTCAGAAACACACTTTTAAAGAATGTGTGGTTTGACATAAAGTTATACTTGTGCTTTTTAAACTCTGTCTATAAATGGATAATATAATAATAATAATAATAATAATAATAATACATTTTTGTTACATTCGTCACAAAAAATGAAAGTAATTCTAACTTTAACAAACTTAACAGTATGTCATGACAAATGGACATATTTGTGAAAACCAGGACCTTTGATCACCCTGGTGATGTCACAGGTCACCTGGGTTCGCAGGAACGCCGTGAGACGTGACATTAGGAGTCCCACGCACGGCAGCAGGTGATTGGAACGGACACGTGGGATGGACTGATGTCCCAGCAGAACAATGACGACATCAGACACTTTTTACAGGCCTGAGTCGTAAAAAGTTCCAGATCAAACGCATTCATTCTGGAGCACTGACTGAATATTTGAGCCTTTTCTTGTCTTTTTTTACAGATCGATTGCTAATTTATCAGCCCGATACGAGAGACACGTCAGACGTCGTCTCCCGTCCCGGTTGCAGCCGTGCTTGACGTCTGTTGGCAGATGAGAGACCGCCATGGTGACTGCCATGGTGACCGCCATGATAACTGCCATGATGTGAGCAGGGACTGCCTGCGATTCAACAACCATCTGATGTTTTCTACTGCAGTGACCCATCCAGACTGTGGGCCTCTGTGGAACCTGTGACGTCTTTTGCTGCAGCTTTTACTTGAGTAATTGCCTGGATTCTCCACCCACTGAATGAAAAACAAACCTGTTTAGACCAAAAAATTCACCAGACACACACCCAAACACACACCTGCTGTTTTTGTTAAAGTTTCACACGTTTTTTTTTTGTTTGTTTTTTAAGTCGCAGAATACACCAGAGTGATTGACAGCGCTAAGACCCTCCTCCTGTCTCTGACCGATTGCCTCAATAAATAAACTTGTGTCCAAGCCTTTCCTCACCTGCAGAGCCAAACAACGCGCGTCGCTGCTCTGCAGCGCGGCTCTCATGTCCTCAACCAGCTCCCTGAGACTCGCATTCTCGTCCTCCAGCTTCCCTATCCTGTCCTCCGCCTCCTCCAGAGCCACGATCTCCTCGTAGCACTCCCTGCTGCAGGAGCCCGGCGAGCCGAGCCTGCAGCCCAAAGCGCGCCGCTGCGCCGGGGAGGGAGAGCAGCCGCCGCTCGCACCGAGCGACAGCAGCGTCTCCCGCCGCTTCAGCGGGCTCCGCAGGCGGATCTGAGTTTCGATGTGCTCGCTGTCGGTCCCGACCAGCAGCCGGTCGTCCTCGTACTGGCATCCCGCCTTCGTGGTGAAGTAGCCGCACAGCTTGGCGTGAAAGTGCCTGAAGGTGAGCGCGCTGGGCAGGTTGTCCAGCACCCCGGCGGACTCTTCCGACTCCGGCTCCTCGCTCAGGCCCAGGACTTCGCACAGGACGTTGAAGTCCTCCTCGGGGATTTTGCCGAGTCCTCCGTGGTCCAGGTGGTGGAATATCTCCTGCAGATACTGATCCAGGCCGGTGGCCAGCACGATGATTTCGTTTTCCACTCCCCGGTCCAGTCCGTAATGGTAAGCCAGAGTGCTCACGATCCACTGCGTCCTGCGCGCCGGGCGGCTGTACGGGTCAGGGGAGTCGGCGGCATCCATCGTTTGGACCGGACAACATTTCCACGAGACGCGAGCCGCTCGCCGCCACTCCGACTCCTTTTGCAGAACGTGTCCCCACTGCTGCGAGAGGAGGCCACGAAGCACTGCCCCCAACATCCACCAGCACACTGAAAGAAAGAGCAACCTTTAGAGAGAAAAAAAAGAAGAAGAAGAAGGAGAATGGAAGCAAATTGAACAAAAGTTTATAGATTTAAAATGCAGGCTTGACTGAACGGAATCCACATGTCAACCAATGCATTTCATTATTATTCATAAAAACAATGAATAAACTGAATAATGATTGTAAAAATCAAAACATGAGCTGCAGTCTCCAACAGATGACGTCTAGTATGCAACGATAGATAGATAGATAGATAGATAGATAGATAGATAGATAGATAGATAGATAGATAGATAGATAGATAGATAGATAGATAGATAGATAGATAGATAGATAGATAGATAGATAGATAGATAGGAACATTTTGTAAAACGCAATAATTTAGGAAAACAATAAAATTATTTTAAATATATTATTTGTCCATCCGTCTATCTGGCTTTTTTTTTTTTTTTCCAATATACGCCTGGAGCTGCACCTGCATATTAAACTGGATAAAAATACACACCACACTTTTCAGATTTTACACCCAAAAGAAATGTGAGGACCACAAAACGCGGGTCCTCAGATCTGAGTTGATTCACAGCATAAAATCCCAACAAAATACTCTGCAGTTTGTGGTCACAAAATAGTAAAAAAAAAAAAAAGTTCAAAGCATGTAGATTATTATTGTTTTTTAAATGTTTTTTTTATTTCATGCAACTAATTGGTTGGTTTTCATTTTTATTTGGGCCCGACATGGACTAGACGACGCACTCCGCAGACTGAACTGCATTTCAATAAGGTTTTACACACATGACAAGCACTTTACTGCAATAAAGATTCCCTCGTTACTCTGCCGGGGTAGAAAAAAAAAAAGCACATATGCTTCAGATAGCAAGCCCTAAAACTTAATTTAGACTTTTCATTAAGGGGGTTTGCTTGTAACGTGTCTTATGGAGGTCTCATAATTAAGCCCCTACAGGTAGAGCAGCGTGTTTAACATCACAGCCAAGCATTCAGGATGATAGAAAACCCTTTTTAAAAAATCCTGCACCTTCACTCTGTGGTGGTTCTCCAGTTGAACTCTTTAAGTTCAACTGGTTCTTCAACACAGGATAAAATGACCTTTAAAAGCTTAAAGGCATAAAGTTCTGGCTCCTTGCAGCAGACTGAGTTCAGAGCTATCTGTCCAAGACTGTTTCCCCCTGGGTGTGTGTGGGAGGGAGCTGCCGGCCCTTATTGACATGTTTTTGATGGAAGCTCCAGATGGTGGAATTTCAGCCAGTTTGCACAAAACAGCCCAGTATTCCCACGCAACACTGGAAAAGAACTTTTTGTCGCAGAAGAAAACTGATCGAAATGAGTAATTCCCTCGTTTCATTCGTCGCTTTTCCGAAAAGCCAGAGGTCAGTCCGGACACTGGATCTGTCTGTCGTTTGGTTTCTAAAAGCAAATGGCGTTGCACTGCGTGGAGATGACCAACTTACCACCTGTGAGCAGGTGATCCTCTGCTTTCACCATCTTTACCTCAGAACAGTATGTTTGACGTAAGGCCTGTTTGACGAAGATTGACAGGATTCTTTTGGATGAAGGTCCATGGATTGAGTGGCAGTAATCTTAATGCACAAATTGATCGGCCAATTTTCTTTCATTTTGGGTGATTGACAATCGGTCCAGAATTAAGCATGAAGCAGATTTTCTCCACAGATCTTTTCTATCTCCCCAACTCTCTGAGGGAGGACTGCGTTTCACAGACTATGCTGGAAGACTTTGCAGCGTTTACGCTGTATTAAATACAGAAACAAATTGGTCAGGGTTATTGTAAATATTGGTGATTGGCCAGAAAACTGGAATTGGACTGATGCTTGCAGGTGATCAAATGTTGCCATTAAAACAAATTTGGCAGTTTAACCCTCCCACAGTCTTAAGAGTCGACTCTTTTCTCTGTGCGGTTCCGTGCATTTTTTTTGTGTGTCCCGTATTCTGACCGTGACATCTGCTGCGCTCCTCCTGAGCGTTGCTGGCGGGAAAACCTGTTCACCCACACCTTGGCTCTTTTTGAAAATTTGGGATGAGCTCGTCAAAGTGAGGTTCCTTTGCCTTTTGTTATTTCCCCACTCACATTTACATTTTGCTCCATCTGATGATATAATTTTTAAATCCTAAACAATTGATAATTTCATCAGCACTTCAGTACTTTTCACCAAATACTTTTTTTACTCTTAGTTGAGTAATTTCTTGGCTGCCTAATTTTTTTACTTTTACCCGAGTGAAAATCTGTTGAAGTAGTTCTACTCTCACTTGAGTCCAATTTAGGGGTTCTGTTCAGCTCTGTGCACAGTTCAGGTTCTACAGGGACATAAATCGCTCACTACATGATCTGACCCCTGACCCTAAAAAACAAAAAATAAAAATCAGTAACATTAACTGTGAACACCAACTGATACACAGTATCGTGATCTTCTTCGAGGGCTGGTCTCGTCGGTGCGTTTGGGCGCCCCCCTCTGGATAATGGCTGCTCTGCAGTCGTGACTTTTCATGACTGGTTGAAGTTGGGACGTTTTGGCGTATTTTCAAACTACAACGTGTCAGGGTTCCAGTATTTCCTGTCGGTTCCAAAGAAAGGTCAGATTTCAGGTCAAAGGTCGTTTTCGTCCCGTGTTCCAGCCTTTTCCTCAGTCGGTGGTGAAGCTGAGGATGGTTAAAGGAGAGGAGCCGGCGGCACGCGGCAGAAACAACGCAGTTCCCAGGTACAGCTTTCAGTTTAAAGTCACTCATTTTATTGCTGTTGAAAACCTGACGGCTGCAACAGAAATATTCAAACGAGTTTACCGTAAATAAGCATCACAAGTTATTCTTATCTTTCCCAGAGAAGACGTCCGATTGGGAGAAGCAGATATGATCCATCTCCTAAACATGTTATTACACACCGCAATTTACAAGAAATCTGGACTTTAGAAAAACAAAACAAAAAAAAAACTGTTTGCTCAACAGCCACGGCTGAGAAAACACAGTCAGTGATCGTGCTGCGTTTCTCCTCCGGCCACAGAAAGGATCTGTGGCGGATCCAACGTCGCAGTACAGAAATCAGAATGTTCTTTCAAGAGGGTGAGAGCAAATATAGGATCTGTTCTCCAAAACCGCCTGGGCGATCTTCTTGATGCTGGCGTCGTTGTTTTCCGGAGAATCTGCGGAGGAGGAACACATTTGTTTAATTATCATCTGTCTGGACTGTGCTGCAGAGTGACAAGCCTTGTAAAAAATATCTCTATCCTTGGAACATTTTGACATTTTGTCACATTCCTTTGTGAAAAAAGACACAAAGTGGAAGTAAAGTGAAGTGAAGTGAAGTGAATGGTGGCTTTTGAGGAAAACAACCAGGGAAGGAACCAACAGGACCAGGCCAAGTTCCCAGGACAAATATTAGCTCAGCGCACAAAGCTAACCTGTGGCTAACAGAAAGTCCTTGTGGAGACAAAAAACTGTTTGCACTGTAACTAAGCTTTTTGGGAAACATCCTTGAGATTAAGGAACGCAGTGAAGTTCAGTTTACGATTGAGACTGATGAAGATATTCGATCTAAACTCCAAAATTCGCTCTATTTTTATTTATTTTCTATCATAATTCACCGGAGAAATGAATGCTGCAGGTCAGACGAGTCGATGCTGTTCCTTTAGATGGGCGATATTTTCATTTTAACAACGAACTGAACGAAATCGACAACCGGCATCAGCGGGAATCTGCGTGCGTGACTGAACTGTAAAGACTTATTTGATGTGAATCGGCGCTACATGAATATTTCTTTTTGGTTTTTGACGTCCTCCATCAACCTCACGTGACCCGTTTTGTCGCTGTATTTATCCATTTTTCAGACACCTATGATGTCTTTTTGGGGTTATTGGAGACTTTTCTGGCGGCGAAGCTCCGCAGCTCGATTCCCGTTTGTCCTGAGCCAGTAAAATACAAGCTGAACTAGAATTAAACGATTTCACTTAAATAATGAGCTTTTATGCGTCTATCAGACTTTACAGGGAAAAATAAATAAAATCACTAAATGGACCAGGAGTTATTTTACATCAAACATTCAGCTTTGCAAAGCGGAGCAAGAAAATACGAGAGCCGAACTTCCCGTCACCAAAGCACAGCGGCCTCTACTTACGTTTCTGCAGCTGAACCAGGGAGTAATTATTCTTGAAGAAGGCGTCGTTGCAGAATGTGTTGGCGAGCAGAACCTGGAAGGAGCGACCATATCACAGCGGGATTAATAAATGAAAACGTGTTTACACAAGAATTCACAGGCTTTGCTCCGCACTCTGTTAATCCGGTTAAAGCCTCAGGTCTTCCTGAATGTGACGCCACAAGCTCAGCACAAGTGTCTGTCGGCGGCTCTTCTCCAGCCACGCCGGACCGGACGGGAGACGACCGGGCGGCCAGTTTCAAATCCCTCCAGAACGGAGTGCAATGTGGGAAACGCTTTAAATATGTCGACGTCATACCGCGGTGGTGAAATTTCACACCGGAAGAGTCGACTCCAACTTTGAAAGGAGGAAAAATGAACTCCGCTCTGCTGGAAATGCAGCAGGTCGGATGTTCAGTTCTCAATGAGAATCGATTTTTGATTCTTTTGCCAAATGACATTTTTCCAGCCGAACAAATGGACTTGAATTAAAGGTGGACTCTTTCTGGGAGGTGAGAGCAGCTTGGATTGTTTTTGGTTTTTTTTTTGTTTTGTTTTTTTAAAGAAAGCCATCAGATCGGACAGTAAGACGTTGACCGCTCGTACGGCCTGCGCGTTGCCCCGCCGTGCCGCCCGGCTCTTGGCCAACACACACCTCGTGGTCGTGGTTCCTGAGGCCGATGCTGATGGAGCGGCTGGCTCTGGACAGGACGGCCGTCATGGCGTAGAGGTTGATCAGGACGTCCGCCACCCTCTTCAGGACGAGCTGTTCGTCCACGATGGTCTGAAATCGGGTTTAAGAGAAACGGAACAATATGAAGCTTCGACTCTTTAAAACTGACGAGTAGAGAGGGAGCAAAAAAAAATTAAAAAATCACAAAAATACTTTGTTTACCACATTTGAGCACTTACTTAATGATGTTCAGAATTCAAAAATACTTGATTGATCCCACGGGGAAATTAGTTCAACAGAAAAATATCGTCAGAAAAAAGTCTGACTACGCAGAATCCAAAACGAGAACAAAAACGAAGCTATTCTTGAATAAAGTAAAATGAAATCTCAAAAGAAAATACAGAGCGGCTCCAACATGCTGCCAGCCTGCACAGCTCAGTTATACGTGTCTGTTACAAAAGACTGATTGGATTTTCTCTAAGGGAGCATCAGGACCAAATGCCAAATTCTGTTCATCCATTTAAAGAAATTAGAAAATCAAAATACCTTCCCGTATCTGTACAGAAGGCTCTCCACCGTCATCCCGAAAAAGCTCACGTTCTGCTCCAGTTTCTTAGCGCTTTCCTTTCAGACAGAAACACAAAGTCACAGAAGCGCCGGAAAACCACCTGGACGGACAAAAAGAAGAGAAAAGAAAAAAAAAAAGAAATCCTGCCGAGGTTGAAGCAGCTGCTCACCTCCAGGCTGGGATGAACCACCCCGTCAATCCCCGTCAGGCCGAGGTCCTCCGACGATCCCAGTGACGACTTCAGCTTCTTCTTGGCCATGTTGAGGACCATGAATACGTTTCCTTTCTTTATGTCCCTGAGAGGGAAAAAACCAAAAAACAAAACCAAAAACGTCTCTGAGGCACAGCGCCTACAAAGAGCTTTCACCGACTTCCTGCAAACCACCAAAACTCAGCTGTTTCCTCTCATGTTTCTGATCATTTAGTGATGAGAAACAAGAAGAATCAAAGGCGATGTTTTTTTTTTAAATGATTTTTAATAAGTCGTTTAAACAAATTCAAGCATCCTTACTTTAAAAGTCGGCCCAAAATTAACAGTATCACTGGCAGAGGTGGATGAAAATGTCTTTCTATTCAACCGAATGTTTGTGACAAGAAATGAGATGCGTATGAAATTGTTTGTGAATCGGGCATGATCATTTGTGTTCATTTTTGTTTTTTCTGGTTTTTACTTTTTGTCTGTTCGAAATAAGCTAAAAACATAAAGAAATATATAACCAGCTTCCTGCTCAGAGAGATTCGTCTCAGATCGGCGTAATTTGAAAAATTCCAATTACATCTCAAGGCGAAATGGCATGTTAAAAAAAAATGACATTCCCGTCAATAACAAGTGGAAAACTCTACCAACATAAAAACAAAAAAATAATAATAATTAAATTATGACTTCAATCATATGAGGGGTGTGAATAACTTTGACCCACGCTGTGGCGTTTCACACCTACTTGATTTTTCCCGTGAGCACGCTGCCGGCGTACTGCATCCCGGTGAGCGCCACGTACATCCTCAGGATTTCGTTCGTCCCCTGGACACAAACGGCGGGTTCACTGTTCTGTTGCTCGCCGCTAAAAACGCTCAAAACTATAAAAAAACAGCGGCGTGTGGGAACTTGTTCACCGTGGCAGAGAAAGATTGTGATGTTTCTGGCACTCACTCTCTGAACGTTTACTCAAATTAGCTGAAGAAAGAAACATCAAGAAAGAAGAGTTTCTTGTCACAAAGTCACCTGCCACCTGCTGGTCACTTACAGAAATAGCATGTCGTCCTCCTATAGATATTACGCCGGGCACGACTTTGTCTCTCTAGTCCTGGTGATCGGCTAACAGTGATCCGAAATGCCGGATTCGCTTCTCATCAATGTAGAGGCGCGACGAAGAGTTTGTTCATCGAAACCAAATGTTATAAAGTCGAGAAGGACAATCTTTTCATTCAGGGCAAGAATGAAAAGATTGTCCGACAGTCATTAAAAAAAAAAAAAAAAAAAAAAAAAGAAAGAAGAAGAAGAAAAGAAGTCACCCTCCTGCAAGCCAACACACCTCGAAGATGGGCAGGATGCGACAGTCCCTGACGTAGCGCTCAAACGGGTAGTTCTTGGTGTAGCCCAGGCCTCCCAGGACCTGCAGAGCCTCACTGCAGCAGATCCAGCCTCCCTCTGAGCTGAAGACCTGCACGCAACGTTCACGCAACGCTGTGACCGACGCATCGGGTTGTCACCATCAACGCGAGCGACGTCCGGCTGTCCAACCTTAACCATGGCGGCCTCTAACGAACAATCCGGGACCCCTGGCCGATCCATCATCCCCGCGGTCAGGTACGCCATGCTCTCCATCACGAAGGCATTGATGGCCATCAGAGCAAACTTCTCCTGCGAAGGCAAGCGAGTCAAAGCGAGTCGTTACGGAGGGCTGAACAGAGCGGCCAGAGATGGCACTCGATTAAAAGTGCCGCCACGTCTGCATACCGTTTTCTACGCCAGTAAAAAGCAGAAAGTATCCATCCAAGAAGTTACTCAAATAAGAGTAAACAAAAATGTATTTTGCAAAAAGCACTGAGTGATGGATGAAATTACCAATCATTTAATATTTACATCATCAGATGGACCAAAATATGAAGTCCAGTGGAAATGTGGGAATTTCAACGGACCAAAACGACAATAACAAAAAAAAAAAAAAAAAAAAAAAAAGTTATGAAATTTGTCAAAGACAGCAGGTGTGCGTCTTTATTTGGTCAGTTTTGGTGAAGACGTGTTTGTTCTTCCATCGGTGCGTAGAGAATCCAGAACTCCAGGTGAGTAAGAGTCGAGATCCTTCATAATAAAATTACTCAAGTAAAAGTAAAGTAAAAAGTACATTTAAAAAAAAAAAAAAAAAAAAAAGCCTTACTTTAAATGTAACTAGTTACTGCAGTACTCTGCAGCAGGAGCAGTGAAGGGAAACTCACCTGGATCATCCCAAATTCACTCAGGCTTCTGTTGAACTGCTTCCTGCTGACGGCGTACTCAGAGGTCAACTCTGAAGAAGAAAAAAAAACAAACAAAAAAAAAAAAGAATAAAGCCAGAATAAAGCCACTTCTGTTTCTGGGAGTAGATATATGCATATATATATATTTTTCATTACCCATCAGCTTTTTGATCATTCCAGCACAAGAACTGCCCATGCTGAACCTCCCAGAGTTCAGGATGTTCATGGCGACCTGTTCAACGAAGACGGAACGTCATAAAAACTGAAAAACAGAACAACACGTATGAAAACAAGTCGGCGTGAAGACGGAGCAGAGTTTACCTTGAACCCGCCTCCGACTTCTCCGATCACGTTTTCCACAGGAACAGGAACGTTGTCAAAGGACACTTCACACGCTTCAGAACAAAGAACAATGATGCTACCGTCATCATCATCATCATCATCATCATCATAATCATCATCATCATCATCATCGCCGCTTAGTATCAGGGTTCTCATTTATAGAAACTCATATTAAAAGTGTGTGTTCGGACAAAAGATAGAAACGACGTACACACACACACACACACACACGCATACATACACACACGCACACACGCACCCACACACACGCAAAATCTGATTTACTAAACCGTACAAACAGCAGCTGTACCGAAACGCTTTCAGGTTCTGCACTCAACACACCCACATGAAACCATGAATTTCTGACGCAAAACACCTCCGTAATATTAGTTTCGCGTCAAGTTTGTTTTTTTTTATGAATCACAATCTTCGCGTGGACAGCAGTGCACACACACACACACACACGTTTCAGGGTCCAATCGGTGCAAATGCAAGCTTTGCGAACGAGACTCCGGGAGACGGATCCCGTCGGTTTTCCCTGAAACGGCAGCAGAGAAATCAGACACTTTGTGAAGACGAAAAGAAACCAATACGTGGTTTGACGTTTTTAGCAAATGAAATATGTTTATCTGAAAAGCACAGCATGCATGCAGGTAAATACCTTCAAGTGTGCTTCAGCTTTAAGCGTCTACAGACAAGTTTTGCTCATTCTTCTATGAAAATCAGTCGATCTTAAGTTTGATTGGGGGGACAACCTCAATTTACTTTGAACAAAATCTCTTCAAATTGTTCCCCTTCTAAAAGGACGGGTTGGATTACGTCAAGGTACAACCATTGACGTTTGTGGTTGTAGCGCGACAAGACGTACAACTTTTCCGTGGGTGTGAATACTTTTGCGTAGCGAAGGTAATACCTGAACGCCACACGTTGTCAGTATGAAAGAACGGCTTACTGTAGGAACCCCTGATGCCAAGTTTGTCTTCAGGTTTGCCGCTGCTGATGCCCCCAAAGGCCTTCTCCACGATGAAGGCAGTGATCTTGTCTTTCTTCACGCCGTCGACTTCCACTTCGGTCCGAGCGAACACCGTCATGATGTCTGCGAAGCCTCCGTTGGAAATCCAGAACTGAAAACGAGAGAACCAACGAGGAACTCAAGAGTCGCCCCACAGAAACAGGGACATTTTTTCTTTTGTTCTTTTTTTTTTTTTTTTTGTAAAATGAATACGCGTCACCTTGGAACCGTTGATCAGGAAATGTTTCCCGTCTTCAGACAGAGTCGCCCGAGTCTGAATGGAAGCTGCATCACTTCCACTGAAGGGAGAAGAAGACAAACATGAAACATAAAACTGGTTGAAGCTAAGAAGACCAATAAAAAAAAAAAATTTAAAAAGAAAGAAAAAGCTTCAGAGGAACCTCCGGACCGGGTCACGAAGGAGTTGCTGGGATGTGATCTGTACCTGCCAGGTTCTGAAAGACAGAAAGCGGCGATGTGTTCTCCTGAGGCCAGCTTGGGCAGATACTTCTTCTTCTGGGCTTCGTTTCCAGCAATCAGAATCCCCTGAAACCAGACGAGTCTTAGCACGCACACCTCCCACGACTGCGACCGGGTCAGCAGGCCGAGGCTCGACGCAAACAAAGCGGCGTGCGGCGGCTACCTTCAGACCGATGGCTTGATGCGCGGCCAGAGTGACGGCGATAGAGCCGTCCAGCGCGATGATCTCGTTCAGCCGGGCGTACATGGTGTTGGAGAGTCCGAGGCCACCTGTGATCAGGGAGCCGGAGATGTTTTATGAACGCTTTAGAACACATGTTGAGGATTATCTGCTTTTAGGGAAGGACCCAAAAACTGTAAGAGCAGCACCACTTAAACGTGTTTTTACTCAGGCGACAGTAAGAAGTAGCCGTCCGAAAAATTGCCAGTCAGAGTTAAAAGAAAAGTATTTGGTTAAAAAAAAAAAAAAAGGCGACTCACGCTCTGAGTGACTGATCAAAAATCAAAATTATTTAATATTTAAAAATTACACCATCTGAGTGACCAAAATATGAAGATAAGTGTTTAAACGACAACAACAAAAAAAAACCCAACAGAATCAGGCAAAGAAAAAATAAATAAAAATTTTCCCAATCACTTTCTTAGCATATTGGTATTTTAAAGACCAAAATCACAATAATTTATATAAATAGCATCGTTACAAAAATAACCAAAATCACACAAAATAATTTATTTTTTTTTAACAATACAGTTCTTATGATATTCTAACAAAAACTGCAGCTGTGTGTGTGCGTGTGTGTGTGTGTGTGTGTGTGTCTGGTGATTTTTTTTTTTTTTTTTTACTCAAGTCAGAGCAGCAGCACTTTAGAATCAAATCAATCAAGTAAAAGTAAAAAGTTCAGTGTAAGAAAAATTCTTCTAGAAGTAAATTCTTTCAAACTCGTTGAAGGATGGGGGGTGCAGTGTGTACTGCTGTGATCCCTCCGTCTCACCGTATTCCTCAGGGACCATGATTCCAAACAAGCCCAGCTCCTTCAGCCCATTCAGAGTCTCTGCTGGGATTTTGGCTTCTCGATCGATTTTCGCTGAATCGACTGGAATTGTGGAGAGGGAATTGGGGGGGTTAAAAAAGACGACACTTCAGAAAAGAGCTGACTGACTAATTGACTCCAGCACTGCAGATCCTCCTCTCTCACCTTCCTCGTTGAAGAACTTCTCCACTGGTGCAACAAACTGCTTCACCTCCTCCAGCTCCTCGTTTCCGATCTCCGGATAAGGGAAGACCTCGGCCTGCAGGAGACAAATGCCACGACTCCAAATGCTGCCTCGGAAATAAACACTGTGGATTTCAGTTGTTTTGCTGCCATCTTTTGATTGTGGTTTGAAGAGGCGGGTGCAGAAACCCAAAGATCAACACACTTTCTCCTCAGGTAAAAGTAACAGTATGAACATGGAGTAAAAGCTGGACTACAGACAGTTTTAATGCGCCTCTGTGGACCTGCTGCTGATCTTTTACTGACTTCCTTTAAATCTCGACTGAAAACGCATCTGTTTACAGTTGGATTTGACACGTAATCGATTACAAATTTGATGATTATTGGCTGAAAGTGCTGCAGTTGTACCTGCATATTAAATGCGTTTTATTTGCATTGTTATGGCACTTGACTTAATGCAGTTTTTGATTATTGATTCTATGTTACGGGACTTTGTGTTTATTATGTAAAGCACTTTGAAATGCCTTGCTGCTGAAATGTGCAACACAAATAAAATTTGACTGATTGATTGATTGATTGATTTAATTTCATGTTTTTGGTGAGTTTTCTTGCCCTGGTTGACTGTGAGCTAAATGCCTTCGTACCGTTTCGCCTTGTTAACCAGTGACGCGTCAAAAGAAACTCCCTCCGTTACCTTGTTGATCTGACCCAGGAACAGATCCTTGGCGTAGGCCAGACTCCTGGAATGAGTCCTGATCGTCCTCCGCTGCTGGACACGAAGCGCCTGTTTCCCCGCGTGCCACGCGCGACAGACGAGTCTGTCCTGTCCGCGTGGGAAAACTCTGGACAACGCGAGGAAACTGTTCGCGTTCATTATGAAACCCTTAAAACGACCCCCGTGGACTCGCTTTATCAAACACCGGCGGAGCGCCCTTTCACCCGTTTCTGACGCATGTTGATGACGTTGGTATTGTCGCCGGAGATGCTTTCAGTGTGCCTCGTAAAACATATGTCTAAGACACAAATAATATATTCTTAATAATAGATGTCCGTTTCCGCCACTCCGTCAGATAAAATTAAATAAATTATCTCTTTAAATTGAGATTATATCTCAAAATAATGAGATATGAGTTTGATATTTAATAATTTAATTAAATATGATTAATATAATTAATCTAAATATTATTTTGAGATATCTCATTATCTCAAAATAATGAGATCAT
>VMRN01000010.1:9250799-9262614 GCA_010277015.1 Poeciliopsis turrubarensis | reverse complement strand
GCTTATTCATTTTTAACTAGCTTCACTGCACAGTCACAGTTAGCTTGCAGAATGAGCGCAAAGCTGTAAAATAAACCAAAGAAAACTGACCAATCAGATTTAGGTTTAGCTGATTTTGAATAACACCCCCAGTTTAATGGGATTTTATGAGATAAGACAACACAAATTAGTGCGTAAGAGTGAAGTGGGGACTTTTAGTTTTGGGCTTCAATGTGACAAAAGGCACCTGACAAGTTAGGGGTTAAGTTTAGGGCGAGTTGAATGTTGAAGCAGAGATGTGACAGTGAGCTGGAAGCTGAGTGGAAGGAAAAGAAAGCACCTCGAAGGTTTTTAACAAAGTCTTCCAGTTTCATCTTCCTCTCAGGCTTCACATTGGGGCTGTACATGTCGGTGTTGAGGAGGATGATGGCGAAAGCGAGGATGAAGATGGTGTCCGGGTTCCTGAACTGTCTCACCACACCGGGGTTGCAAATGCAATAGCGCTGGCTAGAGGTCAGAGACACAAACACACACACAGAAAGCCAAAAGGTATTTAGATGGCATCATTTGTTGTTCTGTTATCAAGAAACCACAGATACATCACGTGCATCCCGACATATGTATGCATGAATGACAGAAAAATTGGCTGTTTGAAAGAGCGAGAGACAGTCAAACTTGATGTCCCAACAATGTTGAGTCGCTCTACCGATTCTGATGATGTTGGGATTCTAAAAAAACACTTTTTATCATGTTTTTCAGCTTTTATTCACAGGTGACAGTTTTTCAGCTGCTTTGCCAAGGATCCCACTTGAATTGGAGCCCATTTCTGTTATGTGCACGCAGACAAAATTGTTAATGACAGAAAAACCCACAACGGTTAAATAACTCAAAACTAACAAAAATATAAAATAAACTTACTGAAAATAAGACATTGCTTTTGAAATGTGGCTCAGCAGAATCATTTCAAAGCATAAAACTAGTGAAACCAGTGAAATAGGAACCGGGAAATTCACAGGCGGATTGGTGTGGCATCTGCAGGCGTATGGGTTCTATGCTGGCTTGTTTTGGTGAAGATTTATTGGTCCGTCTGCATTCCCATCATGACCTATGGCCTCCAGCTCTGGACCTCTCTGCTTGGGCTGCTTCCCCCGCAACCCAAACACTGGATTAAATGTATGTAACTAATGGATGGTGCACAACCATAACAATGAGGAATGTGAAGCAACCATGTGTATCCATGTTGCGCATGGATAGCCCTGATGTCATGATGCGAGCCATCATGACTTTAAACTTTGATTAAATCACACAAAAGCTTCTAATATTTCTATGGAAATCACCATAGTAAAAGCTGATAGTCCTGTTGCTTCCAAAAGACCAAAGATAAAATGTCACAAAGTTTGATTATTTCATATTTTATGTGCTAAACTTTCACAACATGTTCAAAAAGTACTAAGGTCAAAATTAGTAGCCTTATTATGATTCTTCTAATATTCGTGACATTTGTGATTAAAACATTTTTTTGGTTGTTCTAATGAGATACTCTAATTTTCTGAGACACTGAATTAGTTTTTTTATTTATTTATTTTTTTTGCCTGTAATCCATGAAAATTTCCACATAAATTGAATTATTTCGATGAATCTCTATGAAATCCTTGTTTCACTTTTATGCAAGATTCAAATTTTTTGAGCTGTACCAGCAAATGACATGCACCCAACACCCAAAAGCAGTTCTTAGGAATATTTGTCTTTAACAACCACTTGCCACAATTGCGAAAAAATCAGAAGTCTGAAGTACGTTTGCCTTACCCTCTGAGAATCTTGAGTTAAAATACAAAACTAAGCTTCAAGTGTGTTTCCTGCACTGCAGAAATGGGGCTGAAAGCTGGTTTGCTATGTTCATATATCGTAACAACTCTATTGTGAGTTTTTAAACATCGTGGGATTCTTTACTGTAGTCTTGCTGAGCTGATGGTAAAAATGAATCCGTGTCTCACCTGTACGCCTCGATCAGCCGCTCGACCTTCTGCGCCTCTCCCTGAACTCTGATGTGTGCCTGGAATTTCCGGAGCCCTTCGTCAAGCTCCAGGCCCGAGAAGTCCATTTCGTCCACCACACAACTGGAAAAAAGACACGCAGATAAAGAATCAATAACAGAATCTCAATAATAGCATAGTCTTCAAGTCTTTTATTATTATTTTTTTAATTATTTTTTTAATGAACAAAATAATTGACTGGTGACCAGATTCAGATGCTTTTACACTTGATGGCAATGATTAGTGATCACAAACTAAATATCAAATTTTTTCTATCACATTCGTTGCGCAACAAGGAACCACTTATTACTAAAACTCAATATGTGCTGTCGTTACCTGCAGTTGATCACTTTGAAGTGCAAAGTGAACATCAAAGTCTGTCCTCTTTTTTTTTTAAACTTTCACCAATCTTGCATAGACAAAACACAAAATACTTCCAATTCACCACAGCGTCTCTGTGCAAATGGCAAATGAATTATATTCTCCAAATGAAGATCTTTTGCTTCTGCCTAAAAGAAAACTGCATATCTATCAGAGCATCAAACCACTTCCTTGAGTATGTTCTAACCCTGGTTGTTTCACTTAAGTCCCAACCACATCTGGCCTTGGAATGATGATCTGAATCCATGCTCATGGAGGAAAGGCACACGGTTCTTGTGAGTTCAAACAAAAGCATCCAGACCAACAGAAGCGGGCAGAAATGAATCGCTCACTCAAGAACATCTCGGTTGAATTGTTTCTGTCGGTTGCCAAGGAATTCGCCAATCATCTGCCGACTCAAGCCTTTCCTCTGCAGGAGGAAGTGGGCAACACCCACCGGGGTGTCCGGGACGTAGCTTCGTTCAATCAGATACTGGATCCCCTTTTCTGGCTTCCTAGAGACACCGGAAAGAGAAAAAAAATATCAAGAGAGACACACACAAAAAGAGGGAATGGGAATACAATCCAAATCTGTGATTATCCCAGTGCACTCAAAGAAAAGTGTGTCAACAGAGGAACAGGATTTGGAGAGCTACGGAATGGGATGAGGAGTGATTTTCTGATTGTGGTGCTGCTCCCACATGATTACGAGGAACTTAGAAACTGGCTCGGAAAGACACCAAATCCGCAATCATCTGTGATTAAGCAAAATCACCCAGACCCGAGTGAACCCCTGGACGTGAAGTGGAGCAGAACGAGAACTCAGCACAAACCGAGAACGGATATAAATGCGGCTCATTCGGCCTCACTGCATATTCGACGGCCTCTTTACCACAAACGCAATAAACAGGAACAAATCCAGTCAGTCATGACTTCTTATGCGGCCCTTGAGACTCCAGAGGCACCTAGATATGTTGCTAAATATTATTTTATCAAGCCAATCAAAGCAGTTTTTATCTGTATGCTGCCAAATTACATTAATGTGAAAAGATGTTCACTATTATTTAACTATAAGAAGTACTAATCAAACGATTGATTAATAGATTAATGCTTAATGTTTGGCTCTTGTGACAGGTTAAAGCGACATGCTAGCACATCCAATAAAGTTTTAAAAACATTATGCTGAAAAAAAGAAAGAAAGAAAATAAGAAAAAAGAGAGAAAGAAAGAAAGAAGGAAAGAACAAAAGGAAGAGAGAAAGAAAGAAAGAGAGGAGTACATTTCTGCCAAAAAGCTCAGATATTTTCAAATGGTCTAGAATGGAAATTTCTGAGCTCTAAAATTAAACAATTTACTGGAAAAAAAAAATTCCAGAGAAATCTTGGAAATTTCTGAGCTGGAAAAGATTTATTCACAGGACGTTTGGGCCTGGTAGGTTTAACCGAAGGTCTCTTGGTCCATCACCTATGCAGGGCATTCTTACCGACCAGCACACACAAACGCAGGTACTGAACCAAACGGAGGTCCTTTCGACTTGTGAAGGACACCATGAAGAGGCAAAGGTTGTGATTAAAGTGAGTCACATTCACAATTATTTTATGAGGAATCAGGATAATTATTTTTGTTTTCTTATTTAGAGCACCTTAAAAAAAAAAAGAAAAACAGGGTATCTTTTCTTGTCTTATTATAGATGTGTGCACTGAGTGGCTCTAAAGTCTAATTTTTTTTTAGTTCTGCTATGCTAAACGGTTTTAGTGGGGTGCACTTACTTGTTGAAGAGATTTAGGCCAATGCGGTAGTGTCTCTTGCGAATGATGTCGTTACTGAACGCCGGTGAGTCCCAGCTATTCCGAGTCTCCTTGTGGTACGTCTGTTTGCTGAGTGTCTGCTCCCTCAGGCTGTCTCTGGATGAGGACTCGGAGCTGCAGTTGATGGTGTCGTTGGAGTTTGATGTGCTGTTGATGCTGTCGTTGTCCCCGTCGGAGAAATCAGACTCTGATTTGCTCTGGCGGTTGGGTGTACCGTTGATAGCCAGGTGGGCTTCCAGCTGCCGGGCACAGTGACGGGAAGGGTCTTCTTCCCGGGAAGGTCCCCGAGGTGGCAGGCCGTGATCGATGCTTTTGGGGCTACTCTGCTGGTTGCTGGGGCTCCTGTCATAAGCGCTCTGTCTCTTTAATGAGCTGCGGTCAGACCGGTCGCTCAGTTCCACCGAGCTGTCGCTGGGGGGCTCGATGGTCAGTAGGGGTAGGTGGTCCACTCGCAGACGCTGCTCCTGGCATTCTAAGGAAGGCGTGCTGCGACAGCTGGTGTCCGTGTCCCCCTTGTCATCTTTGTGAGCAAGCGACCAGTAGTCTTGGGAGGAGTTCAGGGAACGCTGGCGCAGGTCTGACTCTGTGCTGGAGGGCCGGTCTACAGACTGAGAGAGAGGCAAGGGGGGCGATAGTTCTTCTTCGTCAATGTAAAGGGTCACATCACTATACGATGCAGTCATCTCATCTAGTTTGCGGTGCTCTGAAGCGCTGTGGGAGGATTCCAACTGGCGGCTGAGCTCTCTGTCCTTATCCAGGTGGCCTCTTCCTTGCTCTAAAGTGCTGTCTTCTCCGTGCAGGCTGCGACAGTTCAGCGCGTCATCGATGGACTCGGCCAGAGATTTGACCTGCCTGGAGAAGGCGTCTTCCAGTTCTGTGACGGCATATGTGAGGTCACTCTGTGTGCTCGGCATCTTCATCTGTACGCCTCTCTCCCGGCCGTGTTCCGACTGCACCAGTGCTCCGATTTTGGCGCCTTCATCAGATAAAGAGACGTGCTTTCCCTCGAAGTAGGAGCTGTGGACTTTTTCAGGTCCTTCAAAGGAAAGCTGCATTCTCATGTTGGACAGAACAATCCGTCTGGACATACGGTTTTCAGACATAGAACTTCGGAGACGCTCAAAGTTCTTATTCATTTGGTACTGGCGGAAGGCTGTTTGGATGGTACGTGCGGCATGCCGGGTTATGAAACGCCCGCCATATTTGCGTTCTAGCATCTCCACCTGCAAACAGAAAAAGAAGGATGGTCAGTCAGCTGTAGTCTCACTCCACTGGGCAATTTTAGTCAACTGTGAGTAAGCAGCAAAGGTGGGACTGAGTAATTGTAGTGAAAGTCACAAGTAGGTCTTCAAACATTTCCACCAAAGCCTGAAGTAAAGTCCCAAGTAAAACTGAGTCAATTCAAGAGTCCAGTGTTTTTAAAAGTTATGGCATCAGGATTTTTGTGTCGGGGACGAAGACAGATGTATCCATGTTTCTGAAAATAGGAAAGGAAGTAGTTCTGAGATGCCCCGTTGTATTGACAGAGTAAGTAAATACAAACTTCTCGTCAAACTAGCTGAAAGCATTAAGCTGTAAAGGTGGCTTTCATCTCGAAAACAGGCGGCTTCTGGTGGCTGGTTGTTGCTCTGGACCTCATTTGGACGTATCATTTTGTTTCCAGCTCAAAATTATATGCTACATTGTGCTTGTATATCACATATAATGCCAATAAAATACAATGAAGACTGTGGTTGCTACGGGACAAAATGGGGAAAAGTTCAGGGGAAGTCACTAGTTTCACTCAGTCAGTCTAACAAAGCTGGTGATTTTAAAATGTCGAGTAAAGTTTGACCTATTTACACGTTAGACACAAAAGCAAAGGGCACAATGAAGAGTCAGTGATGTAATAGTCCAAACTAGAAAAACTGAACCTTTAAATCAATAACTTGAGGCTGAGCACAAGAAGAAAATCAGCAAAAAATGAAAGTCTTGCTCAGCTCCTTCTGTCTTTCGTCATTTAAGGCATTGCTGAGCAAGTCAACAGGGTTCACATTGATGACTTGTTAGCAAACAGAGATTTAAGGATAAAATGAAAGGATTGTGTGATGGATGTTGAAAGTGGAGCTCAGATTCTTTATTTTCACTGAATAATAACTAACTTTTAAGCAAACATGACAAGTGGACAAGAAAAACAAGCATGTTTTCCACCTCTAGACTGCCTTTTAGAGAGGCACCTATCTCAGTGCATCATGAGCAGGTCGTTCCCTCCCTCCTACCTGTTTGTCCTGGAGGTCCGACGAGAGCTCATAGCTCTCTGACATTGAGCGGGAGCGCTTGATGGCCTCTTCCTCTGCATGCTTGCGGAGGATGGACTGGGAGTGCTGGAGCTTGGGGCGGCGGGGGCGCGCGTGGCTCGGCAGGAAGATGTGTCCGTAGAGCTGGCTGTCCAGGTATTCCAGGCCAGGTCTGTCGCCGTGGGTCACCGGCTTGCAACCATAGATGACGCAGGGATCCACAGATACGCTCACGTCGCTGCCAGGGGCGTCGCCTTCCACACTGCGACACACAAGCACATTCAGATCAGACGGGTCCCTGGCCGAGACTGCTCAGGAACACACGGCTGATGGAGAAGTGAACTTTGGCATTATGTATGAATTCATGATCATCTTACTCTCTCCTTGCAGGCGGCCCTAAATGACCAGGCAGCAGAGGTTCTGGTCTTCATTAGAACAAAACCACAGGTTCTCAAGAACCAAAGAAATGTCAACAAACACTCAAATTATTGCAGTGTTATCATCAAGCAAAACCAAAGTGACTCAACGTGTGTCGTCACAGCCTGAAACCTAAAATCCACACACATCCTGGGCTCCCACAGCAGGTGATTAGGTGAGCAGCAGCAATCTAGAGCAGAACGTAAAAAGCTAAATATTAACCACATCATATTTCATCTTCCTTCATGCCTTCACTGAAGCTACAGCATCTTCAGGTAGGTTAGATGTTTCACTATATGAGAAAAAAAAAAAAATCAGGAGATCCATCGAACTCAGCCTGTTTAGCTTTATTCACAACAAACTGCCCCCTACAGCGTCGATACATAGTTCCCACAAGTCTGAACCGGAAGTGATCTGCACCATCTTAGTAGGAGGCAAGGGCATCACAAAGCATAGCTGAACCATGGCTTCAGCACCAACAAGAAAACACATGTACAGTCTTGATCAAAGAGCGAGGGAAAGATACATGAACAAAATGGCTGCTGTCGGGATCGACCCGTAAGTGATCAAACGGTCACATAAAATAAGTAATTCACAACCTAACAATTAGAAGGACTGCTCTGAAAAAAAACACATTCAGTAAAGTATTTTTGAATTTACTTTGAACAAGTTAGAAGGTTGTCTTTATGACGGCACAGAAGTGGGAGAGCAGATGGAGCAGAAAGCACATTTTATTTCATCGTCTTGGAAGAACGTGAAAAAAATCAGGAGATGAAGGAACAACGATGGGATTAGGAAACGCTGCACTCATATTCACTTTTACTCCAATACCCTAAAAGAAAAGTTAATGTCATAAACTGCCTTGAGGAATCACCTACATAGAAAACAGAAAAAAAAACAGACTAGCAATAAAAGCCTGACCATAGTGAGCCAGGTGTTCGTTATTTAGTGAGTGTACAGTCAGCCTCATTCACTCTGAAGGCAAGTGTAGTTGATAGTAAGCCGATTTGGAGTTAAAAAATATAAAAGCTACTTTTGCAATTCAAAAATAATGAGCCTGGACTTTTACTGTAAAGCAGTTGAATCACCGCATCACTGATCAGATTCTCTCAGACTGCACAGAGGGAAGCGAGAGCGAAGGTCAGTGCAGCCGACCAACTCAGACTCTCATCCAGTCTCATTAAATGAACATCCAAGCCAGGAAATCCCATATAAAGCACAAACAGGGGGAGCAGAAGCAGCGAAAGTCCCATTATTAGTGAATATGTCGATCAACACAGCGGCTCATTTTCTCTCAGCCATTCAGTAGTAACGCAAAAAACTTTATTCCCACCACAGTAAAGGGAAGTTCTTGGAATAACGTAGAACTGGCTCCAGAGTCATTACTGCTTACAAGTTAAACTAAGTATATACTGGAACTGAAATCCAGAGGCATTGTCTCCGTACTGAACCGAGAGAACCGACGGATGAAGTAACTTATTCATCCCCACATCAGACGACAGCAGAGTTAAATCAAAGAGCGAGAGCACAGCCACTCACCACCACCACATACTGCCCTCGGAGCTCCAACTAAACATCCACAGGCCGCTGTGTGTTTGTTAGTCCATCATTAAGCTAAATGGACCTTTGCTATGCTGAGCCTGCCGGGTCCTAAGAAAGAACCTACACCCCTATTTCCACCATTCTTCAGCTCTCTGGCTTCCCTCCACAGACCTTTGAGGAGGGGCATTCACAGGGAAAGGGAGGCAACTTCCTCCTGAGGAAACTGGGTCGTGCAGCTGCTGGAGTTCTGTTGTCCCACAAGTTTGAAGGGCTTCTAATACATTGGAGGCCTTAAGGATAGAAACAAATAATGCAGAAAGAGAGAGCCATGCTGGGGATGAGATCCTCTAGTTATGAAGCTCCTGTCCCGTGAAAACAGCCAGGAGTATCAGGACCATAGCTTACATCTGGGAAAGATGACTTTTTCTTGGTCCCTGGCAGGCATTTTTATTTTCACTGTAAACACTTTTCTCTCAGATTTGACCTCTGGAAGGCTTTTCCATCATGCCTGAGCCTTTCTCCTCATGGGAAATGTGTCTCATGTACACGTGCCTTCTCATAAGTCTTTAAAAGAAGACCAATTTGAAAAGGCATCCGGACAAATGTTCAACCATGCAAGTCACACAAACCTAAAACGGCATAAGCATTCCTGGGGCGTAAGGCAGAGAATGCTGAAGATAAAAGCTTTTACTTCATCTGTTTTGATGGTTATGTGAATAGTGAAGGAACTGGTGACAAAGGATTTTCTGAATGTAATTAAACTCTATAAATAAAAAGGTTTTACCCCACCTCCGCCATGTTTCAGTGTGCCAAGACGCAGCATGACTGAAAGGATTACTCGTGTGTATCCCTGGGATGAACTGTGATGTTTGTGAAACCTTCTGTATCAACGAAAAACGATTCAGTAAGACAAACGTTATCGTCCTATCATACAGACAGATATGGATATTAGATTTTTCTAAGGAAAATAAGATGAGCAAGGGCTCAAAAGAGGAAAACTTCTATCTTGCAATCGTTGCAAGTCGTTCTTTAAGAAGATCATAAGCAGTACAGAAGCTCTGATCTCTCTGCTGCTTCCTTTCCTCCAAAGACAACAACTGATGTGCCAGGCTGTTTTCAACTAGAGGGATCTACAAAAATAGCCGCGTCTCCAGAGGCGATGAGCGCAGCGAGCCATCTGAACGGCCCGCCTGGAAACTGCTGGTATTAACTGAAGCCTCAGGTCGGAACAGCGCCCCCTGCAGTGTCTGCCTTCCCCCAGTTCACCTGTCCACATTGAAGAGCATGCCGAGGGGAGTGAATGTGATGTTTTACAGTGCATGTTTTCCTTCTGCGATACATAAAAAATAAAAATAAAACAAGAAAATAAAATAAAATGACATGGCATCTTGTTTTCATGCTAACAGACTAAACTGGGACTGATAAAACTTACCATGCTCATAAACAACAGTTTGACTAAGAACAGGGTGAGGCTGCCAGAGATGTGCTGAACACCGTGAAGAGACTGCAGATGCCAATTAGCTTTTGCTAGGATCTGATGTAGCGCTTTACATCGTGACATTTATGTTTGAGTCGTACATTGTCCCTTTATACATAAAGTTCATTATCAACAATCGGCCACTGTCTGAAGTCGGCCGATTTGCGTATTGATTGGCTATGACTGGTGACCGGCTAATCGAAAGAGGAAGTAATGCAACCTTTTTCTGATCACTGAACGCATCATGCCGGGTCATCCCTCTCTACACCCTCTTCGGTGTAGAGGTTGTTGCTGCAGGAGAGAGATGCAAATCTATGGCTTTTCAGCATCAGAAGGGTGTTTAAAACAATAAAACATGAGGAGAGAGACGTAAGACCACATTCTTGTTGATCTGTTTTTGTTATTGAGTTTTCAACCTCATACTGGATGGAGAACTGCTGGCGTCTTTCTGAAGATCTGTAATCTCAACCATGACTAAATACGACCAAGACTTCTGAAGGCTACTGAATGCAGTAGATTTTATTTTGGGCTTTTTGAGAAAGGGGGCTGGATAAGAATACACAAATAGATTTTCCTTAAAAAAATTAAAATCCGTACATAATTTTTCTTCTTGTTTGTCCTTTTGAGCTACACAGTCCAGGTCTAACCACATCATTAAAATCCCAATGAAATCCGATAAATTTTAATACTGGAACGGAAAAAAATGGAAGGAATATTAATGAGTGTCAATTTTGTGAAGCACTGTATTGATCTCTTTGTCGGGGGTTTGAAAAAAATCTCCTTTCCATGGAGAAATGATACTTCTCTCCCTCACATATGAAACTGAACTGCTTTTCATTTCTCTTATTTCTCTTTCTAATTCCTTATTTAGTGTAAAGGCCGTTTTTTTTTTTTTCCTGCGGTAAACTAGCGGGTTGCTAAGGCTTTATGCTCCAGCTGCACCTGCAACAGCATGTGGGGGATTTTCACCTGCACTGACTCTCCTAAGCTGCAGCGGCCATAGGGTGACTCATTTCTACTGTGATGCAAAAGTGAAACTGAAGCATTTCTTACCACGGCACATTAGGGCCGTCGTAGAACAACAACTATCTCCCCAAAATTTTAAGATGAATCTCCAATTTTCTAGAAAAACAAGGAAATCTGAGTTGGATGAGTCGAAAATTTGCTAGAAAAAAGTGACATTTTAAGATTAATCTCAAGAGATTTTCTAGAAAAAGAAATGTGTAAATTCATGAGTTTGTAAAGTCAAACATTTGTTAAAAAAAAAAAAGACAATAGTCTCAGTTTCTGATTTTTTATGCTAGCAAATTTTTGACTTTTGTAACTCAGGAATCTAAAACACTGCCATACATTTTCACTTGTGTTAAACTGCATCTCAAGTCTTCCTGTGAGTTGCTGTAGAGTACTAATAAGACAATCCCTCTGGGATTTTCATTGCCACATGTTAGAGGGGCCTTGGCTGCACTTGCTGACACTGTTCCCAGGATCACAGAGAGCCGAAGCTGGACACACAGAAGGCACATAATCTGCATTGCACACAGACAGAAGCCTGATCTGAAAAAAAAACAGTCCATTACAGGGCAGTCACATGTAAGAGGATGTCGGTTAAACGATTCTTGACGTTTCGTTTATTTACACCTCGGTGCATAAGAGGGTCAGGTGAGCAAACGTGGCTCCTGAGGAACGTAACTGGAGAGGGGCTTTTTATTTAATGTAAACTCTGGGGAAAAAAAAAATAACAGAACACTTAAAACGATCAGCTTCTCTGACTTTTCTTTTTGTAGGACGATGTTCGCGTAAAATGAACATTATTATTTTGTTATATGAACTGCTGACAACATGTCCCAGAAATTCCAAGCTAAAATTTGGTATTTATTTACATAAAATGAGAAATGGTCAAAAATAACAAAAAAAAAAAAAAAAA
>VMRN01000010.1:9192226-9243178 GCA_010277015.1 Poeciliopsis turrubarensis | reverse complement strand
GTTTTCAATCCGGAGCACAACGAGAACACATCACAGGAGATGAGCTGCTGCAGATCCCACCGACAGCCATGATGTGCTTCTTATGATCTGAGTTGTTCAGATAATTTGATATGAATTTCTAAAAGGGCATCTGTCTCTCGTGGCATTAATACTTCAGCCGAACAGTCTATCAGACAGACACTTTTACAAGTTAAGCTTGAGCAATCTACACAACATGGAACCTATGGACTCACTGCCATCATCTCCATTGTCATCAATCTATTATTTACCTCTCTTTCAGTCTTGATCTCCCTAAAAAGGCCTCATCTTTCATTCTTAAGGGTTTTTTTTGTTTGTTTGTTTGTTTTTGCCAAGCTAAATAAAAGTATAATAAAACAATCATTTATTCAGGGCCAGTCCCCCATAGCTTGTTTTGTCCCGGTCTCATATTCCCAAAGCACAGTCATTTCCATACAGTGACATTAGAAGGTAATCAGACATTAAAAGGCTTTTTATTAGGGCCAGAAAACACAGAGCGGTGTGTGGAGACCGCTGACAGCAGCAGTACTTCCCACTAATTAACGAGTGGTCCACCACCTGCCCCTCAGTAATATCGTTATCCTTCTGCTCATAAAACACGCGTGTAGGCAGCTGCTGCTGGTTTTTAATCACTTTTGAAGGTTGGTCCTGCGAGAGTTCGTCAGTGGCAGTAAAATCACTCGTTCAACTTACTGACTCTTCAGTCTGGTTCGAACTGTTATCAGGACATTTTCATTTCAACAAAAACTATTGTGTTCTTCTTGGATCTACTTTAGTTTTTGCAATCCCTCTTGTGAGCTCTGGGTCTGTGCCCTCAGCAGTTTGACGGCGAGCTACATATGCAGTATGAGGCCACATTTGATTTTCTTCTTTTGCTACACTCCCTCGTTTCTGGTTAAAACTGACAATTGTGTATGAATCTCACCTTTATTTAAATATGAGGTCCATGCACCCATCCTTCTCGATGAATATCTGTCACTCTGTTGTAAAAAAAAAAAAAAAAAAAAAGGTCCCATGTGCATGCAATTACTATCTATGTTTTTGTCACTTTTCTCCAAATGTGTTAAAAACCTAACTTTAAAAATTTACCTTGTATTATTATTGTAGGACACAGACGGGTCTAACGTTCTCGAATTCCGTGACATGTCAAAACAGCACATGTGAGTGATGATAGGTTTTGTCTCTACAATGCATGAAGAAATGGGCCTCATCCATCCAAGATGCAGTGCAGGAGTAAAGAGGAAATGGCCTTTTTGTGAAAACAGTGAAATATTGTTCTGTGTAAGTAATCCTCCCAAACACATGAGAATGGTGGAGGAAGGGGTGGGTTTTACAGATTATCCGTCCATTCAGATGCTCCAGTCACCATTTGCATAATTCCATGTTGCCCTTGTTTGATTAGAAATGTCTGGCAAGAACAAAGAGTGTGCTCTCTTTATCTACTCTCAACAGCAACTGTCTGCCTGGTCACAAGACAAAACAACACACGAGCACAAACTCTTAAAAAATCCTATTCAACATTCCTATTTACTCCTACTGCAATAAAAAAAAAAAAAAAGTAAATGAGTCCATACATTGAACCGAACCTACATCTACACTGTTACGTTAAACATACATTTTGTTTCTTATGGTGTAAATATTCCTATTTACTTGTCAGCAGTGGTCATATCGGTGGACAAACCAGCTATGATCTAAATTCACATAAAACCAAACAAGAAATAAACTATTTCTAGTTTATTACTTTATTTTTAAAAAGCCTTGTGTTTGTACAGTACAGGCAAATGTGCTTGTTCTGTGGGTGCGTTGGAAATTCACAACCTACACTTCTCATTGATTTATTAATGACCAACAAGTCTCACCGTCACGGTGAGTGCCATTGATGTGTATTGCTAGCGATGTGCACCTTCAGGTGCCATTGCACTGATTTATGTCCACAAAACCGTACAGGATGAGCATGACTGTCACAAAAATGGTCATAGTGACCTTATTTTTTCAATCTGATTTCTATAAAACACGGTTTAATTTAAAGCTGAGGAAAATCGGCCATACTTTGACATGTAAAATGTGTATTCTCCCTCAATATAAATCTGTAAACAGTTTGGTTTCTCTCAAGATAACAATGAGAACTAAAAAGTATTTTTTATATTGGACAATTTAAGTTTTTCTATGGGCAATTTCCACTGTAGGAGACAGTTTGTTAAATACTTTATGATATACCTTATCCTATTTGACAACTATTATATCTCAACCTTCCACAAACAAAAGAGTCATTTAGTCCAGTTGTTGTCATTTGGTGAACTTTCAGAAAAAACCTTGTTATCTACTTCATGCTAACAATTAAAAGTAAATCACTGCGTCCCTTTATTACAGCGTTTGCCTGACATGGATATTCCTGACTAAGTGCAAAGCAATGTTGACGCTACAGTAGATAGTCCCCTGGTACATTTGAATCAAACTACAGTTTTCTCATCCTTAAATCATCAAATAATCAAAGGATTAAAACATGGTCTGAATGTAAAATAGGCCCATGTAGGTATAATGTCACCTATGCTGGGATCAACTCAAAACCTTCCCTAGATCTACTGGTTGATCGTGATCAACGTATTGAGCACCTCTGTTGTTGGGCATTCCCAACTCTGTTGCTGATTTTGCCTGCTTGACCACAGTAAGGGCTTCAGTCAGAAAGTAAACAGGAATCGATTTTTAACCGTTTACTCGCCGTTCTACAGAGACGAACAAACGTACAGGCAGATATACAATGGAACCGTTTGGATCAAAGTGCATGTCTGTTTGAATCACCAAGTCAAAGACCAGATCTGGTCTTTGAGGTGAGAAACTGTGGACTTGAAAACTCGGGTTGAAAGATGTTCTCTATCGACTCTGATTGAGCCTGAGTCGTTTCACAAAGAACAAAGGCCAAAATGCAGATGTATGAAACTCTAAAAGCAGCCAAAGGTTCTGTTACAAAGTGCTGGCTCAAAAAAGGATCAATACTAATGGACACCACACTTCTCAGATTAGTTTTTTTTTTTTTCCAATATTGACTCCATTCCTCATTTGATTTCCATCTCACAGTTTGGCACCTCTTTTTGTCGCTTTGGTCCATTAAATTTTGGTCGGAACATGACGTAAATCTTAAAAAAGTAAAGGGGTACGAATATTTTTGTGGATTGTTTCGTATTATTATTTGCAAACACGTATTATTTATTTGAAATATGTGTGTCAGAAAGGAAATTATGACTCATTGAACATATAAACCTCAAAAGCAGCAACGTGATCTCTCATCTGATCTGATCTGATCTGATGGAGCACAGACAGATCCAGATGTAAATGGGCCATCAACGCCTAGGAGCATGCGTTGCCTTGTGTTTGTGAACCAATTGATCAGAAACACACACTAATAACCGACTGAATGCAGTGTCTGTTGAAGACCAACCACAACAATAAATGTCCCATTCAAAGCAGCTGACCTCCCTGACACATGGACCTTTGTCCTCACTTTAGCCCCTCACCGGGGGCTAGACCTGGACTATCATTATTCCAAAGTGATCACTTACATTCATAGAGCAAATTGAACAGAGTCATAACAGTGACAAGTGTGGGATTTTGTGAAAAAAACAAACAAACAAACAAAAAAACTGTCGTGTTTACGTAGCGCCTTACCTTCTATAGAAAGCATGCAGAGGATGAAGACAGAGGAACTGCCAGTAATCCAAACAAAAAGCTTTGAACTTCCACATGGTCTCTGACATTAAGAAACGCCGATCTTCAAAAGGCCCATCCTCCCCCTACAAATACAGCTCAGCCACAAAAAGAACCCCAGGTCGGACCGTCCACATGATGTGGCTCCTCCTCAGCACCATCCTGTGTATCTGAGCCACGTGGAGGCGGGTGGGTGGGGCTTTGAACCCGCATCTCTCCGCTGCCTTTGTTGATGGTGAGCACTTTCCAGAATCCGGTCAATCACTTGCGTGTTTCTCTGTCTGCTGCTGCTGCTGGGGGAACATGTGGCTCAACACCTCTGAGGAGGGAACAGAGGAGCTGGCTGTCTCCACCGGCAGCCACTTACAGCTGCTCCCATTGTCCAAGCGGACGCACTGACAAGGACTGCCTGAGCTGTGCCTGCCTGGGACACAACAAAGACACAAAGGCCTCCCCCCCTCTACCCCCCTTGGTGGCTGTGTCCATTAGACTTTATCAGATGCTGCGCAGACTTCTGCCGGCCCGACCTGCTCTGAGTCGAGATAATCGGCCGCGGCACCTCGTGCGCTTGTGCACTGGGGTCGCAACGTGAAAAACTGCAAGAGGCACTGACTGTTTCTGTAGCATTTGCTGACTGGCTTAAGAAAGGGAGAGTGAGCCTTTTGTCATGAGGCGTGGATTAAAGAGGAGCCAAATGCAGAGCAGCAGAGAAGATAGTGACGATTTGATGGGGGGAGGACAAAAAGAGCTTACAAATAAAAACATGGGAGCACAAGGAGCCAGAGGAGAACAAAAAAAAAAAGTTAAAGGAACCAGGAACAACAGGGAAATAAGGGGATTTAACAGAAGGAACAAAGGATCTGGGCTGATTGACTAATTTCAGGTGTGAAGGTATGAAGGGAGAGTGAGAGGATGTGACACCAGGGGCGAGAGAGAGCAGACCGGGCACTAGGAAATGGATCCGACAGTAAAGCAAAACGAAACAAAATGAAACCAGAGCAGCTAAAATAACTAGACACAAGAAATGAACATAAGTAGAATCACTGAGAAATGACTGAACTAGAAGAAAATAGAAACAAGGCAGATGTATTTGAAATGAAATTATATCTGCTGTGGAACACACAATATAATGGAGCTAGAATAAAATAACTAAAACACAAAAAACAACCCAAGACCCGAACGGCTTTGACGTAGAATGCAAACCGCAAAATGTCAAGTCTCTGCATTCAAAGTGAACATGTGTCAAAAAGAATGAGTTTTGTCTTATTTCAAGTGTACTAAGACATTTGCACTAAAATCTAGACCAAAATCACTGGGCAAGACTTTGTGCTTTTGCAGTGCAATGATTTTGTTTGTGCAGCTTTGCTGCCACTCCGGCTTGTGTTTATCCTGGTGGGATTTCTGGTACAGTCTCTCCTGTGAATATTTGATCTCGTGAATCCGGAGACTGCGGGCCAGGAAAAAGATACATTTTAAAAAATAAATAAAGTATCGGAGCGTGAAAAACGTCAGACGCAGGTGGCGTGCGTTGGCCTTTAGAATGCATTACTATTAAGGACGCTCCAGCAGCACATGGATCCCAACTACGTTTATTGATTGTGCTCCTCCAGCACCCAGCTGTGAGGTGAATGGAATGAGCTGGAGAAAAAAAAAAGAAAGGAAAAACATTTTGCTAATGACTGCAGACTCCCATTTGGCACCTGGGGGAGGATGAGCGCTTCGCTCCAGCTGAGCTTCGGTTAAATTCAGAGGCTTTTTAACAGCCTGGGGTCCGACCAGCATTCCCACGTTCACATGTCTTAGATTTATATATATAAATTTATTTCTATGTATATGCATATATATTAAAAATGTTATCCATTCTTCCATGTACCATCTGTACCTGCTTGTCCATGCAGGATTGCAGGGGGGCTGGTGAGTCTCTCTCTGCGGCAGTCAATGGGCGAGAGGCATAATTCAACTCAACGCATGGAGACAGTCACAACTAAAGGCAGGTAACTTAAGAGATTTGTTCTGGACTGAAGGAGAAAGTTGGAGAGCCTTCATGTAACACAGGAATCCTCAGAGAGAACAGGCAAGCTCCATGAAGAAAGAACAAGATCTTTCTTCATGGAGGATCTTTAGTCAGATCCACCAAACACACTAAAAGCAATGGCTGCCCTGTGTATTTGTTCATTGAAGGCCTGGTGAATCTAGCTTGAATGCTAATGCCAATTAGCACATATTGTGTGTTTTTGAATTTGCTATGGCTAACACTCACTCTCCAAAGCAATCCATTTTTTTTTTTAGTCTGTGAAAGATAATATAAGATGAACCCGACTGATATGATCGTTCTCTAAATAGAAATTCAGACGAGCCACCTTCACAGATTTTGCCATTGAAATGGACTCTTTCAGTGTTAGGCTTTTTATTCCTGTTTTGATTATGGAACAATCAGAAGTTTATGGGATTTTTTTTTTTTTTGCCCCCAGAGTTTCTAAAACATGATCAACTATAGTTTTTGATATTCTCCTCTTCCTTCCTGACAGTGAGCTTTACGTCTCAGCCAACACGTGGAACAAGTTGGTCAATGTAGTATCAAAATCTGGCAAAGATTTTGAAAAAGAAAACCTTTAAAAGCCATTCTCAGAGAGCCTAAGATGGAAACGCATTCATTATCCAAGCTGGGACATGTCCACCCCTCCAGGAGTTCATTAAAGGCCTCACTACTTTCTCTTGACAGTATCATATACAAGCTTTACTTGCAGTTCCTGACGGACAAAAACCAAGGATTTCTTTCTTTTCTAATGTATTTTGCTGTAGATTCATAACCAGTCAGCACTTCTGTTACCAATGTACCCACTTGCTGAGGTCAGTAAATCAGACAAAACACCATTGGATGTCTGTGCTCAGATCTAAAAGCCCCATGAGTCTCCTGGACCCCCAAGGGACCCCGACCCGTATAATTGTAGCTATTGTGAGGCTGAGTGGAGCCAGCTGAGCCTCCAGCGTAATATTAATGTTCTCTGTAAGAGGAGATCCTATACTTTACATTTTCAAATGTTCACTATATACTGTGGCCCTCTCCTTCAGGCTCACACAACTGAACTGAGCTGAAGCGCAGAGATTTTCTAGGAATTTCCATCTGTTGTTTTCTTGAAAATTTCTGAGTTTTTGTTGCTGACAGACAATAATGACATGGGATTTTTGTGTCTGTGTGGAATGTTACACTTTTTTCTATCTGCCGTGAAAGTGCAGTGCAGCAAAACTATTCTCATAAGAGCATTTGTTTCCCCAAAATGTTACTCAAGTAAATGCAACCATAATTGCATTTACTTGTTATTCTTGTTAACAAACTTATAGTGATATATTGGCCTGGATTAGTTAGTCAGCCAACATTATCTGCGTCCAGCAGCATTGCTCAACCCGGTTTGTTCAGAGGAAGAAAAAAAAAAAAAAAAAAAAAAAAGAAAATCTGTGTATAGTCTTTAATTCTTACTGGAGTGTTAGTTCTGAGGTAAGTCGTGGTCTCGAATGAACCTCTGCCTCGCTCTTTCACGCCTTCGGCAGGTTGAGCCCCGGTACTGTCTTTGAAGAATCACTGAGAGGCAGGGACACATGACGCTACAAACAAGATGAAAGGTGAAGCCAAAATGTCAGCCGAGCCACTTTTCACCAGATGAGATTCTGCTAACCGCGGAACCGTCCCCAGTAATCATACTTAGGGGTAAGCTGAAATGTGGAAAGGAGACAGGAACTAGGTCAGTGTTCTTACATCAGCTGCTGAGAGGTGGTATGATCTTACACATAATGAAAAACCTCTTCACCGAGACAGGTTGGAAATGTCATTTGTCCAAAGTTTTTTCCTGAAAGTTGTTGCCAATATTTCTGCGCATAGGCGAAGATGAGAAAAATTGCCATGGCTATAGAGTTTAGATTTAATCATTATTTATAAAAGGCAGGTGGCATGAAACCCATCTGCTTTTATTGTTTATAACAAACAAACAAAAAAACTTGATGGAACAAAAATAGTGAAGAAAACACACACACACAAAAAAAACAAGAAAAAATGACAATACAAAACAGACCCACTTATAAGATACAATAGCTTCACATTTCACAAGACCCAGTTGGTAAAAAAAAAAAAAACAGGCAACATTAAACTTCCAGTGTAATAAACTTCCGATTCAATGCAATCATTTTGTTTTATGCCAGTAGTATATTTGCCATTTAACTCCAGCACATACATTCTTCAAAGCCAAAAAAAAAACATGAAATCCGGTGAGAATATTTTGATGCAGTACATCAGCGATCCTTGTGTTTTCCCACCTTTCTTCACTTTCCTCTCCCTCTCCACGCCCATTAATTTGAACCATACCCAAAAGTAATTTTTGATCAAATTTAACATACATGAATTTGGGCTGCACCAATTCACTTAATGATTTGGGTACCTGATTATGAAAATTCCTCGAGGTAAATGATCTGCCTTGAGGCTTTGTGAAACTATTTTTTCCCGTTGGGACTCAATGTCTGTTGCGCAGGGACCTGACACATTATTTCAAACTCCTGCCATGCTAAAACATTTCCAGACCTCTGAAACTTTCCCCCATTTTTAGCTTTTGTCTAACATCTTCCAGCTCCATTTTATTGCTTGTCGTAACCGCAGGGCGAGTCAAGTGCAAGTCTCCTGGGATGTGTGACTGATGAGACAGGAGTCGAGTGCACAGGCAGTGGCTGCGCTTGTTACAGTGAGATTAACTTCTTCACCTTTCTATTCTCACTAGGGTAAACTCACCTCCTCCCCTTGTTACACTATGATAAGCAAATTAACACAAATTTGTAAGCTTACACGCTGCAGAAGTCTGAACTGAACCCCAAATATCAACCAGGTGATTTCAGGCCAGTTTCTAAACTCTATTAAACATCCACTACATACAGTATGTGTTTGGTTCAATGCGCCTCGATGCAGCAGTAACGGTACGCAGAGGTGGATGTGGTGCCAAAACGTTGCACTCATGTAAGAGTGGCACTGCTTCAACATATTTTTACTCAAGTAAAAATGAAAAGGAGACGTCCAAGAAATTAGAAATTAAAAGCAAAAAGTAGCTGATCAAATTAGCAATCAGTCAGTGGTAAAAAATGACATTAAAATATATTGAAAATATCAAGTGAAGGGGAAATGTTCATGTTTTAAAGGACAAAAATGGCAATAATTCATAGAAGTAACAAAAAAAAATAATAAAATCACGCAAAATACTTTTTTTTTCCCCAAATCAGTTTCTTTTAATTAAAAAAAAATCAAAAAAACTTATGAAACTTTAACAAAAGCTGTAGCTGTGTGTCTGTATCTGGTGAATTGTTGGTTAAAACGTGTTTGTTCTTCATTCAGTGAGTCGAGAATCCAGAAATTTCACTCAAATACGTGAAATTACTCAAGTACAAGTAGAAGTAAGTACAGTACCGTTTTTTCAAAAACCGTCATTCAAGTAAATGTAACCCAGTACCCAACTCTGACAGGAAAACTTTGATCTCTCATCCCCTGATCTGAGCTCCACCTGAAGAAACGCTACAATTAGATCAGCTCAATATAAACATGCAGTGGGGCAACTGAAAGGCCTGATCCACGCCGAGGCCAAGCGTCGTATATTAATTAAACGTTCTCTTTGTTGCGTACTATTTGTAATGACTGGCAAATCTGACAAAAGCAGCGGCGTCCTGTCAGACTGCGGGCTTCGTCCGCGTCGAAGTCGGAACCAGGAGGGCAATCGGAGGCGTTCGTACCGCCTGAAACGCGGAGGCGAAGCTGGGACGTGGAGAGCAGCGGGGTTGAGGACTACATTAACATTTGGCTCATTATCGAGTCATTTTTTAAAACCCTGGCACAAAGGCTGTTGACACAAGCAGACATTCTTCAAGATGTGAAGGCGCACACTGAGCCAGGCATTAAACTTTAACCAGGCAGACTCGCTAAATATTTAAGTGGTCTGTTCATCATAGGCATGAGGCCTGACACAAGCAGTAGATTTAGCTTCATGAAAGCGCTTGATGGAAAACTATACTGAAGTGTAGTCATGTGTTGTGTGAGACTGCTCAGCACAAACATTTTTATTTATTTTGCTCCCCCCCCCCCCCAATTTCAATCAATCTGGAACCCAGTGTTGCACACTAAACTGCTGGGCCGCTGTCAGGACCAGTGATGTGTTTCCTTAGGCTACGGTATATGAATGTGTAGTCTGCACACGGCTCTTCACGACCAATCACTGTCTGTCTTTGTTTCCAAGTAATGAGCAGCTATTTGAACCTAATTGGTGAGCTGTTCATAGAAAGGATCCTAAATGCAGATTACTTCAGAGTGTTTGTAGAGTGTTTGTTGGCATGTTGGCCTCTGCGTGGCTGACATCCAGAGGAGGGCAGAGGACCCAAAGACTGCACTCAGGTAAAAGTAGCACTACAGCATATTTTTACTCAAGCAAAAGAAGCTTGTAAATCAACATCTATTTGTGTCTGCATCAAAAATACAAGTGTGGATCTTGTTCTGTGCATTTGTGAATTATGACACAGTTTTAGCTCCATACGTACGGAGTGTGGAGGGATGGTCTGCGCCTGTTAACAGAATGAGTGAAATGAATTAATGGGGCCACTTTATAAATAATGTGCTTTAAATGTTAAGACTTTAAGTGAAATATCAAGTCTTTTCAAGCAAACACCTTCAAGTGAAGTCAAGTAAAAATACTCCAAAAAGTACATTTTTTTTCAAAGAAGTTATTCAAGTAGCCTGAAACTTTTGGTTTCATTGAAGGCGTGTGGATAAGACTGACATGAAACCTGTCAGAAACATGAAGGAGTCTTCATCAATGTCTATGACTGTTTTCATGAAGAGTCATTCGGTAAATAATGACACTTTTAATGGACCTTCAATGCACGTGTGCTTTGAAATGTCATTATTTACCACATGATGCAAAGTGGACACTTTTAGCGCAACATTCAATGCAAATTTGCATTAAAAACGTCATGATTTACCTGATGCCACCTCATGACGGCAGTCAAACAGTCATGAAGTCATGTTCCTGTTACGTCATGTTTATGACAACGTCAAATAAAGCGTAATTACAATTTTCAAGAAACATCTTGGCATGACGAAACAGCAGACTTGTGTTTAAAGCGTTAGAGCAGCATTTTAGGAAGGGAGGTTAAAAGAAAAAACAAAAACAAAAAGAACAAGCCTGTGATGATCATGCACAGCTCCAAAAATAGCTTTACAGGATGGTGTGACATCACCAGCCCTGCACAAACAAAGTTGATCATTAACTCTGTGGTTTCACCCAGGAAGCATCACATGCAGAGAGAATCACTACCGTGGACACACGGGAAAGGCTGCACTGTACGGGACCTCTCTCTGAGAACATGGAGGTGATATAAACACACGTGCAATGTCTACAGGTCACTGAAAATTACAAATCGCATGTCAAATCCGAGGCCCGGGGGTCAAATGTGACCACCCCTTGCTTTTCATGTGGCCCTCCAGACTTCAAATTACATCAAAAAGTCGCTCCGGTTTTTCACAAATATGCAAAATTCGCACAAAAGCAGGAAATTTACACATTCTTTTTCTGATTTTAACTGCAACATTTTCTCAAAACTTTGAGGCTAAGTGATGTCACTTGATGTTAGGTTATAGTCCATGACCTCCACTGTCAGGACTCTGGGTTTTTGGGTTGGTTTTGCTTTTAATTTTATTTAGCTTCGTGTTTTAGTTCACTTTAGTTTATCCCTTCATGGTCCTTTTGATATTTATATTTGAGGTATTTAGTGTATTGCTTTCCTTTTTTTGCCCTTTATATTGTTTCTAGGTTAATTTTTTAGTTACCTTAAGTTCTGTCCCTGTTTGTCTGAGTCCATGTCAAGCCTTTTTTAATGACTATAGTTTAATTCTATTTTATCCTGCAATTATTTCTTCTTTCAGCCTGATTTAATTAATTTTAATTTAATAAACACTGAATGCTGAAAGAAACAGCTTTATATCAATATTTATTGTATTTTATCAATACATTCTGGTCCAAAATAAAAATCTGCTCAACTCCCCTGTTCTAAATCCTTCCAAGCTTTACGTTCATAACTTTGGGGTCTTTGACTTTCTCCATGCATTTTCTCAAAGTTGACCCCGAATCTGTCAAAATGCAACCTTGTGACAGGTACTCACGAGTGACGGTGGCGTCTGTGAGACGTGGCGGAGGGCTCCTCCGAGTCCGGCCTGGAGAAACAGGGGAGCAGAGAGCTTACACACAATCTGACCACATGAGATCAATTTTATTGTCACTTACAGGTCATTTGTTTTGCGGCAATCAAAGCACAATCGCAAAGAGCGTAACAAGAATTAGAGTAATAACCACAATATCCATAGTGTTGGATATTATGCACCAAGTCTCTACTTGGTCTTATCTCAAATTATTAATGAGATGGCAAATGAACAGTTATGTCTTTTTGCATTTTATCTCTGTTTATCAGTAAGCAGAATGCAGAAACCTCTTGAATATGGAGGTTTACTACCACATATCAATAAGAGATAGAGGCGATGGTGGAGACGATGGTAGTTCATCCGGTCATCGGCGGGTTGCTGGTTCGATCCGTTGTCTCTCTGTCATTGTGTCCTTGGGGAAGACACTTCAGCCGCCTTGCCTGCTGGTGGTGGTCAGAGGGCCCAGCAGGTAGCGCTGGTGCATGGCAGCCTGGCCACTATCAAGACTGCCCCAGGATGGCTGCACCTACTGTCCAGTTGCTTTCCACCATCAGTGTGTGAGTGCGTGTGCGTGTGTGTGTGTGTGTGTGTGTATGACTGTAAGTAAAGGGAAGCGATTTGGGGTCCTCTGGACTTCAACAACTGACGCGCAAGTTTTTATCAAGCTCTATATGTGATGCCTCAAGCATTAGTAAATATTTATTTGCGTCCCAACTGGGTCAAAAATGAGCCAGTTGGCTCAGTTACTGTCATGTAAAGTAAAGTACTTTACTGGACATGTAAAGTCCAGGAAAGTACTGGACTTTTGAGCGTGTCATGCCCAGTAAAATATTTTACTGGACATGACACGCTCAACAGCAGATCACTGTAGTGAGCGAGGGAGAGGAGATTGGTTCACTGGTCTCTATGGAAACTACTGGGTATGATGAAGGAAGGCTTCAAGGAAATGAGTCATTCTCCATTTCTCATTCAGACTGATGAGTTCTTCACTATGTAGTGACTGGAGATGTACAGAAACTGACCAGTTATGTTGCTCCAAGGTTTCTATTGGTAGAACTCAGTCTATGACTGAAGTTGGTGTGTTGTGGCAACTGATTCCAGATGTAACAGTGGCGCGGAGCGGCTTATTTAAATGGGGATTTTGCCCGTGGTACTGGCCGTCATCATGGGACGCACCGGAGAGTAGAGAGCCCATGAAAGAAAGATGAAGTTGAAAGCCATGGAGTTGGAGGGATTCTAATTACAGTAATATCAATACATTTCCCTTAAATAAGTATCTCCAAGTAGCGGAATATAAAAAACATTTCTGAAAAATCTTACTGCAGCTCTCAACAGCTACATCTAACTGCCAACTCGCTTAAAACTACATTTATTACATAGATGAGTAAATACAATACATGTTCACTGTTTGTGTTTGTCATGGTTTATTGTGACAGATGTGTTTGATGGTGTGTGTGACCTATATCAGTGAAAGGCGACATGAATCACTGGTTCTTGGTGAACCAGTGATGCTTCTTGCTTGTTGCTCCTTGGTTAAAGTATGGAGTTCTGAGTAAGTGCGGTGCGAGCGTTGTGCCAGGTAGACATAAATGATCTGCTCTCGCTGCCAGTTGTAAATAAATTTTATTTGCATGACTGCAAATAGTCAGAAAAATATATGTTTGTTTTCTTTCTGCAGGCGACAGTGGGAGCAAGTTGGAAGCCCCCCTAGCTGGATTATTGCAGTTAAAACAGAATTAAAAATGAATAACTATTATATCCATAGATTCGTTTGCCATTCAGTGATTTGGGGGCGACATTTGTCCAGGTCCAGCCCTTCATCGCATCATTGTTGCTACCTGAGGTATATAGCTCAAAAACTACAGTCTTTCCATAGAACCAGCTTCACTCCATCTACATCTTCATCCTCTAAAACGGCAGAAATCGCTCACATCTTTGCTGAAATCGCTCACAGCTTCTCCTGCTTCCGCTTACTCAGCCTGAGCCGTTTACATTTTGACTTACCCTCATGACATCACAAGATGGCGCTAGCGTTTGACACAGTTACTGCAGATTAATACAGCGGCCTTTACAGTACTTAGTAAAAAGTATTTTTTCTTAAAAGCTTTTGTGTACACAGAATGAAAGCACAATAATTCACCTTTTTAAACCACGTCTGTGGTTTTATTGAGTCAGTCACACTTTAAGAAGTTCTGTGAAACATTTTGAAGACCCAGCAACATGGACAAGGTTTTACAAATAAACAGAGTTAAATAGAACAAGACATTTCAATTGTTGATAGTAAACAAGAAATATTTTACGTCAGTATATTTTCCTTAAGCTTAGTTATTTTTTTTTTTTTTTTTGTATATTCATTTCTGAACCCAGCAAACTGAATTAGGCATGCATGACTAATCAGAGTGCAGTGGAGCGTGAGAGCAGCAAACATGATGCTGCGTAGTGGGGAGCAATGATTAGCTGATTACAGCTGCACTAGATAATCTAGCTGATCTAGCCCGTTCACCGCACCCGATGGCATGGACTAACCTCACCAGAGGCGGCACAGCAACAAGCTGAAATGTCCGTGAATGTGCCCATCTTTCTGATGCTCAGAAATCCTAAAAGACCTGCTGCTACTGCTATATACATATGTGGGGTATATATATATGCAACCCATAGAGGTCAACAACGCCGAGTCGCAAACCCGAGCGAACAGACAGGCGAGCGTTGAACTGGTGTGCTCCCCACGCCAACTTTCACATTTATAAAAAGTTAAGAAAGTTTGTGTAAAACCAAGGTAGAATGTACCAATTACTACAACAAATTATCTTTCTATCAAAGCACAACCAGTTTATGTTGGCGTCCCTGGGTTGTTGAGTTGTTTTGGAGTTTGCTTTCATTCTAGGTTCGTTGTTATTTTGTTAGTTTCTTATTTTCATTAGATCAATCTTATTCCTGTTCTTCAGTTCAGTCCTTTCTCACTGATTCAGGTTTATTTCTTGTGTTTATCTGTGCTCTCCCTCACTCCCTCTGCCACTTCCCCTCTCTTCACTCACACCTGCAATCAGTTTGCTAATCTGCCCAGGTCTTTTTTTCCAGCATTCAATCTCCCAGAACTTAAGCACCTTATTGTCAGTCACTCCTTGCCGGTTTCTCTCGTCTACTCCGGTTATTTTTCCAGTCCGTTCCATGCCGTCCCTTCCTCCCAGATTTACGGTTTGTCTTCTTCTCTGGATTCATCTTCTGGTGATTTCTGTAAGTCTTTCGCTCTTCACCTTTTTGCAGCACTTTTGCAGCTCCATTAACAACGCGCATCATGACACTTTATGGTTAATGGCTTGTACTTCGGTCGCGCTTTATGAAGTTCAGAGGACTGCAAAGAGCTTCACAACAGCAAGGTGGGTGAAAAGTCTTTCTCGAGGGCACAACGACAAAGGCGGACAGAGCGGGAATCGAACCGGCCACCCATCAAAGGAGGGACGAACTCTTACAACCATTGTTGTAGGTAATATTTCTAAATTAAGAGGTTTACTTTATTGTTATTTTGCTTTTTTTCCTCATCAGAACATTTCACATTACAAAACAACAAAAAAGTAAAAAAACAATCATTGAAAAGGGAGTACATATACATAAAGTAGAACATTTTGGGGTGAAGCAAGAGATCTTAAAAACCATGAATAACAAGACCAGGCAGAAGAAGAATGTCAAAGTAATTACATGTTGTCACCTTTTAAAATACGGTGTGTATCCCATTTTTCCCAGAAAGCCATCCCCTTTTCTTCTTGTTAAAGAATTGAAAGGTCAAATGCTCCATGCTCTGAATATTATTAACAATACCCATCCAGTGTTTGATAGTAGGGGGGTCTCTGTCAAACCATCGCTTAGTTACTGTAGTTACAGCTTTCTTACTTGCCATCGTCATGATTTTTAGGACATATCAATCAGTTTTTTTTTCCCCAGCTCACAGAATCAAAGGTTTTCAGTGGATCCAAACTCGCAATATAACTGTTTGTTTTCTCCTTGTTCTAATGTATGGATCAGGGGTGTCAACATCCAGTCCTCGAGGGCCGGTGTCCTGCAACTTTTAGATGTGCCTCTGCTGCACCACACCTGAATAGAATAATTAGGACATTAGCAAGGCTCTGGAGAACTGATCTACACAAGGAGGAGGTAATTAAGCCATTTCATTCCTGTGTTTTGTACCTGTGGCACATCGAAAAACTGCAGGACAGTGGCCCTTGAGGACTGGAGTTTGACACCCCTGGTATGGATATTATCTCGGGTTCGCCGACCTGAAATAAACCCAGGTTAATCTTCATTGGTCAAAAAGGGGCAATATTTCCACCTTCCTTTTTGCCAGAACAGCAGCGTATGTTTTATAATCCTGGTTCAAACACTATTTGTTCTGTAAGACTCACTTTTCGTCAAACTCCTCCCCCCACAGAAATCGTGGCCTCTCTCCAAGATGGGGGCAAAACAAAGTTAAAGGAATTAGCCATCGTTGGCATTAGTTGTTCCCTACATGACTTGTTCCATTCCCCCGGGAACCCATCAGATCCTGGGGTTTCACTTGGTTTTAAAGAGGAGATAAGTCTATTTCCAGGGATGGGATTGCTTTAGTCAGTTTCTCATTATGCTATCTACCCAGAGATGGGAGATCCAGCTGGTTATTATCTGCACCAAACATCGTGGTGCAGATAATACGCATTTTTTTCCATTTTTTTTCTATTAATTTTAAATCAAATGTGACTTTCTTGGTAATGGGGTCTTTTATCTTGTAAACAGTGGCATCTGACTGGTGTTTTCGCCTCCAGGATCCTGGAGGCCTTAGGACCCGCCTCCTCAAACTTCTTCTAATAAAAATCAGAGTTTTGTTCCTCTTGTTCCTCACTGGATCAATTTTCTGATTTAATTGCCTCATTTGTAAAAGTAATTGTGAGTCTCTGTGTTTTGCCATGTTGCAAATTCAAAAGTTTGTTCCGCAGGTCAAAGAGTCCCTGAGCTTTTATCTTATTAGCAAAAGCTGTTTCCGATATTATGAAGCCCCTCAGGAATGCCTTGGCCGCAGTGCACAATGTTGCTGGGATTACATCATCATTATTCAAATATCTTTTCAGCTTCTTGTTTGAAGACAGGATTATTTTTGCATACTTATATTAAGTATCCATAATGTTTTTGAATGGCTAATATCCACAAGCAGTTTGAAATGAAGAGTGGGATGATCTATCACTTCTAGAGTATACATTATGTCTGCAGGACAAAAATAGAACTGTCAGCGGCGTTGGGTGTAGTTTTCTCCAGGGGGCGCTACAACTCCAAAATACATGTAAATACACCAGTGTGCTTACGTGACTGAAAACAGCTGAAGTAACATAACAATGTCATGTAGTGTTTTATTTTTTTGGACACAAATTTTGCCCTTCTATCTTTGTGAGAAGCAAATTTCTGAATGACTGACTGAAGTCAGGAATGGTTTTGACAGGATTCTTCTCCACAGAGAGCAGGGCTCATGCATTGAGACCACTGACTGAACAGCAACAATGCAAATTCACATAGCACCTATAAAAAAGTAGATCATTATATTACATAATGTAGAGCCTGTTCTAACATCTGTTCTCCAATTTTTCACAATGTAGCGCTACTATGATTAATAACATTATAAAAGACCCATCATGAACCAGACAACATCAGTAACACTTCTGGATTTTCTACCCACTGAATGAAGAACAAACATGTTGTAACCAAAAATTCACCAGACACACAGCTGATGTTTTTGTTAAAGTTTCATGAGATTTTTATTGAAAAATGTCATTTTTGCATATTAAATCATTGCTAATTTGATCAGTTACCCTGTATTTGAGTAGATGTTTCACCAAATACTTTTTCGCTCTTACCGGAGTGATTTCTCGGACGGCTACTTTTCACTTGAGTAAAAATATGTTGAAGTATTTTTACTCTTACTTGAGTACAATTTTGGGGTACTGTGCCCACATCTGGTCAGATCCTGATAAATCAGAGCAGTTTTATCTGCAGAGTACAGAATTACATCAATTACTGGTGATTAGATTATTCATAAACTATCCGCCCATCACCACAGCGACAGATTTATTAGGGCTCCAAGCAAACGAGCCACGAGAGGCATGGTGGACATTACTGAGGTAGTGCTATTGCAAGGAGAGTCTGTTTTGCTGTGATTTCTGAGTTTGTTAATAGGAAGGGATTTCGATCCAACACAGCTCCCTATAAAGAACGGACCCGGTTCAAGTAGACGAAACACACAGGCACTGAAAGCACCTAAAAGTTTTTGAAAAATTACACCCAAAAAAACTTCTTACTAATGTGGGAAAGGTTATTTTGGGTAAGGGTCAGCATAGTGTCACATTTTCTACTCAGAGTCCTGTTCATAGCTAGAAATTGAATTTTACTTTAATTCAGATTGTGCTGTGATGTGTTAAATTGCTCCCGTGTCAGGAACTAACAGCGTCTCGCAGTGCAGCAGTCGCCCTGATGATTGGGCGCCAGCAGCAGTGGGAGGGAGGCGTGTGCTGAGGGGCAGGAGTGGAGCCGTTTCAGAAACACCTCTCAACCCTACCCCTCTTCTAAAAACCCATCACTGATCGCTTTGGACACAGAGCAGACATCCTCTGCAACACTCACATGAGCATGGACATCAAAGCCCAGAACAGAGTGCAAATTGTCTGCAAACCTCTGACCGAAGTTCAGTGAAGCCTATGCAACGCCGCAGCCAGTCAAGCACAAGCTGAGTGTGTAAAAACCTGACCTTCCCCCCCTCCGATGGCAGACAGTAGCGAGAGGCATTAATTATTGAACAAATAACCTCTGATTTTATATTTGATTTTTATGCTGCCCCAATGGCACAAATCAGAGAATAAAAGAAGGTCAAAACCGGCAGAGCCCGGTTGTTGCTTTGATTTGGGGTTAGAATATTCGGCGACGCAGTAATCCTCTAAAATCCTGTTTGGAGTCGTTTATGAAGGGATGCACCTGCTTCAACAGCATTCATATGTATATGGAGGTCCTTGAAGGACCTTCAGGATTATACATCTTCCTGAAGTTTACAAAAATTGTTAAACTCCGCCCGCTAAACTAGCAGACGTGCCTCAGGCAGGACATTTTTGAGACGTATAAGACTATTAACTGGCATGCCTCAAATTTGTCTCTGTTTACTGCGTGTTTCAGAAACTCTTGAATCTAAACGGTCAACAGGTCTAATTGCAAAGTCAAGTCACTTTTAAGTCATGTTTGATACGTGCAGCATTTTTAAAACGATAGAACCTCACAGCACTATGCGAGACCCTTAAAAAAACGTCCTGGATATAACTCTGCTCAGCAGTCTTGAGGAGACTCTCACAGTTGCACTATTGCAGTCCAAATTTGCTTCTTCATAAAGAGAGCCAGCTGCTCTAATCTTCTCCGCAACTTTCTCCTTGGCTTATCTGCTGTGTTCCTTGGTTTTCATGATGCAGTTTGTTCTCTAATAAACCTCTGAGGCCGGTAACAGAACAGCTGCATTTACTCTTAGATTTTATTACATACAGATGGATGCTATTTAGGAACTAGGTAACTTCTGAAAAGAGTTGAGTAAGAGGGCTTAATAAAATTTTTTTTAAAAAAGCACACTGCTGTTTGTTGGTTTTTCTTTGAAGATAACTTTGACAACTGTTGTTCGTTAACCTTCCACTTTATGCATTGTTTTATGTTTGTCTATCACATCCTAACTGAATACTTTGAAGTTTGTGGTTTTAATGTGACAAAATAAAATAGTAAGAATACTTTAAAAGACAGTGTTATACTAAAAAAATGGCTTAAACATCCCGTTAAATGGTTGCAAACTAGAATTAAAACATAAAAACTTGCCTAGTGGCACTTGCAGAAAACTGAAAGAGTCTAGAACACAGGTGTCAAACTCAAGGCCCGGGGGCCAAATTTGGCCCGCCATAGCTTTTTACGTGGCCCTCCAGATTCCAAATTACATCAATACGTGTTTCCAGATTTTCACAAATCTGTCATATGCACACAAAAACAAACTTCCTCTTTTTTTTTTATGATTTTACTGCAAATTTTCTCAAAATTGGTCAAAAACATTGAATCCATAATTGATATGGCAAGTGTTAAAGAGTCACATTTAACATCATTCATCAGCACCAATATTGTAAAAATTCCTTATAAACATTTCTAAATATTCAGCAAAAAATGTAAAAAAAAAAAAAAAAAAAAAAAAAAAAAAACCCAACACAAAAACAATCACAAAATCCCGTAGGAACAGCTATTTATTGGTATTTTAACAGCTTCATTGGTTTTATCAATATATTCTGGCACAACGGGCCCTTTAAGAACATTCAGATTTTAGATGAGGCCCAAAATGAAAATGAGCTTCACGCCTCTGGTCGAGAAAGTGAGTAAAATAAAAAGAAAGTCTTGAATTTACCCAAAGGATGCAGACTTCCATTTCAGGCAGGGGTAACTCGTTCTACACAGGGGGTCGAAGACGTTCTGGTGGATCTCAAAGACCTGCGCAGGCAATGAGGCGTGTCGTCTGCAACAGAAAGAGAGCAAAACATAAGAAAACGGCAAAATATGTCAGAGTGTAACACACGGGTCCAGCAGGAGCTACAAGGAGGTCGATTCTGAAGAGGGCAGTGCGCTGACTCCCACTCAGCAGAGAAAAATTACTTCAATCTGCTGCCTGCAGCATTTTAACAGCTTCAAATCATGAGTGGGGGCTTTCATATGTGCATTATCGCAACAGGTTGAGTCAACGCAATGAGGAACTAGCAAGCAGAGAGAGAGAGAGAGAAAGAGAGAGAGAGAAGTGGAGCAGGGAGATGAGAAACCGTCAGAATGTATCACTATGATACGGAGATCTTTCCTGACCAACAGTCATCACTTTGTAGATTAAACCTAAATGAATATGAACTATGAACTCGTTCTCTTTGCATTATTTGAGCTTTCGGAGACATGCTGCTCGTAGTTCATAGAATAAAAGAACAATGTTCATTTAACTCAAACATACCTACAAAGAATAAAATCAGATAAACTGGTCATTTTACATGGTCTTTTTATCTTGTAAACAGATTTTAAGAAAATGGGACATTTTTGATAATTTTTCAAACCAGTTGTCGAGTTACAAAATATCCTGGGCTGTATTAGTAACCATGAAGAAGTTCCAAATAAGTCAGCAACCAACACACAGAATGCATGTTGGCTGTTGACATACAGGCAATTCCTGAGACTTGTCTGCATGGTAATATGTCAGATATTCTGCCAGGCTGTTTACAGAACAAGTAAGACTGCAATGGCTTTGAAACTACGGTGCTCCTTTCAATGGTCAGAAAAACGTCACTGTAACTCCTTCCTGTGGTAAAACAGAGGACAAAAACTAGAAAGCAAGATACTGGTCATAGATCCTGCATTGTGTGAACCACAGGCAGACTGAGGAGTTCCAGATCTGAAACTTGCACTGGATAAGCAAGTTTCTTTTGAAAGATGACAATTTTTTAGGGGTTTCGATCAGATAAAGTCACACTTTAATCCACAATAAAGCAGTGGTTTCCACTGTCAAGCTGACAGGATACAACTAACCAATGGTGCTTTATACAAAACCATCCATTTCTGTCTGTTATTGGCTGGAAGAGCGGAAGATCTTTCATCTGCATCAGTTGTTTAGAATAAGACGTAATTACTTATGGAGGAAAAGCTACTCATCAGTGAGATAAAGTCAAAGATTCTTGAATCTAATCGCACCTTAGAGCACAATGTCGTGGAATGGGTGTTGCAGAAGGGCTTTGGGATCAGCTCAGTCGCTCTGCTGTGCACCACTGCTTATCCTCCAGAGGCAGATCAACAAAGATAAGACACACAAACCTTTCAAACATGCCAGTATGATCTCAGCTTTAGTTTGCATGGCGCACGAAGCGACGGGCAAAGAAAGGAAACTCCCGGACACCAAAGATGACTTGAGTTTTGCAGAACAAGCGCACAAAAATCACAGGGAGCAGAGGCAGAAACACAAACAAACAAAAATTTTAAAAATAAAGATAACAAAAATCCATGGGGAAGAAAACAGCAGGGAGATAGGGAAGTGACAGGAGGAACCAGCAAGGGGTGACCGAGAAAGAGGTGTTCAAGTACTGGGATGTTGACAGTCAAGTACTAATTGGTTGCAGGTGTGAGGGGAGAGAGAGCAAGTGGCTCAGGGGTCGACGAGATGAATCTCACAGTAAAGCCAACATAATAAAACTAGAATAACTTAAATAACTAGACACAAGAAATAAACGTAATAAACTAGAATCACTAAGAAAGGCCTGAACTAATGAAAAAGAGGAACAAGGTGATCTAACCAAAATAAGAAACACACACAAAATGATAATGTAACCAAAACCACAAAACAAAGATCCTAACACTACTGCATACCAAAGAACTACAACTAAATGTACGGTAATTTATCTTTTTCAGTGGCATGTCTTGCAACAGATGTAGCTGCCACGTCTCTTGATGCCTGAGCAACAAGGGCTCATGGCATTCTTCATAATCTGTGTCCTGATTTTCTTCAGGAAAGCCAGATGTAGCCAACAGCTGCTGATGAGGGGTTTTATCAAGTATTGGACAGGGGTCAAATCAGGACATCCTCCAGCAGCAGTACAGCTAATGACAACTTAAACAGTTTAAGGTATTAAAATCTGATCATGATCAAGGCATAAAGAAAAAGAAAAAACAAACATCCTTTTGGACACTGAAACCATTTATTTTCTAAATATTTTCCAAGCCGGATTCATCTGAGAGTTTGAAATTTATGCTGCTAGCCAAATGCAAGTCTTTTTTTTTTTTCTCAAGCTTTACAATTCTACGGGAAGTAAATGAGAAAATATTTATTTGTTCTTTCGCTGCCAAAATGACATGATTGCAGCTGCAACCACACAGGCTAACCTCTATAACCTCTGGGCAAAAATATGGACGTGGGAAGCATTTTATCTGGCCCCCCACACACACAGCTTAAAAAAAATAAAATAAAACAAACAAAAAAAACAGCAATAACAAACGTCAGCAGAAGACAAAATAAAGTGACTGGCACAGGGAGCACAAAGACATTACTGGATAAAAACTGTACAAGTATCATTTGAGATGATGAATATTAAGAGAATATTAAAAAACTACATAATAAGACAGACCAAAACATAAAATTATGTGGAAATGTAGGTATTTTAAAGATCAGAGTGAAAATAATTCACATAAATATCACAATTACAAAATAAAATTAGGCAAAAGAAACATTTTTCCGGATAACCTTTTTTTAAAAAGAAACTTTAACAAAAACTGCAGCTGTGTGCGTCTGTGTCTGGTGAATTTTTGGTTGAAACATGTTTGTTCTTCATTCATTGGGTAGAGAATCCAGAAATTTTGCTCAAGTAGGAACAGAGATACTTTATAATAAGATGACTCAAATGAGTAAAAAGTACATTGTAGCAAAAATACTCCTAAAAGCACATTTTAGTTACTCAAGTAAATGTAACCGAGTAAACGTAACTAGTTATTCTGATTATAAGGCTGAAATCTAATAAAATCAACTTGTTAAATTTATGAAGTTAAAACTCTTTCATGCACTTTGCTTTCTTAACTGGCTAGAAATCATTGCAGCATTCAATAGTTCACGTCATTTTTAGCAGGATTTGGTTTGATATTAACATAGCTGAAGCGTTACATAACCATAACCTTGGTGCCACCATAATCCCCTCCCTTAGACAGCGAGGGCCTAAATCTAGACCAGTGTCCTGTGCTTATAAGTTCATCGCGGTTCAGGCTGGTGACAGCAGTCGCTCCATCCTGCACGGATTAAAAACACAACACAGAACAGCAAACGCTTCAACAGCCCGGGCAGCACATCTGTGAGCAGATGTCAAAGATTCCAGGAAGTAGATGTCCCGGCTCTCCGTCCTGACGTTAGCAGAGGTTCCGGTGACGTGCCTCGGTGGTCCTTCATCTCCTGCCTCAATCCGGCTGATGATGGATTATGAGCACAAGCAGGTCGGCGCTGGCAGCAGGCCAAGAAAATGAAACCGAAAACATTCCTGTTGCACAATCCTGCTGCAATTTAAAATCCTAAGAACCACTAAGCGTGGCAAATGGGGAAAGCTTTGGCGCTGCTTTGTGCATCTTAATAGAAGAGCAGGATTTGTTATATTACAGCTATTTTTTTTATAGGTCCTTGTACTCAACTCTTTCAAATTTCTCACAGTTCAGGAACAAATTTTGTGTTCCTGAAAAAGTTCAAACAAGTTTTTCTGAATTTTTCAGGAAACATTGTGGAAATCCAGGTGGTACCAAGAATCGCATCGCTATAAAGTACAAATTATAAAAGAAAAAAGGACTTTGTAGCCGCAAAACAGAATCATCAAAATGAACAGAAATAAAATAAAATGTGTCTGTACATGTAAATAACTGCTTTAGTACAGAATATTAGGTAATCAGAAACAGTAACTGGGATGACATTCTTATTTATGCACTCGTATTAATTGTCTATGACAGCTGTTTTTCTGTTTGGGGGGAAAAAAAAATCTGCCTGATCATATTTAATATTTTGTTGTACGGTATGTTTATTTCACTTAGTCTCCTCATGCTGAGAATCCCATCCTGAGCCCTGCCTAATTTAGGACAACTGCGTCCTTCGGACATAAAGCTGTTAAGTTTCACCGTTTGGTTATGCATCAGTTTCATCTAAGAATGAATCAACAGAAAGTAAATGGCACCCTTTACACAGCAGGAAAAGTCCTGACCCCATCGTATCCCGCCCAGCCCAATCTCAGCATGGTTGCACCTGAGCAACAGTGAGGGAGATGAGTCACAGCGATTTGGTAGCCATAAAATTATTATTTTTTTACAGTAACGTTTTATTTGTCAGGAGCTTGTCGCCAGCACGCAGCTCTCATTATCCGGATAATGAGAATCTCTTCACCTACAAAGGAGCTGGGAAAGAGCTCTGCACTCCAGGTTTTTGGGGGAGATAAAGGCGCAGCTGGGTAAAGGCAGCACGGCGGAAGTGACAAACAGGAGCGGATGAAGCTGCAGATGTTTGATAGAATCGAAGCTTTTGTCGCTAGCTATTTTAGGAAGCGCAAATTACAAATCCTTAAATGATGAAAATAAGCGTTCTTCTGACAGTTGCTTCTTAGCATCTGACGGAGGAATTTTTAGAAAGTCTATAAATGCCTTTCCCCAGGCGACGCTTCGTTGATCACACCGGAACATGGACTGACACCGGCTGGTAAACCTTGAGCAGATTCAGAGATAAGAAGGATCTTGAATGCATTTTCATATTGTTCAGGTCAACATGATGCCTAATTAGTTTGCAGAGGATCATGTTCTATGAGGCTTTTGTGATGCAACCCAGCAGTGACTCAGAGTTCCTCCCAAACAGCAGCATAAACAGCAGCTACACGACCTTACACTCATGCAAATTAAAGCTGATTAGCCTATCTGCTATTTGATGGTTGTAACAGGGTTTTTTTTTTTGTTTTTTTTTTGCATTGTAATTTTTAACTGATGGATTTGATTAAGTTAACAGTTAAACTATTTATTGATTAAACTCTAAATAATTGAAACCCGGTAAAATAACTGTCATCTCCTGGGTTGTTTTTGGGTTTGTTTATTCTGTATTGGGGAATAAACAAGATCAATCATATCTGTTTTACTTTAATTCAGCCCTTCGTAGTTTACTGTTTATTTCTTGTGTCTACGTATTTCTCATAACTCCAGTTTAGTTTCTTAGATTCAGATATTCTGTTAGATTTGTTCGCTTTTTGTTCGACTCTGGCTCCCTCGTTCTCTGTGGTTTTTGTCATACTGTATTTTTTGAACTAAAATTTTCTTCATCCACAAGCGGCCTCTGCCTCTCTCAGTTTGGGTCCACAACTCAACCACCTTGCAACATGATAATAGTAGCTACTTTCTCCTTGGCCACTATATGGAACAATATTATGTACACTTCAACTGTGAAGAGACAAAATCCAGATAATCACAAACATGCATTAAAGAATCAACGCAGCACAGCATGATTTTGATGCGGGAATAACATTATAACATGATGGAAATCTACATAAAAAATATATTTTACGTTATACCCCCTTCCCTTTTAAATTTACTTGCAAAGATCTGATAATATTAATCCATTTTTATTACAATATGTGGGCACTCAGGCTGCACTCTCAATGATTCACTCAACTCAGCATGCCAAATGCTCAAAGTAGCTTCAACTGATGGTGGCTCAACTTACTGTCTGTGAAGTTCAGATAAACATTATTTGACTATTTTACTGTGTCTGGCATTAAACTCTCATTCTCAGATTGTGAAACAAAAACTTAGACAAGACAGAGATGCGATACATCTTATGTATTTCATCCCCTTACACACACACGCACGCGCACACACACACACACACACACACACACACACACACACACACACACGCACACGCACACACACACACACACACTATTCAAAACAGCAGCACAGCATGATAGCAGTCTAAAAGCCCATGTTGAAGATATGCCAACATTAACAGATAAGATGACCTGTTCAACAGAAGCTTAATGTCTTAGCTAGGAGTTGAACCAATGAAACGTGGGATTTATTCTCTCTTACCATGTGTGCGCGTGCAGGCGTGTGCGTGTGTGTGTGTGAAAAATGGCTGAGTTCTGAATGTACATTTAATGGGGAAAAAGGGCTGGAGGGAAAACAAGTGACAGATTTCAGTAAATCTAGCGGGCACATTTTAAGTCCATCCATCATACTGTTGCAACCTCCATGTAAATCGGCACACAACTTCTGCCCAAACTGACGAGGCAAGCGGGAGCAAATTACACCTCCGAGGCATCCCATTATGATCCACCACGATAACAGACGAGCAGCAGCCAGGTCTGTGCACAAGTCCCGGAGCTGGCAGAGGAATGGATTCTCCCCGGCAATAGATCGACTTTATTTATGCACCTGATAAAATTTCAGAGGGAAAACATTATCTGCTCTCAAACTAGCAGAGCCAAAAAGAGAAAGAGCATATCAATGCATACAGTTCTGTACAGTGGAGGAGAAACGCTGCAATCACAAGCAGAGGAGAAATCAGTGGTGAGCTAAATCAAAAACGGCAAAAATACGACACATGCTAGAGATGCATTTCTACACAAACAATCCCAGGATTATGTCTTTTTATGAACATTTTTAAATATTGATGGGAATATGATAGGCTTCCCTACAGTTCTGTGCTTGTTATGCTTTTTTCAGATTACACATATAAAATCTCTGATGATATGTTCTCTAGAAATTGATTAGAAATGTTTTTAGTAAAATGTTTCAATTTCAGAACAGTAACACATTTCATAGGAAACAGGTGAATTGTTAGTTCACCCAGATCACACAACAAATTTGATGAAAATCAGTTAAGTGAGATATTTATATTCAGAATTTATTGACTTGAACTAAGAGCTTCATTTGAAACAGAAAACAGAACTGTGAGACGTTTCGTTTTAAGCATTAGTTTGTTTCTGTAGTTTGTTTCTCATTTTTCTGTTTTTCCTCCGAAGGCCAGCATCTCCGGGATCTTTTTTTGTTTTTTTGAAGCTCCTACCTCTACATGAGGTTCACATTCAGAGCAGAGAAAAACAAGATTGTGATGTGATTTCCCCAGAGGAGGCTTCGGTTTGGAGGTATACGCATCCTTGACATTAGCATAAAACAAATCCAAAGTCTTGTTTTCTGTGGAGGAGCCGCTGACAAACCGGTGAAACATCGGCACTGCGTTTAAAATCACCAGACATCGCCACAAAGGCATTGGGGTGTGTGGTGTCGGTATCCTAGCAACAACGGAACTGATGACATCTCATGCATTATGTGTCAAACTCGAGGCTCGGGGGCCAAATCTGGCCCGCTGCAAGATTTCTATGTGGCCCTTTAGGCTCGAAATCATGTCAGTAAGTCACTACGGTTTTTCACAAATCTGCAAAATCCACCAAATCCCCATCATTTTTTCTGATCCTCTAACTTTTTGTTCAGGTCAAAAACATTGGGTCTGCCTCAGCCTTCTTTGACATCAAGTTATAGTCTGTGACTGATAAAGCACTGAACAAAAGGTCAACATTTAACATCATACATTAGCTCAAATATCATAAAAATTTCTTACAAATATTGCTAAATTAGCAACACAAAATCTGTGATTTTGATGACAAAAACCACAAGAACTGTCATGAAATCCTGGATGGACTGATCAGTGTGGAAAGATGTTTGAATAAATAATTATTTGATTTTAAGAAATACTTGTTGTATCCTGAAACACACAGCTACTTATTGATATTTTGACAGTTTAATGGGTTTTATAATACATACTGGCACAATGGGCCCTTTATGAACATTCAGATCTTGGATTAAGCCCAAAATTAAAATTTGTTCGGCACCCCTGCATTATGGACACAAGCTGAGGGTGTGAGGTAACCAGCTGCCAAAATAACACTGGCGAACTCTTTTTGTAAATAATATGGACAGAAACTTACTGCCAAGAGTTCAAGGTCTGGTCTGCAGAGTAATGTTGTGGATGACACCATCTGTCCTTCACAAGGGCTGCTAAACCACCTCGTTTTCTTTTCCCTCTCCTATTTAAATCTCTTATCTGCTCTTATTGACCCTTTGCAACTATACGACACTTGATCACTTGAGGCGACTTGATTGACGTTGGACGAGAGGGACAGGAGAATTGAACGAAGGGACTGAAATTGTTTTTCCAAGTCATTTTGTTCGTGGCTTCTAATTGTTTGAGTGAAGATAGTTTGACTGTTAAAGTAACACACTTGGTTTGGGCTCATAGATGCTAACCAGTTTTTTCCAAACATGCTAGGCTACATGATGATGGAGCATTTTCTCCCTTGTTACTAATGCTTTGACGTGGTCTTTGCACCATAACGCAAAGTCTGATATATTTCTAATCATGCTTACTTACAAAGTATATGAACGTTAAGCTTCTTAACTTGTAAAAACTGTCACTGCCGAGTCATGATCACAACAATATCCGACGGTCTGTGTGATTGACGGCTGATATCCATTGAAAGTTGCACAATAAAATGACAAGTTTGGTTTCTATCCTCATCCGTTTGTGCAGCCTACAGCACACCAACGTATGACTAAAGTAAAATTAACTAAATAGAAGCAATGTTAGGTAACAGATGTCTGACTTTTGACATCCTTCAAAGGCGCACATTGGTTGTTTTGACGTCCGTCATGGCGGAGCGGGCAGAGTTCTGAAGAGCAAGGTGTCAAAAGGGTTTATAGTCGGGGAGCCTGCCATGGAGACGTTGGAGTCGGGGATGTAATCCTGTCTCAGTAAAACACATTACGATGTATTCCACTGAGTTCCTGTCAGCGCTTGAAGTTCATCCATCTTGTTAGCCAACACCTTCACGTTCCCCATTACAATGGCTGAAGAGGTGGTTTGAACTTCCTCCTTCTCTCTCTCTCTCTCTCTCTTTACTCCGGCTCTGCATCCGTAAAGCCTCCTTTTCAACTTCTCTATGATTTCTGGCTTTAGTTGTGGTATTATTTCAAGCTTTTCAAATGTTAATCAGCTGCTCCCTCATACCACCCTGTTACTATGGTTACGCATCATAATAGAAAGCAAAAGCAAATCATAAAAAATATATTCCCCCGGTTCAAAACAAAGACATAAAATAAAAAAAAATAAAAATCATAAGGCAAATTTTTCTCCAGAAAGGCAGAAATGAAAGTTTGAAAAAGAAAATCTCAATGAAAGTACACAGCTACTTGAAAGTGCTGCCAACCCTGAGAGGCGCGATTCTGCCGAGGGAGCAGAGAGCACAGGAAACGGGGCCTAGGAGTCGATGAGTGCGCTGAAAACCATTTGATTGAACCGCCTTGTTGAACGACCTGCACGGTCACAAACACGACCCGTGACACCGTGCAGAGATTTGAGATGGACTTTCCGCAACAATCCTGGAGGAATCGGACACAATTTTTACACCGCAGGTGCTCAGGGCCGCACGTTCCCATCCCTCTCCTGCCTCCATTTATTTTTAGACCCAACAAACGATGAGCCGGCACATATGATAATGACGTCACACTCCAAAATAGCCTGGTAAAAAACTGAGCACAAACAGCTTACTGCTGCGCATTCACTTTCTTGAAGAAAGCGACATCTTTGAAGGGCTGAATTTTAAGCAGCAGCTGCGTCGCTGCTGGTAATGTAAGAGGTAGGCGCTGGAATTGGTGAGCTGCAACTCATTTGCTACACTTTTGCTTTCAGAGAGGCAGGAGAGGATGGAAAGTGCAGATAGGAGAGGCATGAGCAAACAGGAGATAATATCAGCTTGGAAAATGTCAAAAATGTTATCATATTGTTTATTTCATAACGTCGCCCTCGTAGTATGTAGCTGTAGACATGTTTGCGGTTATCCTGCAGTGTTTTCCAGGAGCGTAGATGTGTTTGGTGTTTCAGACCATCATTGATGATTTCCTCCTTGGAGACTTTCATCTGAGCGTTATACGCAGTTCTGCATCGGGAATGAAAAAAAATGATAACAATCTGACCCTGGATGACCTGGCTGTCAACATGCGAGTGATGGCCTGAGGGCTGACGTCATCATTTCAGATCAAATAATCACTGTGGCTAACTTTGACATAAAGCTAAATTTAACACTCTGAATGGAATAGTCAGTGTTGATCAACTCATGAGGAAACCCACCTTCTATTGTTATCTAGCATTGGCTTTTAAGCTCATTTCAACTTATCCATTGCTGTTAAAGTTATTGCGCATTTCTGCGTTTTAATAAAATGTGATAAATTGAGCCAAATTGAACAGAATACTCAAATGTTCATCAACTAGCTTGTGAAAACCCTCCGTTTCACTGACAGCATTTTTAGCAAGCATTGGTTTAATTCCCCCTTGTCCTGTTACCACACCACACAGAGCGCTTTATAGTTATTATTATGTATTCTTAGATTTTAATAAAATGTGATATAAAGCTAAATTTAACACACTGAAAGGGAAAAGTAGTTCGTGGGAATCAACTCGCTTGCGTTCTGGGTAGCATTTTAGCTCACATTAGCTTTTAAGCTAATTTCACCTCATCCTCATCTAGACAGAGTACTTTAAAGTTGTTCTGTTTTCATGTACTTTTGTATTTTAATAAAATATGTCATAAAGTGACACACGGCCATTGGCATATGATTTAAAAACACTTTTGCCCAGTTCTCCAGCACATCTGAATCAAATGAACTAGTTCTCGGCAGAGAAGTCATTCGCCAACTGAACGACTGCGTCCCTGAGTCAGAGCGATCAGAGTCAGCAGATTCTTTCCTGGACCGAACAAAACACCTCAAAACACGACACAACTAAAGTAGCCGTGGTTATTTTTGTGACACGGCAGCCACAGAAACTTGCCGAGTTCTCTCCCTCTCCGCTTCCATGAAAAGAAACAAGGTCACAGTGAGGGGAACTGTGATCTGGTGCACTTTGCGCTCCCACCGTTTAACGCTGTGCTCTGCGCCCATTACGCAATCCATGGCTCCAGCTTCCATCGGCTGTAATAATCCCTCGCACAGCGCGAAAGGCACAAACAAGCAGCTGAGCAATAAAAAAAAAAAAAAAAAAAAAAAAAAATACCTAAATGCTGCACACAATCAGTGCTCCACAGCCACCCGAAGCAAAGGATGGAGTTAGTACCTTTTCCGCGCCCTGCTCGCCAGCGCTACGCGGCACGCAACTTACTTTTCCTGCGTGACGTTCTCCTCGATGCCCCCCAGCGTGCAGTGGTTCCCCTGAGCGAGCCCGCAGGTGGCCAGGTGCCTCCGGTGCTGATCCTTCAGACAAGCGTTTTCCTTGCACAGATCAGTCACCTGGAGCTCCAGCTCCTCGATCCGGATCCTCTGCTTCTCCAGCAGACCCTGCTGGGTTCCGATGATGTTATTCAGCTCCTGTAGGTACTCTGCCGCCTTGCTCGGGTTCTCCGTCGGATTCTCCATCTCGGCGGAGATCCGCTGTCCGTCCATGAAGGCGGCTTCCACGCGAGCAAAAAACACACACACACACACACCCGCCTCGCCTGTCCACCGCCCCCCCCTCTTCCCCGCCTCTCCAGCTTCCTCTCGGGCTCAGCGGGAGTGAGTCGGAGCGAGGTCCGGTCCTCTCATCCCGCTCCGCTCCGACATTGTCTGCCGCGCTGCGGCGGCGGGCAGCAGCGGTTCTGGGGGAACTTGGCCCGGTTTCGGTGCGCAGGTGTATGGCGAGCGAGGTGCCGCAACCATCCTCCAACCCCGCCGCCCCGCGCACCAGAGGAGCCGTTTAACCCTTGCGGCTCCGCCGGCTTAGCGCTGCGCCGACACGTTCAGCGGCTCTCCCCTCGCTGCTCAGCGGGAAGCACGCGCGCACGCCGGGCGGGCTGCAGTCCACGGCACGTGCACCTGTTTCAACAGGTGGACAAAGTTTCGGTCTGAACGACCCGAATCAGCTGCGCTCCCGCAGACAGCGGCTTCAAGCGCTTCTATACACCATAGGACAACATTCAGATTCTATGCGCCACAAATCTGGAATAAACTTCCAGAAAACGGCAAAACAGCTGAAACACTGAGATCCTTTAATCCAGAGCTAAATATTTAGCTAAATATCTAGCAAGCTAAATATTTAGCTTGCTAATTATTCGACAATAAATAAAATAAGAAATATTTGGTTAACAATTTGAAATATCTACATTGTAGCTAAGTATTTCGTTTTCAAACTAAATATTAATCTTCCTATTTTTTTTTATTCTTTTTTTTTTGCAAGCTAAATATTTAGTAGACCAGTTGTTTAGCGTGTGAATTAAATATTTAGTTTGTGACATTTGGAAAAAAGTATGAATAACAAGGTGAAAACATGACTTTGAAAAATGAATTTCCGTTTCTATTTTGTTTTGGGGTTTTTTTCACATATGACGACCAAAATAAACCAAAATATGGCAGTTAATTGATTTTTTTTCACTGTGTAACTTTATAAACAGCGTCCCATAAAAAACGGCTCTCTCTCCTCCATAGTATGAGGAAATGCACATGACTGCAGGTATTTTTAGAAGGAGGATTCTTACAATTATTGATTGGAAATAAATAAATGAATGTGGCATGCCAGTGGACTGTAAACTCTGCTTGCATATTTTTCTATTTTTATAAACACGTTACTCTTCCTGTGACATTAAGGCTTAATTGTGCTTCCTACTGGTAAAGAGAGAATTTGTTTCCAAGTTGGGGAAGCCATGGGGATTCAGATGGGTGTGTATCCATGTTTGTAAAACATTGAACTCTTATAAAACATCTGTGCATGAAACACTGTAGGTAATGCTGCATTAGACTTAGATCGGGACTTGAACTGGCGACCTGCAAATTGCAGGACAAACTCCAGTTACCGTAATCACCATCTCTCACACAACATGGGTAAACGTATTTGGTCACACAGTTGGTTACTGATGAGGTAACCAGAGAATTGCAAAAACCAAAGACACATCTGGTCCCTGTTGTGCATGTCGATGTCAATTTATTTATGTGACAGATAAGAACAAAATATGTTGACCAAAGTACTGCACAAGTAAATAAAGCAAGATGACAACAAGAACGTGTTTTAAGAGCAAGAATTTTTTTAAAACTGCAAATTTACTCCATTGCCTGTCATTATAAAAGAAACCCAAACTCTGCTTGATTCAAAAGCGAATCAATAAAAACGAGTCTGTAGCAAAGATTTAAAAGTCTTAAAAAAGTAAAACCATTTCAAAGTTAAGGAGCACAAATTTCACAAGCCCTGATCACTTCTGAAAACCCTCAAATCTTCGTTTGAGGTTACACAGCTCACATCTGGTCACATGCACTGGCGGCAGCTACCCCTGCTCTTTTTTCCCTGGTGCACACACACCTGACATTTAGTGAGTAATTGCTATTCTGGATGCCGCAGCATAGCCTGTACCACTCTGCAAGCCAAACAGCGGTTTTAGGTGAAGCACTAATGTGGTGGTGTGGTTTGATATCCCACTTTCTAACAGCTGCTGCTCACCGTGCAGAAAGCGTCAGGGTTAGAGTAGGAACATCAATGAAATGAAAAGCAGTATTTTAATTCACTGCCAAAGAAGCAATCGAAACGTTGATAACATTGTACAACTGCAGACATGCGTTTCTTCAAAACGTTTTGAAAAATGTCACTAACTCTCAGCTCTTAGTTTCTCCACTCTTCATGAGGTTGTTGGACCTATGTGTTCCAGTCATAAATCAATGTTTGTTACCAAGTATTGACATGCTTCAGTCATGCACCCATGTATGTGGCCATCACAGGTTCGAGTCACAGCACAACTGCCTTTGCCGCATGTCTTTCCATTCTCGCACAACCCAATTTCCTGTCTGACAACAACAGTCAAATAAAGGCCACTAGAGCATTACTGTGATTGGTACTTACGGCAGTCTACAATCTCAATGTCAGTTTTGTGGATTTCCAGTAGTGGCATTGTGGTTGCTACGAAAATCCAACATCTGCCATTTGCTTATGTTGCCTTGATCTCGCACCAGTCGACAAACCTCTGAGTCCACTCACTGTCTTTGCTCTGGATCATGCTCAACTGTCTGTGACTTTATGTTAAATTCATCCAAAAACATGTGAGGATCACACAATGCGAAGTATTGATAGAAAAATCTGTGATGCAGAGGGTGACGAGAAATGGAGCTGGTGCCTTCCCCCTCCTCGACTGTGGACCAGTGTGTCAGACACACGCAGCCCTGTGTCCTCACGTACTGTGAGTAAATGGTTACATAGTTCGGGATCCAGTGAAGCAGATGGTCTGCAGTGCTCAATGTAAAGGCATTGTGCAAGTCAAAAAGAGTAGTGAAATCCTGTCTCTGCTACAGTTATTCTTGTGATATTAGAAGTCAATGTTTAAACTGTGTAAAATGTAACAAAAATGTAAAATGTATTGTCAGATACATTGCAGCACAAGGCATGTACAGAAGCAGTGAAAACTACACCCAATAATGTTTACGAAAAGAGACGAGTGATACTCCACTGGACATTAGTTTTACTCATCTGTCACTAGTGTATTGGATAAAACTTAAAGTTAGCAAGAGAAATAATCCAAAGCTGTTGGGAATACTCAATATTCCAAAATGTCATTGTCTCAAATAAGACGTTTTTAAAGTTTGGAAAAGCTTAATTGTCGTTCTTATTAGTCAGAATGTGAATAAAGGTATCTTAAATTACAATTCTGGGTCGTCAAAAAGCAAATTTAGATCGAAATTCAGAACGCAATAGGGACAGTCAGACTAAAATCGTTACCATACGAGGGCTTTCTCCTAGTCCGGGCCAATCAGCGAACAGAAAAAGAAATTGTGAATGATGACGTTTATTTTCTGCGTTATAGTCTGGCTGTAGTTTTAGCGATAGCAGTGGCGCAAGGGAAGGAAGCCGTTCAGTCCGTCGTTAGCCACGCTTCCAAATGTTGAAGTAACGTCAAGCAGCACCTCCTTGGGATCGGTTCTTCTCTCCTCACAGCGGAGGACGGCTGTTTACAGCGCAGGCAACTGGCGCATTCCTAAATACGTCACGGACAAACGTTAAAACCTCGACACGCCTCCAGGAAGCAAACAGCCCAGGCCCTCTGTACGGAGCAAGGAGTAGTACAGGGGGGCGTTTTATTTAGCAGGCTACGAGAACACTGGTTCAAAGTCAATATTGGGTCCGTCGTGGTGCTGTGAAACAGCCTCGGTTTAGTTCCTTAGCTCTGCTCAGATGCACTGTTAGCGTCTCTTTGACGTCGTAGAAGAAGCAGGTGAGTCCGTTTGGCTCGTGCGCAGTGGGATAAATGATAATAAAGCGAGTATGACGACGTTTTCTCTTTCAACCGCTCACCTGTATGGAAGTAAATATATGTCAATAGGATTTGAATTAAAAATGCCACCGAAATTTTTGTTGTGCTTACTTTTCCACTGTTCCAGTGTGTCCATGATTATTGTCATTCTTTCAACATGGAAGAAACTCCATTTCTTATTTTCACTTAAAGATAAAAAAATAAATAAATAAATAAAATCACATTGTTATTTCAAAGTGAGCACATTTTCAATAATAATAATAATAATAATAATAATAATAATAATAATAATAATAATAATAAAATTCACAGCTGGAGTCCAGTGAGTCTGCTCGTACTTATCGCATAGCTGAGCGTGAGCCTGACACTTCTGGCTGTTGTCTTGACAAGCTGCGTACCTCGATGCGCATGCGTACATAGGTGTCAGCTATTAACTTTATGCTATTTGTGTTTCCTGACAGGTCAGATTAACTATGATTTAGAAACATGTCTGTTAAAGAAGGCAATGAAGGGAAATCGAGGTAAGAATCTGCAGCGTTCCCAGTAATGTTGATGATGTGAAATAACTTTAATCTCACAGTGCATTGGTGCATGGGCTGCCCTTTATGAGGTTAGGCATTAAAAAATGAAAAGCAATGATTTGGCTGATTTAGCCGCTCGTAAAGGAAAATATGTGGGTGTCCATTTTTTCAGTCATATTTTCATCATTTCAAAAATAAATATTTATTTTCCAAACATTTAATTTTCAAAGTAAATATTTATTTTCCTAACTAAATGGTTAGCTCAGATCTAAATGTTTAACAACCAAGCTAAATATTTAGTTATAAGTTAAATGTTTAGGTCCAAGATAAATATTTAGCTAATATGCATATTGGTTTGCTGACAAGCGGAAGAGGAATATTAAAATAAAAGCTGGGTTTTGCAGACCTCTACAAAACACCACATTAAAAAAAAAATAAAAAAATTATTATTTTGGTCAATGTTAATAATTGAGTGAATATCCTGTCCACTATGATAGTTGAAAACATGCAGAATCTACAGCAACAGTTTCTGGATCAGCACCCATCACTGTGGTCAAGCCAGAACACAGTCCTGCATGTCATGTTCTTTCACTCTTTAGTCGTTTTCAACATTTTTACACAAAAGATATATTGATGACATTTTTTTATGTAAATCATTTTCTTCTAATAATGGATAAACAGGAAGTCTTGAAACTTCGACAGCAAGTAAAGAGTAAAGTTGTCCAGGCACGGTGGCGGATGTTGATGCGGAAACTGTTGAAACACAAGTGAACTGTTAAAATGCCACATCATCTAACGCAATGGACATGTCAAGATGAAAAGAATCGATGATAAAAAAAAAAAAAAACGAAAAAAAAATGCTTTTGGTTCTAACGAAACCAAAAGCATGGTGGTGGGATGAATCGTTCCCTCCAGCATGCTTATCAGCAAACCAATATAGCTAACTAAATATAAGCTAGCTGTTTAGCTTGGACGTAAATGTTTGGCATGCTTGCTAAATATTTGGCTAACAACCTAAATATGTTGTTAGCAAGCTAAATAATTAGTTTGTAAAAATAAATGTTGAGTTTGGAACTAAATACTTAGTCAGCTAAATAAATATTTAATTGTGAGCTAAAATTGAGTTTAAAAACTAAATATTTAGCTCAGTTTGCAAACTAATTATCCAGCTTGTTAATTGAATATTTAGTTTGGAAAGCTGGTAAATGTATGAATAACCTGGTGAGAATATGACTTTGAGAACTGAACACTTACATTGTTTCCCCTGTGACAGACTAAATAAACCCAAATTATTGATGTTAATTGTTGACTGCGTCACCTTACAAACAGCTCCCCGTGTTTGTGCTGCTTGTATTAACGTTTGATGTTGATCTTTCAGCTTTCACCACACCGATTTGTACGGCAGGGTCCCTCCAACATGTCTGCCCATCGTGTACCACCCTGACTATAACATCACATTCATGGGCCTGGAAAAGCTCCACCCATTTGACTCAGGGAAGTGGGGAAAAGTCATCCGCTTCCTCAAAGGTAGGAGAGTTCTGGACAGGTTGGTTGTGATGGGACCTCTCCCTGAGCCGCAGGGTGCTGAACTGCTTAAAGCAGAAGCTGGTCTTCTTGGCACATGGAGAAAGAAAACACGGAGGAGACGCAGGTGGCTGTGTGTTTAGGTCTGAACCTCCAGCAGGTTTCTGTTCATTTCTGGGTAGGTTTGTGGTTCCATACTCTCCACAACTTTCTTCTTCACCTGAAAAAGAAAGTTGAGACTAAGACTAACATTTCAGAAGGACTCTGTTTACTTATTAGGTGACTTCTGAAGGCAGTTGGCTGCACTGGATTTTATTTAGGTAAAGGGCTGAATACAAATGTCTGCTAAATTTTTCAGGGTTTTCTTTTTTTTTTTTTTTTTTTTTTTAAAAAGAAGTATTTTTTTTTATTTATGTGTTTTTTATTTTTTTGGGTTTTTTTTTTTTTTTTTTTTTTTTTTTTTAAAAAGAAGTGTTTCTTCTGAGTTCTGAGTTGTTTTCAAGCAGTATTTATTCTTTTTCCTATTATTTATTGGATCAGTCTTGTTTCTGTTTTACTTGAGTTCAGTCATTTTGTGATTCTAGTTTTTTATTTATTGTCTAGTTATTCTTTGTTACTCTAGATTTATTAGTTTCTTAGGTCTAGTTTTTATTTGGTGTTGGATTTATTTCCTAGTCCTCTGTTTACTCTCCCTAATGCCCTGTGCCATTTTCTCTCTCTCTCCTCACACCTGCAACCTGTTTCTCATCATTCATCTGTTTCATGTTCAGTAATCAACCTCCCTGTATACAACTTATGCTGATGAGAACATTATGGACTTATTGCTGGTTCCTCTCATCTACTCCCTTTAGAGCATGTTGTTTTTCCAACCTGAGGGTATGAATAGTTTTGCGAGTCACTGTGTTCCCTGCCGTTATTTTTCTGTGGATTCCTGTTTTTGGTTTGGCTCTGGCTCCCTGTGTTCCCTGTGGTTTATTTTGCAAGTTGGTCTTTTGTTTTTTCTTTTTTTTTTTCTTTTTTATTTTATTAAAACCTTCTTCATCTACAAGCTGCTTTTGCCTTTCTATCGAGTCCTCAAAAACACAACATGAACAACAGAAGAGTATGCTGTAGTTTTAAATATATATTTGGTATGAATTAATTCATTTGTCTGTTTGGACAGTTAACGACATATATGCCGGTTTTACTTGATGCTTTTTTATTAATACCAACATATTCACATTCTACTCATATTGCTGCAACTGCACAAATGTTTTTCTCAATAAGCCTCATCATTGTATCGGTCTTATTTTTGTCTGAATGTGCTGCAGAGGAGCAGTTCATCACTGATGAGAACATTGTAGAAGCCCGTGAAGCGTCAGAGGAGGATCTGCTGGTGGTTCACACGAAGCGTTACCTCGGTAGTTTAAAGGTAGCTTCTGTCTCTCTTGTCATGGTGATGTGTTTATTTTTCTCCTGTCCCATATCACTGTCAGCTGCATCTTAATAAATCGTAATGCCCCTATAAAGTTTGGTCAATCCAGTTAAGATCAGACCTAAGTATAGAATCATATTTCCACTGTTGATTATTGTTGATTTTGATCTGTGCTGGGCTAGCTTTCAAAACGCAGCTTTTATGGCAGCTGGTGACATAAAGCCTGAGAGATGTCTTAAAAGTAGTATTTAATGACTCCTCCCCTTGCTGGCTTATACAGTTGAAACCAGAAATGTACATACTCAGAATAAAAAGACTTGTGAATATTTTTTCTCTCACTGTCTGTTTGGGTTTATTTTGTTCCCCAAACTGCAAGAATCAACCAAAGACACAAATTACTTTTCCGTCTGAAGTTAAATAAGACCAAACCTTTTTTTTTTGCTTTAGGTCTGTTAGAATGGTCAAAATTATTTTTATGTGCTAAACGTTACAATAATGAGGATGTGTTTATACCCTTTAAAATAGAAGAATTAGTGTCTGGAAACAACAAGGGCCAGCTCAGGTGATGATGTCACACACGTAAATGTTACAGGAAACTTTTTCTTCTCAATGAAAGATAACTTTTTTGGAAAACGGGTCAGGCTCGATGGTTCTTAAGGTGGACAGGGTGTAGTCAGTCACACATTTCCATAAATAGAGGAGTTGTGGATCGACAGCAGCTCCGGCTGGAGATCCCTGCTGATGGAAGGATTCGGAGGGAACGTGTTCAGAGATCGTATTGATCTGCTGCCACATGCTGGTGAGCGGTTTATCAGGCTTTAGATTGCCCGGAGTGATAATCCTGGAGCTCTGTGTTAAAGAGAGAAACTAGAAGCTGATGACGGATTTTTTTAATTTTTATTTTAAATTTTTTTGAATGCGTACCTACGTCAACTTTTAGCGTGAAAGGTGCACACTCTTTTATACACGAGGCCCCTGCTCCCTATGTGAACTGAGACTGAGTTTACTGGCGCACTGTTGTTTTCTTTTGCAGATTGAATTACTCCAGCTAATATTATGAAAAGTGTTTTTTTTTTTTTTTCTTCGTGCTGTTACATGCTTCTCAGTGTTTTCCTTTGTCCTCTCCAGTGGTCTTTTGTGGTGGCAACTATCACTGAAATCCCACCCCTGGTGATTTTACCTAACTGTCTGGTTCAGCAGAGGGTGCTGAGACCTTTACGGACCCAAACAGGAGGAACAATAATGGTTGGTATACATCAGCCTTGTTTACCGTATCATGTTTTTGACTTAGTAATGCAATTTCTCACGTTTGTTTTTCTCCTTCTCACTCTTATTTGTTGCTGGAATTGATCAAGTTATGTAACAGTATAATGAAATACATGCATGACTATAAAAACAGGACCAGGAATCAGCTATGAAAACCAAAAGTGTGTGTGTGTGTGTGCTCCCTCTCCAGATTTTTGTTTGTTTGCAGCATAGTACAGGAAACAAGTCTGAAGACACCCTGTTGCTTCTGGCTTTTTCCCTGGACTATCAAACAACACAGCTTGATTAACAGTCCAGATATCGTCCTCATATTCACTAAGTGGACATTTTGTGAACTGATATGCCAGAATAAAACCAGGAGGTGAAAAGACTTACTCACCTCTGAATGCTTCTTCTAATGTCATTCTGACTTGCTTTCCTATAATTCAGCTATTAGTTATTTCACCACATGGACTCTCAGGTTAAATCTCATGAAGGTAGTTGGATAAACTTTTTTTTAATGTGCAAAACTCAGAAGCGAAGTCATTCCTGAATCTGAACTCTGACTCTCCTGAAGTTAAATTGCTGACTGACTCTTGTTAACGTGGAGCCTGAGAGCCAATCAGAGCGCTCAAACGCAGCAGGATTTCCAGGCATGACTGAAAGAAGCTAATCCTTAGCATTCGAATGGGTCGGCATCATAACTCTGAAACTGCTGTGTCACTGTAGGGAAATAATGACAAGAGCTTAACAAAATTAGCACCAAACCTATGAGCGGTGATGAAATGATTTATGTTTTCAGCCTCTTCTGTCAATGGGAGGACAGTGTACAGGTGACACTGGTGGGGCCCTGCTTCATAAATTAATAACATTTGTATTATCAATTAACATCTTGAATGGAGTACCATGTCAGTTAATAAGCAGTTTCCTGATGGGGATCAATAAAGTATATTTCGTTCTATAGTATGTATCCTCCTGTAGCTTCCCCGTTAGTGAAAGTAAACTAGATCTGGAATGCACTGCTTGTCATGTTTCTCACAGTCTTGTGCAATTTTTTAAAAATTGATTTTAATTTAGCTTTTCCCTTTCTTGGACGTCAACCCGAAATAAAATGCACCAATCAGGCAGACCTTAATTGCCACAAACATGACTAATTATGGTTGGCTCCCATCCTGTTTGGTCAGAGAAAAATGGCTCTGGAGAAGATTTAGTTGATTTTTGTTGTTGTTCTCATAGTAGATGCCAGAGCAAATGAAAATGAGATCAGATGCGGGGCTTGTTTCTCCCAGACCTCTGCGCTCTCAGTGTGAGGAGTGGTGGAGATTAATCAAATGGCTATTGTAACATATTCTTGTTTCCCCTCAGTCAGAGTGAAGTGCCTGAGCAATAACCCGGGTGTGAGCGTACATGCTAATGAGTGTTAGTACTCATCCACTGAAGACAATCTCTTCTCATCAGATCTAATACAGCCTTATCTTGTTTTGTACATAAGGAAAGCACTCTTTCATGTTTAGGAAAGAAACTGTGAACTGATAGACAACCTGCAATTCTTTGTGTTTTGCTCAGAAACAGATGTGAGAGGTGGAGAGTCAAAAAACAACACATTTTGATGAAACCACAGTGGCTACATATACATGGCCCACATTTGTGCGTTCGGGTGTGTAACCTAGAGGTTTTATTTGGTGAGCGTTCATAAGCACTCACTATGAAGACATAACATTATGATTAATATAATCATAATGTAAAACCTCTGAAGAAAATTCTCCACCACAGCTCACAAGCCTTTTTTTAATTTGAAATGTGCTTATGCTGTAGCTCAACCGCAAACGCAGAAATAACACTGATGTTTTGAATGCTTATGATAAAGGTGATCTGTAACTAAAGTGAAATGAAATGAAATGAGTGGAATCCTGACTCAGAGTGGCTTCAATTCCCCACCTCAACCTCTGCGTCACCAGATCCCCCCAGCGTGAGTGTGGGCTAGGGTTTGTGTTTGGGACATGGTAATTTAAACATAAAACTTAACAGGAGACCAAGTGCTCTCCTGTTAAGTTTTATATATATGTAATGTATACACAAAGACCATAACCTCTGGGTAGAATGTGACATATGCCATTTTCCCGCCCCGTTTTGTGCATATGCCACATTTATAAATGTAGCCTACATCTGTTGATTTTTGGCCTTGTGCAGTCATCCATTTATACCAGCAGGTGTCATGGTCTATCACAAGAAAAAATAAATTACCAACTACACCAAAGGGAATTTTACTGTACTGTATCTGTGCCACAAAACGGTCACTTTGTAGAACTTTTAGATAAGATCAGAGTATTCGCTTAGCTCTCCCTTTCTATTTCTTCACTTAGATTTCTCTGCAGAAAAGCCAATCTGTTGAGAAATTGATGGCAAGTCAATATTTTATTATGGTATTTATTTATTTATTTTTTGCTGTGGAAAACTCAAGAAAACTTGATCTCACCATACAAACACAACCATATGAGCACAATACCCTCCCAGCGCTCAGGAAGCTGTATCCATTTCTTCAAACATTTGGTTGATTTTGGCAGTGAGCTCACTGTAAACTCCATCATTTTATTGCAGGGTGTTGTGACTACCATCTGAAAACTATCACATTGATTATGAACTGCTGGTGAGATTATAAGAGTGTGTTTTGCAAAAATACATCCGATAAGCCTGCCAAATTAGCAGACGTGGGAGTGTTTCAGGCAGGACGTTTCTGAAACCCATAGCCACAGGCCGACGTACTTGGGTGCAGCATGCAGTGTTGGACTTGGCCATTCTGAGGCCCGAGGCAAACCTCTTTGTTTCGCTTTTCTGGTTTCTGCTAGGGAGTTATCCAGAAAACGGTCATTCACACACAGAGGTGGATGAGAGTACCAAAAAAACTGGTCTAGCAGCAGAAGCAGTTAGCAAACGTGTTTTCACGAACAGAGAGCTGATATCAAGACAGAGCAGTTAGCAGACCTTGCTGCTAGGAAGTCCTGGGTTCAAATCCCAACCTGGGGCCTTTCTGTGTCTCTAAACTACCCTCAGGTATGTGTTTACAGGGATTGTTGTCTGTCTCTGTGTTGCCATGTAATGGTCCCGTTTAAGCTATCAGTGGGATCCCAGCTAATGGCCATGGGCAATAGTCTCTCCTGATCCTGCCAGGATAAGTAGGTATATAGATAATTGAAGGGACAGACGGATATGTTATGTATACTGATCTAATTTTCTCCCGCAGGCTGGGAAGCTGGCTGTAGAGCGAGGATGGGCCATAAATGTAGGTGAGTTTTCAGCCTTTTGTACTTAAAATGGCATCGTACCAACCTAAGAACCACTGTGGCGTGTGCATTGAGGAGTTATCTCATTTGTGATTTTGTTGGGGTTTTTTTTCACAAGATCACAGCGAAACCTTACCTTCGAAGTGCACATTTGTGTAAACAACAAAATGATAATGAACTTAATTGTATTATTTATTTGATTCGTTTAGAGAAATGTGCCTGAGGGCTAAAATTAAAAAGTAAATTTACTACTACAGAGAAGGTGGATGGCAGACGTTTCTGCCATCTCTAAAGAACTTCAACATGAACCCAACATATAACAAATGGGAGAAAGGAGGCGTAAAAATCCCACACGCACCCATACAGACATACAAGCGCTGTCCAATATGTTAACATGTTCTTCAGTTGTATTTCAACTTGCTTAAAATAAAAACTTTAAATACGATTTGTACTGAGTGCACAGTAATAAAGCATGTTTTATGTGAAACCAAGTCTCGTTTAATTTACACTGTGTGTGTCCCACCGGCTGCCAAAGTTTGGTTTCAGGAGGAGCCATTTGCTTTCCAGCTCTCCTTTTTTTTGTTTGTAGCAATCGATGCATCTTCAGCTAATTATACCTCTAATATCAATATGTGAAAGGCTCAGTCCTTCCTGCTTGACTTGACAGTAGTACAATGTAGGACTGATCAGGTGACTATGTTTTTGATGAACCACTTAATAATTGGATAGGCAGAAGATTTTTACACTCCATTTAATGTTTTATTTTTGATTAAATTTACTATTATTTCAGCAGTTGATTAAATAAAGTATCTTGTGTAATCAGTGAAGGTGCACTGTGAAATGAGCTCTTAGCCTGGCTCTGTTTTATCAGGGGGAGGCTTCCACCACTGCTCCGGTGACAAGGGAGGCGGCTTCTGTGCCTATGCTGACATCACACTGGCCATCAAGGCAAGCTCTGCTTGTTTCATCACAACGACGGCAGTGATTCTCTGTCACGTCCAGCTGTGAACCTTTTCACCTGAGAAAGTCATTTGAACTTTTGAGTCATTGTCACGGAGCCAAACGGATGCAGAAGATGAAACGCATAAAAAGAAATGAGCTAACTACAGCGGCTCAACAGCTTCATTTTGATTGATTGTTAAATGTTTTTGCTGTGGCGTTTCACAAATTTGTATACTAATTTAAATGATTTGTTGTCATCATTATTATACTTCCAGCATAATTACTTGCTGCTTAATTTTTACTTTTAAGATCTTTTACGACAGTCAGTGCACCTGCAAAATTTTTCTTGCTCCTGTAATCAAATGTGCAGACAATTTTTGTAGATTGTGTGCAACATTTTTTTACTTCACTCAGCTCCTTATTTGGAATATTTGTTGCTCTGGCCCTAAGTATGATTATTCTATATAACATATGAGTTTCACCCTCTGAGATGCCTGGCAAGAAATATTGCACATTACATATTATAATATATATACATATAATATTGCACTTTTTTTTAGACTTACCAATTGTCCATCAATACATTCATACGTCCACTCATACAAAATATTAATAACCGTATTAATAATTACTTGTGGTTCTTGAAAACTGATGTCATTTGCCAACAATAAGGTGTTTTGTCAGTCACTAATCAATCAGTTAAATAATATTGAATGAAACAGGATCGACTTCTGGGTACCAGTTTTCACAAAAATTGTGCCTTTAAATGAGCATTAATTATCACAACTATGAATGTGTCGTATTTACCAGGTGAAATTAGGAAATACTTGTCATATGTTTGTTTGAGTTTCATAGGACGTTTATGGTCTTATTGAGAAAGCCAAAAAATTAAATGTTTACACTAAAAACTTCCAGATCTGCAACAAAATTAGAAAATTGTCTGTCGTTCCTGTAGATGAGTGGAAGACGGATGACTGAAATGCTTGTGTGAAACTGACCACGCTTGAAAGGGAAATAAACTATTTTTCACTTTTCTTTGCTCAGTTTCTCTTTGAGAGAGTGGAAGGCATCTCCAGAGCCACCATCATTGACCTTGATGCTCATCAGGTGAGCCAATACACAACTCTCACCCTCTCATTATGGATATTTTCCACACTATTAACGGGTTCATTTCTTTCAAAATCCGTTTTCTTAAACATAGGAAGTATGTTTTGGTCATCGGGTGAAAAGCAGTTGTACGGGATGCAGCAAGGGACATTATTCAGAATTAGCTTCCATAAACACATGTGATACCAAACTCCTCCACATCTTGGAAAAATTACAATAATTGGTGAAGATTGCAAGCCTGCCCAAAATTTGCAACTTATGACTGAATTTGCAAAGACAGTTGGATTTATTATTAATATATCAATTAATTCCTCACTAATCTCTCTCTTTTTGACCAAAAATTGGATGATAAGTCTTCAGTCTGATTCTGTTTTTGAAGAACAATTTTGTTTACAGACTCAATAATTACTTTTTTTGTTGTTGTTTTTGTTTCTTTATTTTGGATATTTAAAATGTCTGTAGTTGTTAAACGTTCATTAGAAATTAAAGTTTATTGATCTTTGAAAATGTGTTCTTGCATTATTATTATTATTATTATTATTATGCCATCATTACCATTACATTTCTTGAAAATTGTCATAAAACAACAATATTATTGTTTACCACAATAACGTCTGGGACAATTTATTGCCCAACAAAATTTGTTAGGCCTAGTTAGAGTCACAACTTCCTGAAGGGAATGTCCAGGTGAGTTGGACAGAAATCGTAGTTGTCAAAAAGCCAAATAATAATGATTTAATGTGTTGAATGAACTGGGTTTGGAACTGGTCTCACAGGGAAATGGACACGAGCGAGACTTTTTGGGCGACACCAGAGTGTTCATAATGGACATGTATAATCACAACATCTATCCCAGGGACGGATATGCCAAACGTAAGTTAAAGAGTGAATGACTTTCTTCTCAAATTTGATTTTTCTTTCTCATAATCTTAAGTCTCACACATGGCCTTAACTCACTGCTGGGCATGAAACGCATCGTTCTGCGTCTCCAGCTCTGCTTTGGGTGGCGGTTGAGCTGGAGCCCTTTTGCCTCTTTTGACATCGCCGGGTGTCGTCGTAATTCTGACTCAAGTCACAGTAACTCCAGCCAAGGATTCTCTACAACACAAGAATCCCATCTTTTTGCAGATAACTCTAAAGATACACATGAGGAGTTTCTGTCCATATTCAATTCTTTTGACATGTAGTTATCGTCTCTGAAACTAATCTAATCAAAGGCTCTTTTCTGCCTTCAGTAAGGAAAAAACATCAATGCATCCTGGGTTGTTGAAGATAAGCTGCAGGGCAACATTCTGTTTGTTTTCATCAAAGACAAATCTGACTTAATGAAGAGCTATTTTACTTTCTAAAAACAAAGAGGAATTGTATTTGTTGCTGTTCTTTAATACGTTTGAAGTTGCATTTATTTGAACATTAAAACAACAAAGCCTTGTAAAGCTTTTGGTTGTTCTAAATTTAGTTTAAAAATAATGAAGACATCCATTAGTCGGCTGACTTTTTCCTATGTATCGAAGAGAGTAATCTATCTGACCCCTGCAGTGGTCTTCCAGCATTAAATGGACAATAAAAAAGAAGATGCTTGCTTAACTGTCTCTTTTACTATTCTTAAAGAGTTATTTCAGTTAATTTCCTCACTGTTCTAGTAGCCACAGGTCAGCTGTGGGCGAATGACTGAATGTAGTATGAAGCACTTTGGGGTCCTCTGGACTTGGTAAAGCTCTATGTAGGTGCAGGCCACTTACTGTTGTTTATCTTCAGGAGCCATAAAGAGAAAGGTGGAGCTGGACTGGGGCACTGAAGACTCAGAGTACCTTCAGAAGGTGGAGCTTCACTCTCAGGGAGCGCTGAACGAGGTTCGCCCTGATGTCATCGTCTACAATGCAGGGACAGACGTGTTGGACGGGGATCCCCTCGGAGGCCTCTCCATATCTCCACAGGTACGCTGCCTTCTCTGACGGCTATCTCTTAGCTTTTACAGGCGAGGCTGTAGTTTCAGGTCGGGCTCCTGCAGTTGTTTCATTAGTTTATTCTTTGTGGCTTCAATGACCTTCTGTGTTTGTCCGAATTTTCCTTCGTGGATGAAAAAACACGTTTGCCTGTTTGTCTGACCAAGTTAAAACGGAAAAATGTTCAAAGCTCAGGGTCAGGAAGGAGTTTGAGCTTCTTACTCCAAAAAAATTACGTATATTTTACTTGTCTTATGCACCTATAGCACTACTTGATTTTTGCCCACTTACCTCATCTCCTATTTGTCAAACTTACGTGTCTCAGAACATCAAACTAATTTGAATATTCCTCAAAGACATTATGTGGTTCCACTGTCCTTGTAAGACAAAAGTACTTCACCAAATCAATTTTAAAATAGTACTGAGCACTGATCCACATTTCATTTTAGATTTATTGGATCCTATAATAACAATATTAAAATATTGAAGAATATCTCAGCATTTTCTAAATACACAGCTAATTTGTCAAATAGTCTGATAAATGGCATCAAAAAAGAAGTGCAGCTCTAATAATATTGTCAGAAGTTTTAGTCAGGCATATGTTTCTGCTACACATTTTGATGTTTGAAATCCCTCACTGCAGGGGCAACATTTGCTGTCAATAAATTAGGTTCAGAGTCGAGCCGTTCCCTCCCAGAGTCCCCTGGCGCAGACAGATGCGTTTCCAATCAGTGGCTTCCTGTCAGGGTCATTCAGGCTATCTCCAGGCTTCCCCTCTGTCCCCGGGGCTTTAAAGGCCTGAGGGCTTACAGAGACTGACGGCTTCTTCTGCTTTCTTCTTGCCAGGGCATTGTGAAAAGGGACGAGATTGTGTTCCGGGCCGCAAAGCAACGAGGTATTCCCATCCTGATGGTGACGTCAGGAGGGTACCAGAAGAAAACGGCGCGGATTATCGCTGACTCCATTCTTAACCTACGTCAGCAGGGTCTGATTGGAGCCAAAGCTCTGGAGAGGGAAGGATTGTCACAACTGGTGACCCACTTGACCCAAAGCTCTGGTTCTGCAGGATCAGCACACACTGCTGTGTGAGGACGGGTGGCCTATAAGCTAACACTCTTGGAAATGCACTGATTTAACTTTATGGTGTGTATTTTGTTTTTCTTCAGAGATTAATTATGATATTCTGTATGTTCGGAATCTATGAAAGCTCAACAATGAGTTTTTGCACATACACAATGACGGTGTAAATGTTTGACAAACTTGTACATTTTGTGTCATTTCATAAAGGTCTAAAGGAAAAATAGTAAATCATAACATTCAATAGACTTCATAAGCATGTGCCATAACATGTGTTTGTTGTGCGTTTGGTGGCAAATCATTGAGAGGGAGTCTGCGGTCTCAGGAAATCAACAACAACAACAAAAACCATATAATAATATTGTTGGACTCAGTTAAAAGCAATAATTGTGGAAGCATCTTGTTTGTTGTTATGAGGGTAAAAAGGTTTTTCACACTGTGACTGCAATAGTTAATATAACTGTGACCAGGGATGGAGTCCAGACAGGTTCTTCTAAGCCCTAAACGAGGCCGGATGTTTACGACGTCCATCAATGTTTCAGGACATTGTTTTGTTGCGCCACCAAATGCAATGGAAAACGGCTAATTACACAAGCAAGACTACCTATTGGAATTAAACTGCTAATTATCATAATATACAAATCATTACTGTTGCTCTTGTTTATCCAATGCAGTGGAAGAAAGATGACTGTAATCAGAGAGGTGTTGTTTTTACGGAGTTCCACACACGTTTTGCTTGTTTATACAAGTCCAACTGCTCCAATGTGTGGAGTCTGTAAGCGGGAAGAGCGATTAGAGGTCAGCTGTTTTATATCAGCTATCGCTCCCAATACGCAAACACAACCTCCACGTGCGATTAGCTTCATTCCTAATCGACGTCGTCATTAACTTTACATTCTAACACGGTATTTAAAAGTTGTCCAGCCTCTGTCGGTCCACACGAATTCACTTCCTGACGCCATGTTTAATTCCTAACAGGAAGTCCTGGTTGTTTTGGAGGCTTGCGATTGGCTGACATAGGTTTTATCTTTGCCCTGCCCCCTAAGGGTTTGACATGTTTAAAACACGACACAGTGGTGTGATTGTGCGGGCTCGTGTAAGAATTAACACTGTTCTTACACCCATCAAGTGTGGATGAGATTTTGTAAAAATGAATATCTTTGCTACATTGTTGTAGAAAGACCTGGCTGTGTGGACAAGGCCTGAGTTTGTGCCTTAATTTAAAAGGTTAAATGGCGTTGCTCTAGGGTTGCTGTGTCTTTTTGCACTTTTGCCCAAAGATTGATATAAGTTAGAAATGAAGGCACTTGTACTTATTTTTCCTTGTGTCAATAGATGTTGTCCCTTTGCATGGATAAAATGTATAAGTGCTTGCGAACACACAGACGCGCTCTTTGAAATCAAAGAGCCAACGTAGTTAACAACCACAGGCAGCAGGATTTTACCAACGAGAACGGTGTGTTATTTTCCTGCACTCTGATCATGTTGCTTTTCTCCCCCATCCAGCTTATTGTGCGTCTGTGGGCGAAGATAAAAGGGAGCTCAGTCTTTGTAATTGTGACAAAAACTAATTGGTCTCGAACCATCCATGACCCAGTTGGTCGAACAAGAACAACACCAAAACTGATCCAAGGGCCGGGAAAAAAAAAAAAAACAAAACAGTGGAGGCCGGTCTTAGCTGTCCATCCCTGATTGTAACATTTAACTCTCACTAGCAGTTTCATTTCTGGGAAATATTCAAATACTTTTATTCATTTGTGTTTAAAATACCGGTGTTTCATTATGAATATGTTTTTTTTGTTTTGTTTTTTTTACTTTTTCTATTGTCTAAATCAGCTGCTATATCTATATAAAAGATTTAACTCTGGAAAACATTTAATATATGAAATTTAACATGAAATGAATCAGTGTCACCTGTTTGTATCTTTGAGTTACGGACTGATCACCCGTGAGCGATCAATATATTGTATATTGGCTAAAAAAGTGAGACACTTCAGATCATGATTGTTATGATTTGGGGTTTTATTTTATCCATTGCGATTTCTTTTTTAAGTAATGTCTATTAATCACTTTATTATGTAAACATAATGTTGAATGGCTTC
>VMRN01000010.1:9154809-9187226 GCA_010277015.1 Poeciliopsis turrubarensis | reverse complement strand
GCTTCACAAAATATGATTTTACGGTAATACTTTTTAATAAAGTAGTGAACAGTTGAAAATATTATATGTCCTACCTTTATTTATTTAAAATAAGTATCTAACTCGCTTTCAGCATACATCAGAGATCTGACCGCTTCTTTTCCCCTTTGGGTCACAGACGCCTGGAAAAACAAAAGAACAAGAATACCTTTAATAGGACTGAATTATTAAAATATGCAACATATATAGCAAAATAATTCATGTTTTCAGAAGGCAGCGAAATGGAGACGAGTCCTCAGTGTGAAAGTTATTCCAACATCAAAGCGTTAGGAGCAGATTCTGATAAATAAGCTGCCTATTGCACCTTCTGCACTGGACATTACGCTTTTCAGCATGTCACTGAAGCGGGATTTCAGAATGTCAAAAATCTGCTCCAGAACCGGGGATGATCATTTGCTGAGAGAAAAGCTTTTGCCTTCTCCCACTTCCTGCTGGATTCTGTCCCATGGCGTGAAGAGGAACACATTGAGGGGATCTGCTGTCCAGATGGGGAGAAATCACTTGAGCTGTTCATTGAGCCGTTCCTTCACACACACACACGCGCGCTGTGTGTGTGTGCACACACACAGCTCCCTACAGCAGCAGAGACACAGCTGACAGTCGGCATGGAGGCTGACTGGGATGGCACTGCAAATGGTACAATCCCAGTAAAAACAAGGTACCACCTGCTGAGTTTGGGCTTTAAATGCAAAACAAAAAGTTTCTTAGCAGATTCTATAAACATTTCAGTCTAACCTCAAATGAGCAAAAACACGCTGTGATTCCCATCTCGTCATCACTACACAAAACTGAAGGCCTGACCAGCCAGCATCTTCACCAGGTCTTTGGCTGGTGAAGATGCTGCACATCTTGGACCAAAAGACCTCCATCTCCTGGACACAGAGCCCGTCTCCTTCCTGATCTGTGTGATGGCTGGACATTCCCGTCATGCCTGCACTTGCCTAAACAGATCAACCTTCAAGCATCTAGAAATTGTTCCCCAGGGTGAACCTGACCGGTGCCGTTTTCCTCCTGGTGTCTTGGCTGATTTCTTTGGAACTTCCCATTATATCAAACAAGATGGCCGTGAATCACATCCACAGTTTCTCCTCCAGTTCCCTCAGTTGGGTCAGGTAACCAGTCAGAGGTTTGTGGCAGGGAAACCCAAAAGATCTGACCCAACTCATCAATTTTAAGAGACACTTGTCCAAATCAACTTTTGAATTCAAGGAAAGTTACACACACACACACACAAAAGAAAAATCTCCATCAAACGTTTTCAGGCATTTAGGAAACAGAAATCAATTGGATCACTCCAACTGGCCTAAAACAAGAGAGGTGTCTTTCAGTGTCCGAGTCCTTTTCATGTGTTGATTGTGAACATCTGCTTTCTGCCGCTTGAACGTCAGCGGAAAGAGACGAGCGGTGAAAAAGCGTTCAGAGTCTCTGGCAGCAGTCAGAGGAGCCGCAGCGCAACGCAGCCTGCTCCTCATTACGGCTCTCCGCCGGGACACACTTCCCGTCCCTCCCCCTGGCCTGCGAGCCTCCTCGGGTTTCCAGAGGCCGGCAGAGGACGAGCTGGAAGCGGCTCATCACAAGGCGGCGACCGGCGGGGCTGGAGGAAGGAACTTTCTACCGGAGTCTCGGTGCCGCGGCGCTTCACTCCACATGGTGGCTCTTTCTGAGCAGCTCACGGTGAGTCGAGACTCGTTCGCGGCGGCAGGTCCGCGGTGCGTCGCGCGCAGCGTGAGTCGCCGACGTTCGTCGACGAAAACGCAACGTTTGACGTCGCGTTTGTGGACAGAGACGAGTCTCCGTTTGAAGCCCGAGCAGGACGTGCCTGAAATGGACTTTACAGGTGAACAAAACAAAACAAAACAAAAAAAAAGCCTCTGAACGTCTCAGTCTGAAAAGTTGTCCAGAAGTTTTCTGGACAGTTTTCTGTCCTCAGACGAGCTTCACAGCAGGTGTAGAGGAGGAAGAAGTGGACAGTTTCCTCACGACCACAGAGAAAACTGAGGATAATCCGAGCCTGACCAGCTGTAAGGAGAAAGTGAAGGTTTGAGAGCAGAACTGCTTTAGCATAATGTTTCTGCTCAAGTAAAAGTCAAAATTGGCTGTTCAAGAAATTACTCAAGACAGAGTTTAAAAAATAAAAAAAAGTATTTGGGTAGTAAAGTAAAAATACCAATCATTTAATATTAAAAACAAAAAAAAGATGACATCATCAGATTTATGTGAAATAAGTTCTGGGAAGAGTGGACTTGTTAACACACATCTTCTCCATTTTGGGTTTTTGACAGATGACCCACTTTAAATTAGAAATGACTTCCTTTCCTTTGCCGTTTCCTACAGAGGAAGGGCAAAATGCTCCGACGTCTCTGAAGGAACCTTGAGAGTCCAGAGGAGGATCGCCCTCTCTCCGCTGAGCCGTCCAGCCTTTCCCAGCCGTCATGGCCAAGGCGGAAGTAGTGTTGTTGAGGTGCGCCTTGCTGCTTCTCTTCCCGCCCGTCACCTTAAGCCAGCGCGACTGCTCCGGTGTGGACTGTCCCCCGTTGGAAAACTGCATCAAAGAAGCGCCGGGGAGCGATGGGTGTTGTGCTTCGTGCTTGCAGAAAGGATGTAGGTGTGAGGGTTACCAGAGCTATGACTGCAACCGTGCCGGGTTCAAGAACGGCATTGTCCCTGAAGGACAGTCCTACTTTGTGGACTACGGCAGCACCGAGTGCTCCTGCCCTGTCGGAGGTGGACCCATCAGCTGCCGCTACATCGGTTGTCCGGATTTGCCACCAAACTGCATTGAGACTTTGGAGCCTGAGGACGGTTGCCAGCAGTGTGAACGCATTGGATGTGTTCACAGAGGGGAGAAGTACGAGGCAGGACATTCAGTCCACGTTGAAGCCTGTAGGGTCTGCCACTGTCCCGTTGAAGGAGGGAAGCTCATGTGCTACCCTGATCCCGATTGCGATCCCCAATTGACATCGATTACAGATGACAATGCGTCCAAAGGACGAGATGGCTTTCTCACCAGGTTCGATCAGCTCTCTGCGTCGTATAACCGTCCTTCCAGTGGCAGTCTTCCTCATTTCATACTGTCGCCAAGTGACGATGACGAGCTAGAGGAATATGATTACAACCATGCAGACTTCTCGGAGGCGTATGTGGATTTATTTGCTCCACCCACCCAGCCGTTCATCTTTTCCAACAAAGTTGCTTCATTAGGCTCTGAGAGATCTGAAAGAACTTCTTCTCTCTTAGGTTTAGACGTTCCCAAAAAGATGGAACTGAGAGAGCAATATGGAGTTCATCCCCATCTGACAGAACCAGTAGTGACACAAGTTCCCTCTGCTGCTGAGCAGAGTACTGCCAGCCCATCCATAAATCCAACTGCTTCTTGGCAGGATCTCCAATACACTCAAACTCCTTCAGGCAGAGGTGTAGATTCCCACACAGAATTGGAATACCCACTTTATGCACAACCAAGTCTGGGAAGTGTTGCACTTCCAGTGAACAACCTCAATAATGTTGAGGAGAATTCAGGAGCAGACCTTCATCATCAGAGGAGCTCCAACGTGGAGGTTCATTCCAATAATGCGTCAGGTGGTGTAACTCCCAAGAGTTCAGTCAGTCATCCAATGAGGGGTACGGAGAATATTCCTGACCAGAAAGCGGAGGAGTTTCCCCTCTACACGCTGAAAAACACCCCAGACGACGCAAACTCGAGGATGCATTTTCCCGAAGAACTCCATGAACCAAATGGCGAGGATTGGTTTAATCAAGAAGGACGAGAACCTCTCCCAGGAACCGTAGACTCGGATAGGACGACGCAATACAAGAAAAGCCACAACAGTTTCGAGTCTAGCAGTCCGCCGCAGGGTAATCCTGAGTATCAGCAAACAACCACGGCTTATTTAATCCCCGCTACGTCCCAGCCACCTTCAGTTATCAGCCCTCTAGAGTCTCAACTCGGTGGAGATGTTCCTCGCAGTCCCAACAGCGTGGACCCAAAGGCTGAGGGGAACGGAGAAGGAAACCAAGGCCCCAGACCAGAAGGAGGTGAGTTCCATGTGCTTAAGTCATCACCTTCTGTTCATGAAACATCAGAAACCATCAGCTTTATCTGTTAGCACCCTTCCCTAATCTATGAAAGCGAAAATGCCTGCTAGCCAGGACCTTTACGCAGAATTAAGAGATCAACAGACATGTTAGCGGACTTATTTCAAGAAATTATCTGAATCTCATATTCATCTGTTTGGTCTCAGATATAAACCGATACAAACGCGGTAAAAAAAGGATACCGTCCTAAGAATATCGGGGAACGCAGCGATAACACAGAAATGACAGTGTCAAACACACAGACCTGTGCCAACACAGAGTGGAGCGCAGGCAGAAAGTGGAAGGAAAATTCTGCATGGTTATCAAAATTATTTTCAGTGAAAATCTGTAAAATCTGAGAAATGTAACTGCAGCATACATGCAGCTGTTAGGCTGTTGGCCTAAGAAGTTTTAGAAAATATTGGAAGAACAAATCACATCAGAGACCATAATCTGCTGGGGCCGGTGTTATATACCAAAAAAAAAAATAAAAAAAGTCCCAGCAGCAGGAACAGGAAGCAGATTTTATTTTTTAAAATGTTTTATTGGCTCTTGTGGCCTTTATTTTACTGTAAAGTGGGGAATGAGAGAAGGGGGAAGATAAGCAGCAAAGGTCACCAGGTTGGGAATCGGCCTCCATATGTGGGTTGAGCTTAACTCCTGCGCCACCACAGCACCGCAGGAAGCAGCTTCAGAAACGTTTTATACTTGTTATCAGTCACGGTGAGAAGTGGCTTGTTTTTGTTTCGTTTTGTTTGCTTTTCAGCTTTTTGTCATCAAGAAAATCCATCTTGTCTGAAACTCCAGTTAGTCCCAGCTCATCCAAACCAATAATTCCGATTATTACTCTGAGGTCATGTCCTAAATTCTCGCAAATGAGAGTTTGTACCTCATTTTCAGAAATGGAAAAAATGAAATGACAGTTTCTCACCACGCAACACAGAGTTTGTTCTTGGCACCAACCTCATCGCTGTTTTTTCCACCAATTACTTTTTTTTTTTTTTTTTTTTTTTATACTGACAAACTGGCTAACCAATATTAACATTGGGGTTTGGGAAACAAACCCCAAATGCTGGTAAGTTTGAATCGCCTGCAAGATTTTTGAAATACAAAAGATGTTTTTGTTTTGTTATTATTTGTTTGCTGTACACATCAAGTTTTTTTCACTCTATAACATGCTAGAGGAAAAAAATTAAGCACGAAAAATAATCGAAAAGACGGGGAAAAAAAGCAATGAATATGTAACTGGCCATGAACAAATTATTTATTTAATTGTTGAGGTGTGGATTCTGAGCTTTCCAATGGTGTCAAACACATAAAAATGTAACGAAATGAAGAAGACGTGGCCGTTTGAACACTGGCACAGTGCAATCCAAAATTCAGAGAAAAAACGCTCTTACAGTTTCCCCCAAAACCTGTTGAGCAACAGCAAAATTCACTTTTTGCATGTTTCTGCTCTTCCATGTGTGGTAATCTCCCCCTGCTAGAAACGGAAACACAAGAAAAAAAACTCCCAATTGTTTTTTTTTTAGGAACCAGTAAATGTTCTGGTGGTGTCTGCAAAACAGCCCATTTCAGAAACACTTACTTTTTGCAGTTTTTAGCGAAATTATGTTGGACTCTTAAAATATTGTCACAATTTTTTTTACCCACCAAAACCAAGCCCAGTATCCCACCCGCTTCATTGCAAGATGGCACTAAGTTGTTGGGTTTTTTTTTTTTATCTGCTGGATTTATGCTGTACAATGGCTGCTGGAAAAGGAATACGGAGCCACGACTGGCGTGTCTTCATCTTATTTTTGCTTACAACGTTTCTGCGATATTATTGAAGTTGTAGTTTGCTCTGATTATTTCAGGAGGAACTCCTTTGAAAACTACCACCAGGCCATGGCAGGGTTTGCGTGTTGTGGTCGTAACGGCTGTGTATGTTCCACCTTAACGCCAACGTTAAGCACAGCGCGCTCTCTCCTGCTGAACACCATTAACGAACAGCAGCGGGCCCACCACAACGGTGATGACATCATTTCAGGGGGACTTTAACGAGGCCAGCTTGACGACTGAACTCGTAAAGTTCTACCAGCGTCTAAAATGTTCTACAAGGGGAGAGAACATTTTATGTACGCCAATATGGAGTACGCGTGGAGAGCCACGCTTGAGAGAGTCGGACCTTCTTACCCTCAAACTCCCCCCTCAAACTTTAGAGGCTGTGCAGCATCACCAGGCGACCTGAGTGCACTCATGTCAGAGGAGCTAAGCCGCTTCTTTGGCCACTGTGAAACCCATCAGCAGCATTCCCCTGCTCCAGCCTTGACTGCGCCCCGGCCTGGCTCCTCCACCACTCCACTCACTGCACAGCAGCATGATGTCAGACCGCTGCTCCTGGCAGGGAACTCCAAGAAAGCTGCCAGCCCAGACGGAGCATCTGGCAAGGTGCGCGTGACTTCCAAAAGGAAGTCCCGCGTTTTTGTTGCCAGTTGTCTTCTTCTTTTGCTCTTTGTTTCACACAGATGTCTGATGACATCACACTGCATAATGCTGAAATTTTTTCAACACTGCTTCTGGTGGCTGGAGTATGTCGGCGTGGCAGAATGGCAAACCTGTTAGCACCCTTTCCGCTGGAATCTTACTGAACTGGACCGAAGATTTGCAAAATGCAAAATGCAAAATGCAAAATGCGTCGCTTTGCAGATGGGTGCTGGAACGGCGCGAGGGCGTTGACGATGGCAACGGGGTGCTGGAGCCCCGGTGGTCATCGTGAGACGGGAGTGGCGCTGAGCTGCGAGGGCAGCTTTAATTGAGTTCATTGATTTTATGTAGTGCATTTAAGCAGCAAGGCGGCTCAAAATGCTTTCCACCCTAAAACGTAACTATGAACCAAGCTATAAACATTACAGCCAGCAGTTTCAGACAGGATTGGATCTCACCCGTTCTGGCCCGTGGCAAACAGTTGGCTGTTGTTGCTGGTGTCTCTAATGCTACGTTTCTAACTTGGGGCTGCCAAGAAGGTCACCTGCTGGCAGGAAGATCTTCCATTGTGGTCCACTCTTTGCAGGAGCAGACTAGTTGTGGCAGAGCTGTTTTTTTTTTTAATCCATCAATCTCTTGTGGGTTGAATGTGACAACTGCATGTCTTTGGGACGCAGATGCAGGGGAATCTTTTGAGGACATGCTGCACAGCTGTTGTGCTGCCGGTCAGACACGGGCCAGGGAAAAAAGCCACTGCAAAAACATTCCTGCGCTCGGGGACAACCACTCTGTTTGCAGGTAAGCAGCACGTCAACTTTTGTGCAATTGTTGTTCTTATTTTCTTTTATTGTTATCATTGAAATCGGGGCGGGGGCAAACGTGCAGGGAGGAGAAAGCAAACATAGCAGGGGCAATCATCTCTGTTCTTAAAGCCCAATTTTCGACTATTTTTCTGCAATTTCCTGCTACTTTTCCTGATTTAACAAACAGGACTTCTTAACTCAGCAGTGCATTAGCAGACCTTAATGAGGTGGCAAATGAGTTTAAAACATCAGAACGTGTTGCAACAGAAAAACATGGAAACAAAAGACGGAACCGACTTCAGAGCATGCAGAGCAACCGCACTTAGGTTTAGCCTTCAGGCAAGCGCATGGATGCATAGTTTACACATTTTATTTGCATTTCATGAATGCAGCATTTATTTCTCCATATCTGTGCATGTTGGTTGTAAGGTAGGTGTTCAACAAGTTCATCTAAATTGAAAGCAGCACTTTTATCACACTTGTTTTCCCTTTAACTGACTAACTCATGGCTCGCTGTTTTTACAAGGTTGCATTTTTTGAGTTATTAGAAGTTGAGTTGAAACTTTATGCTTCAGTCTAATCAAGAATCCATGCAGCCAAAAAAACTGCAGATAGCTGCAGATTACACCGCACCCACCCTTGGCTTGAATTTTTTTGTCTGATTAGACTTTTTCGTTTTCTTTATTTCTCTTTGTGTCAGTGTTACAATGTTCCTTCTTTCAGCATGTTTAAACTATGCGTGGTCTCTGTGTCTCAGTGTGGTGGAGCAGCAGTGCTGCCTCAGCCATGTGAAGGAGAGCCGGTGCGACTCAGGAGTGGCGGCTGCCAGAGCGAGACGCGCTTGCGAAGCCAACGGGAGCGACTCGTGCTCAGACGAATACCAGGTACAGAAAACAGACGCAAAGCGAGGAGGAAGGCGGCCTGAAGACGAGTCATGAGTCGATCGGACAAACATCCATCCACCTGGTTCTTTGGAGAACAAACGGTGAAGTCATTCAAGAAGGGACATGGGAGCTCTTTTTTTTATTTGGTTTTGTTTTGTTTTTTTACGAGTCGGACTTTGAAACGACTCGATATTTCTGATGCTGCAAATGACAAAAAATGAAGAGAGGAAATTGTAGTTTGGAACGGTTTGTTCCAAACGATCACACAACAAAGATGCTTTTTTTAACCCCACTGTAACTTACTTCAACCTTCAGATCTCAGTGCTAGCAGATGTCTGTTTGCGTAAACAGGTTAATCTGTAAAAAAAAAAAAAAAGACACATAATAAGTTTCTCATTTCTGCTTGTATCCGTTTGGACTGTAAATACTTCCATATGGAAATGCTTAGTCTGCTCCGACTGCACGTCTCTGTTTCTTTAAGGAGAAACCTGGTGGTTTGGCCCCTGAGCCAGATGTTCATTTGTTAAGGCAGCAGAGCCAAACCGGCGAGCCAAGTAATCCACTCACCAGGTTTCAGAGGAAAGCTTCAGGAATTATAAAAGTCAGAGTTTTTTTTGTATTATTTTTTATGGCACAATATGTTGTCCAGCATGGAACTGCAGCTGAAATCCTTTGCAGTGGCATGGAGAATAAGCCACCGAAACCGTTGCAGCGTTTGTGTTAGTTTTCTGTATGCTTTTTGCTGTGCAGGTTAAAAAGTAAAGAGCTATGAAGAGAGTGTTACAGGCATGATGAGAAAGTTACAGAATCATACTTAAATATTTATTTAAGACACACCATTTTGGTTTGTCTCATCAAACACATGACTGACTGGTTCCATTACAGATCTTCAAAACATGGCTTACCTTCAAGAAGCTCAGGGACTCAACCCGCAACAGTCCAGATGGTCTTTGTTCTTTCCTGGTTTAACTTGGTTATCTCTTCCAGACCAAGATCCAAAAACACAGAGCCAGACACACACCCCCTCTAGCTCTGCCCAGATCAGGGGTGGGCAACTGCAGGCCCGGAGGGCCGGTCTCCTGCAACTTCTAGATGTGAATCTACTTCAACACACCTGAGTCTAATAATGAGGTCAGTAGCAGGACTCTGGAGAACTTGACTGCACTTAGGAGGTGATTCAGCGATTTGATCCAGATGTGTGAGACATCCAAGAGTTGCAGGACACCGGCCCTCGAGGACCAGGATTGCCTTCCCCTGCCCTATCAACGTCATTGTCCCGCCCCCTCATGTTTTATTGAAGCCATGTCTTAGGAAATCGTGGACCAGATTGTGGCTGCTCAACAACAGGAACATCACTCAGGTTCTGGTCCTCCAGAGAAGACCTACATATCTTCTTCTGTCCAGTCTTGCCTGCTTCACTGGGGTTATACGACCAAATTTATCTTGCCATCCTGGAATTGGTCTTATGGCTGCCAGACGGAGGTTTTGGTGGCTTTTCCTTCACTCTCTTCCGATACCCAAACGGCCTTGATCCCATGTGGCTCTTAATTTTGTGACTGCCTTGCTTGGATCCAGGGGCTTTACAGCTATACTCACCATTGTTGAGTGTTCTTTCAAAGCCTGTCACTTGATCCCTCTCTGCAAACTCCCATCATCCATTGAAATGGCGCAACATTTGATGAAACACATCTTTCACCTGCATGGCATCCCCAATGAAGTCCTTTTTGACAGAGGTCCACAGTTTACATCCAGACTTGAAGGTGTCTGGATGTAAACCCCCCCCCCAGTCGTGAAGGTGGTGCTAAGATCCGGGTTTCATCCTCAAACCAATGGCCAAACTGAAGCAAGAACCTTGGTCCTCCTTACACTGCCTGTTGGTTTCCAACCAGACCTCTTGGAGCTCCCAGTCCGTATAGGTAGAGTATCCTCACAATATCTCCACAGAAGGACTCGGCGGTCACATCTGTCCATTGTTACGTTCGCAAATGCAAACACACTTGGGACAAGATCTCTGCCGCTGTAAACCGCAATGCCGAAGAGAACCGTTATTTGGCCAACAGAAGAAGAGTCCCAGTGTCTGAGTACCAGCTAGGGCAGAAGATATGGCTCTCCAAAAGACATTCAACTTAAATCATGTTCTAAGGAGTTGTCTTCTTGTTTATTAGACCATTTGAGATACAGGCTTCCATTCAGGCTCCCAGTGGTTCATGTGTCTCTCATTAAACCTGTGTCTACCAGCCCCCTGTGCTTCCTCCTGGTGATTTGTGGCTTCTCTGCTCTTTTGTCCATGGTCAGGTGTGCTGCAGCTGCTGTGCTATTGGCTTGTTGATGCGCAGTGAAGGACAAGGTTGCAATGCCCACAAGTACTTGAGCTACCCATGTGGCCACATCTTCCTTTCCTGCTGTGAGGACGAGGAAGGTCAAAGCCAGTCGCCACTGTGGACTCAGGAGAAACCCAGACCTACCGCCCCACCCAGACCAGGTAGCAATTACAACCTGTAGAAATCCTTCTGTCCTCGGAAAACTATTGTGTATTTGCCTTTTGTTTCGGTGGTGTTGAAGACATCATACCATGCCCTTGTATACTCACACTATGCAGATGCAAAATGCATAGTGTTTTAAGCATACCTGGATACCATATGCTTAAAAATTAATAGGGAATTTTACAGTGGCCTGTTTGTTTAACAGTTATATGGCCACCTGGGGGCAATAATGTCATTCTCAACAGTCAATTAAGTCTTTTAAAAATAAGAAATCATCACCTCAGCAAAGCTGGCAAATGGTATGCCAAATAGGAGACGTAAAATAATTTGTTGTCAATACCCACTGGTCTTAGCAGGGCCGAGTCTCCGTCACCAGCAGTCATTGGCCGAGATTGCATGTGAAGCCGATCTTATCTGCCTCAAATGTCTAAAAGTCAAATGTCTAAAAGTCAAGCACTGTCCTCTTCTGCTCTGCAGTGAGAGAGGTCCCACCAGGTCATGTCTGCACGTTCACAGTGAAAAGTCACCGCACTTTTGCCAACTCAGCGACTTTCAGACCAAGAAAAATTGGTATTGGTCAAAATCTGAATTGGTTGCTCTGCCATTTTAAAGATTGGTAATCGGTGATCGGCCAGAGAAGTGCAATTGGTGCACCCCTAATTTTGATCCAAGTTCCTAACATAGTTAAAAACTGCTTATCAAAAATGAGCCACACCATATTGTTGCACAACACAATGTTGCCCAAAATTAAATTTGAATGTAGTTGCAGTATCTGTATCTCTGCTGTTGTTGTTGTGCAGTGAGTCCAGCTACAGACAGCCAGGTGGAAGATCTGACCAGTTCTACCGATACGACGACCACCATGACCACCACCTCCACCACTGTGACCTCCACAAGCCCCGCCCACCTTCATCCATGTGCAGGTAATCTCAAAATATGAACGTAATGTATTTTTCCAAACTGTATTACAGCGTCAAAAGCACCTATGGGAAAACATTTATTCTTAATAAAAGGACCACTGATGAAAGCTAAGTGCCTCTTAAAACCAAATAAAGTATAATTCTGAGAAAAGCATTCAGTCCTTGTACTTACTGAAAACACCTCATAGTTTCAGATCATCAGAATTGTTTTTTAATCAGACCAAAAAAAAGCAACAAGCAATATAAAAGAAACAGTAGCAGAAATTCACCACATGTAAAAAACAAAAACAAAAAAAAAGGTCTTGAAACATCAAACCTGTGAGAGCTGCTGTAAGGCTGCCTGCTTATGTGGCGCTGTCATACTCACACATCGCATTTTCAGACTTAATTAAACTCTTTTGTTTGTATAAAGTGGCAACACTTTATTTGACAGGTTGTGAATAAGACGGTCATGATGCCATCACAAACATGAATATTTATGACTGTTGTCATGAAGTGTCATTCGGTAAATCGTGACCCTTTTAATACAAAGTTGACATTATTCAAAATGTCTTTGTTGTGACAACTTGACATTAACTAAGAAGTCATGATCCGACATAAATTTGTTATAAAACTGTTACTGATTAAACTTTAAAAATGATGTTATTAAAGCTGAAGTATAGTTGCATTGAATCCAGAGACGACTGACTACACTGCTGTTCTCTTTGAGGTGAGAGTGGCTGCAGTCAGCGTTGTGCTGCAGTGGCAGGCCAGGCTCGCTGCTCCTGCTTCCCAGGGTTCTCTCTGATGACCGACAGAAGGACGTGTGAAGGTAAGGGGTCCAACTTCCTGCCAGGTCAGAAACTCGGATAACATCCTGTCATCACTAAACCCTAAATATTACTGAGTTAATATTGTATAAACAGATCAGCAATAAAGCAGTGATAAAAGATCTTTTTTTAGCTGAATAGTCGGTGGCGGCTCCAGCTGTAATAAGACGTCTTTGAACTTGGCGAGAAGGCTAAAATCCGAAATCTGGTCTGGAAACTTTGACCTTTATATCAAAAACATTCTGAATGTTTTTGAAACACTATAAATGAATAATTGATAAAACATTCTGATGCGTAAAACTGCCACAAGACGAGATGTTATGTTTGGATTGTTGACTGTTTTCTATGACTAAATTTTTTTTGTGTGTGTTTTTATGACGTAAAACAATTGAACTGCCTTGTTGTCGAAATGTACTAAACAAATAAACTTGATTGATTGATTGATTGAAAGCTTACGATAAGTCGGTTACCTTGGTGATAACTAGGCATCGGAGGAAAACTGATCGGCATTGTTTTTCTTTCCATCTTCATTTACATACTGTTCCAAAATAGCATGCCATTCTTATTTTTTGTGTTTCTGAATAACCAAGCTCATACTTTAGTCAAACTAACATTAAAGTCATAATACACGTGAGGCCAGTAGCTGAGCAGTAGTTTGACCTAATAGCTGTTTTAGCTCATTTTCAGCCAAGAATCGTTTCATTTGTCTAAGAGGACAATGTTGTTTCTCCTCATATTCCTTTTGCAGCATCATCTTACTGCATCATTGCTCTAATTTTTTTAAAATATTTGTCAAAATATACACAGCCAGGTCTTATCCATGGCAGTTAAAGAACAGAAAACTAAAGTTGAAGAAGCTGATTTCAATTAAAAAACAAAACACAATTGTATTTTTTATTTTTTTAACTAACAGGTAAAAAAGGCACATAAGAGGGTAAAATCAATGTAGCAATAGAAGCAGCTGCATGATACGCTTTGAACCTGAATGTTGGAACTTTCCACAAAGAAGAACTTTTCCGTACTAATGTTTTTTTTTTTTTTTTTTTTTTATTCCCTTTTGAAGGACCCACATAAATAAATTTCCTACACGAGTTAGAAAGTTGATTTGTGAATTTGCAACAAGGGGGGGGGGGGGGTCAGTATAAGAATTTGGCCCTAATGTTGGTGAGAAAGGAGGAAAGCGCTAAATTATGCTCCTCTGGAATTCGGCTTCATAGCAGAAATTCCTGACTGTCCTAAAAATCCAACGTGTTGTACTTCAAGTCGCCGATGGAGCCAGGAGAAGGACAGACTGTAGAGTCGCTTCATTTGATCACGTTGTGTGCCGGTGTGGCCCAGCGTGATCCGCCGTACGTGTGGGAAATGCAGTCCTGGAGGAATTTATTCAGTGACCCGCTGCACCCCCTCCAGCCCCACCACTACCAACCCCCATATCAATTTATTTAGCAAACAGAGGGAGAGCTTTCTTTGCCTAAGTGTTTCCATGTGTAACTGTGTGTGGGCAGGGCTGAGTTTAGCCTGGAATGAAACAAATCAAATAGTGGGAAGGAGTCTGGTTTGGAAGTGGACGTCTGAGGGTTTCCACACGGATTTAGGTCGACTTTACAGTCAGCTGTGGGAAACTTGTCACTGAGGTTCTGTCATGCACAGGCTGCTTAAATAATGACACCTGCAGCGTCTGCAAGCAACTGTAATTTACTTATCACAAGAGCCCCACTGCCATGCGTAAATACGAAATGATGGATCTCGCCGCTTCTCAGGGATTCATCTGGATTTGAACTTCAACAGACTCTTAGAGTCTTAATGCACAACTGTTTGCAGTTGACACACTCACTGAAAAGTGTATTTGTTCAGACGGGCGGTAAAGATTATTTCCTTTCATGATTTTTTTGTTGTTGTTTTTTTTTTTTTCATTTTGCAGCATGCTTGTTTCTTTTCTGACATAATTTCCATACATATCTGGTCGGTCGTAACTGGAGACGTGCATGTCTGCCGTCCCTGATCCACTGGTGTGAAACTGGTGTGAAACTGGCGCTCTCGCGCGTAAACTCGTGTTGCTTTTAAAAGCAGCTCAGAAAAAACACATTACAACGTGTAAACAATGGATTAAACTGCCAGAATGCCTGAAAAAGGGATGGATATGTATCACATCGATATAGGAATAATAGACAGTTGACTTGTTTGGGGTTTAAAAAAACTGAGAACAATAAAATAAACAACATGCAACCCAGGATTTAATGAAAGTTTTTGAAACGGAGCCACCGTCAGGCGACTGACTGGTACCTGATGGAGGCTCCAGTCAGTCGGTGATGTCAACAAACATGAATGAAAATCTAAACACCCAATCGTTAGGACAGCTTCATTATTCCTTCCTTTTTACTGAATGTCTTATCAATAAAAATCTGCTGTTCATTTGTCCAACTGTAAAGAACTTCTGTTAGCAAGACTTTAATTAATTCTCGTCATGAGAAAAATATGATTTTATTGATGTCATTTGTTGTGATAATTCACGCAATGCATGACTGGATTTGATGAGTTGGTTTGGTTCATTTGCTGTCTGATCAGCTCGCCCTCATCATCTAACGCTGTTATCTTTATACTCTTTTTTTTTTCTTCTTCTAGATTTTGTATATCTGATTTGATTTAGTGAAGATAAGATTATTGTGGTACAAAAATATGTGTCCTTTTCATTCCTTGTTCATGTGTGTGATTTTATGCTTCGATCATATTCTAAACAAATCGTTTTTCTAACAGATGTGGACGAGTGCCAGAGCAGCACACACAGCTGCCGGCAAAACCAGCGCTGTGTGAACACGCCGGGCTCGTTTCTATGTGAGCAGCAGGTCCGCTGTCCTGCAGGATACCAGATGAAGAACGGTGTTTGCCAAGGTACAGTCACTTGTTCTGATTAAGTTCTGATTTACTTCGGGAAGAAAAAAAAAAAAAAAACACATAAAAAATGCTGTTTGATGCCAATTATGTTTTCCGATCAATATTTAGCTAAGGTATGATGAAAAACCTCATGGACAGAACGGTCCATGCTGGTTCTGTGCTTGAACCATAGTGCCACCTGCTGGTGGAAGGGCATTATGACAACTCAGACTGATCGAGGACCGAGCCTTCATGATTTTTTTTGTCACCATATTGAACTTGTATCCATCTGTTCTATTTTTGTGTTTTTTGTTTGTTTTTTTTTTTCGTCACAGACATCGATGAGTGCATTGGGAACACCCACAGCTGTGGCGAGAGCTCGGTGTGCGAGAACACGGCCGGCTCCTTCAGATGCAGCTCCAAACTGAAGTGTGTCGGCGGATTTACGCTGGACTCTCATGGTAACTGTATCGGTAAGGAACCGCCAGCTCTTCTGTCAAAAAGGGATCATGAGCTGCTGCACTTGAACTGACGCACTTTCATTTTGTTAGCACGGTTGCAATAACGGTGATGAAGCTTGGAAGCCTTGTGTTGTGTTTTATTTTTATTCTGCTGCCTTCGTGTCGCAGATGGAGCACCAGAGACTGGCCTCGGTGAAAGGAAAGAAATGATTTTGTCCGAAACGGGTGGAAAATTGAGAGCGGGAATTGAATCTATATCATACGTCCATCAAAGTCTTCCTATCACTAAATGAAAAAATGATCATTTAGTTGTTAGTTGTATAAGGGAACTAAATTCATCTTTCCTAGTTTGGGACATGTCATTGTGTAGACAGTCAGGAATAATCCCTGACTGATTCTCCTCAGTCACCGCTCTCTCTGCGTTTCCCTCTGTCCTTGTGTTTCTGCAGACGTCAATGAGTGCAGCAGCCTCAGTGAGCCTTGCGCCGCCGGTTCCTCCTGCGTCAACACGGTGGGCTCTTACACGTGTCGGCGGAAGACACTGGTGTGCAACGAGGGCCACCACTCCAGCTCCGACGGAACCAAGTGTGTCGGTGAGTTGTGCTGGTTCAAATGCAGCTTTACAGGGCTCTGGAGAAAATGAAGAAACCTTAAAACTTAAAACGATCTGATTTGACATTTTGTAGGTGCATGTTTGAGTGAAATGAACGTTGTTCTTTTATTCTATGAACTACTGACATGTCTCCGAAATTCACTCTCGCTGAAAAGATAAATCAATTTTCCACCCAGACACTTATATGTGACAGTCAAGGCGTTGTCGGGTTATTGATAGATTATTGTGATATTGTTAAGCTGGCCTACAGATGAGCTGCTTTCCGTTTCTCTGTGCGTGTTTAGACACGGATGAATGTCAGACGGGGACCCATCGATGTGGAGAGGGACAGATCTGTCAGAACCTTCCCGGCAGCTACCGCTGCGACTGCCAGACTGGTTACCAGTACGACGCCTTCCGCAAAGTCTGCACGGGTAGGAACCGCCGGGTGGAGGCTGCAGCTGCAGCACATGTGGATGTTTGTGGTTCTGTAAAGTAGCAGCAGCACAAGCTGAACTCGCTGATAACCAATCAGGGAACCTGTGATGATTCCTGTCACCAGTCTGCAGACTGATGTGAACGGCAGTCTAAACTCCTTCTCGCCGACCTGCAGATATAAACGAGTGCTGGCGGTTTCATGGAAGGCTGTGCGCCCAGACCTGTGAAAACACCAAAGGCTCGTACCGCTGCTCGTGCACAACTGGATTCTCTCTCGCTTCGGATGGAAACAACTGTGAAGGCGAGACATTTTCCACGCTTTTATTTCACCACATCATGTATGGAGAATGAGTTTGAATGAGTGTAAGGCATAGAAGTAACTCGTAGATCAGTTGTATGAAAAGCCAAATGCTCTGTGGGAGCTTGGATGGTTTTCGTCACGTCTTCTGTAAGCTGCTTTTTACGCCCGAGCCGCATTTAATTTGGAAATCTTCCAGGAGCGTCAGACAATATGCTTACCTGATGTGTTCCTGCTGAGGGTTAGTGTGTTTTTACAGGGATGCGCTTCACAGAGCGAAAAATCTAGGCCATTACAGCGGCTACTGCAGGAGGTGAAGCAAACTGGACGCTTCGGTTCATTAATGATTAGCGGGGGTTCTTTTAAAAGCTTCCTGAATGAACACAAGATGCACTCTGAAAGCAACTGGTGTTAATTGTGGACTATCGCCATGCTTGATGTTTTACCATTGAAATATTTTCTTTTTTTTTTTTTTTTTTTCAGCGGCCTTTACTGAACAGAAAACTTACAGGAAATGGGTTTATTTATTTGAACAAATATACATACAACAAATAAGCAGGAATTCTGTGCAGGTTCCTTCTTCAAACAGGAAATGGATGCTGAAGAATATTAAAGCATCCGCGATGCAGTTTGGACTCTGGTTAATCAGACGTCTTGACAAAAGTAGAAATGTAAATCAACTTCACTGTGTTCGTCCTGAGTGTGTTATCCTTACTGTGCCTCCTTGTGTGAGCAGATGTTAATGAGTGTGACAGCAACCCCTGCAGCCAGGAGTGCGTCAACATATACGGCTCCTACCAGTGCTACTGCCGTGAAGGCTATTACCTGAAAGAGGACCGACACACCTGTGAAGGTAACGTTACATCACCAGGGCTTCTTTGGCTTTGAGTAATGACATTGTGCTTAAAATGCTCTAATTTCACTATGAAACACTGTAGCAATAAACATCACTTTATACCCAGCACCAATGTCTGGAAGAAGGGCCACACTGTAAAAACACAGAATCTTACAAAGTCATTTTTGGTCCCGTTTCTAGTTTCAGACGTCTTAGTTTTGTCTTATTTCATGTGGGCTAACTTCCAAGTAGCTTTTCAGCAAGACATAGGAGCTTGTTTGAAGTCAATAATAGCTTAAATATTGATGGAAAAGTTCTGGTTCCATTGGCAGATTATTTCATTTATAACAAGAAATAATCTGCCAATGAAACTAGAACGTTTCCATCAGTGCTGAGGAATAATTTACTCAAAACAAGCTCACATGTCCTGCTGAAAAACTACTTGTTGGTTAGTTTTGTCCTGCTTCAAGTGCAGCAAGATATTTATACCAAAAATAAGATCTTATGTTTTTCAGGTGCAGTGACTCTAGTAAAGATTGCATCAAAACAGCTTCCGGTTCCCCTCCCTTTCTACTCAATGTGCTTTAATTGTACATGCTAGTGACAAACAAATCACTGCAGTTCCTTTTGGATCAGACTACCAAATGAAGGCCATTCTTTTTCTACACTGACACGACAACATTAAATGTCAACATAGTTAAGAAGAAGTACAAAAGCCCAACACTTTGAATATTTTTGCTCCAGCTGTTCTGATGCGTCTTGAAAGAAACTTGAACAAATACCAGCTTGTGTGTGTTTCCACAGATATTGACGAGTGTTCCCAGAGCATCGGGAACCTCTGCGTCTTCCAGTGCGTTAACGTGGTAGGCAGCTACCGATGTGCCTGTCCTCCTCATGGGTATGTCACAGCAGCCAATGGACGCTCCTGTAAAGGTTAGTCTCACTGCGGCCTCCTGTCTGTGAGGCTGATGTGACGGACGCTGCGCCAGCCACGACTCAGTCACATAAAATTGTTCTCCTTTGTAAAGTAGCGTCAGCAGAAGTAATCAATCTGATCTAAAGTATTTGTTTGGTACGTCGTAGTTAAATTCGAGGTTAGTTTTCATGTGACGTACCTGAAAAGCCCATAAGAATATATAAACCTTTAAAATCAGTATCCTTTCTCCCATCATACAAACTACTTGCAAATACAAAGTTATTGAATGAACCTCTAATTGTCAGGTTTTTATTATTCTGTTTTCTGTTGGTTCTGTTCACAGATATTGATGAATGCATGACTGGATCTCACAACTGTTCCTTCTCTCAGACCTGCTATAACCTGCAGGGCAGCTTTAAGTGTCTCTCCTTCGATTGTCCTCAGAACTACAAGAAGGTGTCGGATACGTGAGTCTCATCATCCAAGCTTTTCTTCAAATCCTTTCTGAAAATGTTTTTCTCAACCTTGATTTTTTTTTTTTTTTCTTTTTTGTCTTCGGTTGATTTAAGACGCAACATTTTAAGGCATGAATTGGAGCAACATTAAATTTGATATAAAGAAATGTTTTTAGTGATTTTTTTTTTTCTAGGCCACATCACTTTTCACTTTGTACAAACCAGCACAAACGTAGGACAGTTGATTGACACCAAATGTTTTTATTTTTGCAAATGTGAGCAGGGCCAGAGGAATGGTTGACCTCTGATGACCCCTGGAGAACATTTTTCTTAATATCTTCAAAATGATACCAGCACAAACAAAACTTTTTGCTGCACAAACGCAGCCGAGTTGATTGACACCTATTTCGTCTGATTCGAAGAAGGTGGGGGGGGGGGGGGGGTGGGTTGACCTTTGATGACCTCTTAAAACATTCCTTTACATCTTGAAAATGATAGCGGCACAAACGAAAATTTTTGCTGCACAAACGCAGCACAATCGTTTGACACCAATGTTGTCTGATTTGAAGAAGGTGGGGTGGGGGGGGGCAACTTCACTCAGGTAAAATGAGCAGGTCACTCTTGGAAAAGAGGTTTTTAATCTGAATGAATAATTTTCCTGGCTAAACAAAACACAAACTCACTACAACGGTTGCTTCTATATTTCTTTTCTCGTGCTGTATTATTTCTAGACACTGCGAGCGGATTGGTTGTCCTCCCAACTCCATAGACTGTCAGAACTCTCCCTTGCGGATCACGTACCATCAGCTGAACTTAAAGACCAACACCATCACTCCGGCTCAGATCTTCCGCATCGGACCGTCGCCCGTCTACTCTGGTGACAACATTGTCATCAGCATCGTCAAAGGCAACGAAGGGGGCTACTTCAGCGCCCGCAAGCTGAACAGTTTCACAGGTGCCGTTTATTTGCAGAGGAAAGTTGGCGACCCCAAGGACTTCCTGATAGACGTGGAGATGAAGTTGTTGAGGAAGGGAACGTTTACCTCGTTCCTGTCCCGACTCTACATTTTCATTACATCCAATAAGATGTAACACCAAAGACAGAAGAACAAATGACTCACAAGGTGCTAAATGCTTTTCTTTTTGAGACTTAAAAAATATCTGACTTTTCAAGGGCGGCACCAGGACATTGCAGGATGTGGCAAGACTTCCCTGAAGACTCACCGGGGCAGTCGTATCTCCAAAGAAATCTGGATTAAACTGCATACGGTAGTTCAATTTGACTTATCTATGGCTGCTCACATAGCAGCGCACGGTAATCCTTGGAATATTTCAAACATACATTTTTGTAGATGCGATGGACGGAAGATCTTGAGAATTTTTTGCAAAAATTGAACCAAAATGAAAATTTAGTGTGACATGTTGTGACAGAACCGAAATAGATTAAAGATTTGCTGCTGTTGGATCAGCCGTCTTCTGGTTCTGCTCTGCATCCCCACAACCAGAACCAAACATGGAGACTCAGCGTTCAGCTTCTGTGCGCCACAAATCTGGAACAAACCTTCAGAAAACTGCAAAACAGCCGAAACACTGAGTTCCTTCAAATCAGGGTTAAAAAAGATCGCCTGCTTAAGAGTTGCTTTTGAAACATAATAAATGAAATATTGCCGATCATTTGCCGGTGATTTTGATGATGACACTCATCAAAATGTTTGTCCCTGGTTTCTCGGTTGGTGACTGTACGGTTTGGGTTGTTTTGTTGTTGTTGTTTTTTTTTACTGTTTTTAGGATGAAATGTCTTGTTGCTGAAATGTGCTATACAAATAAACTTGATTGATATAAAATTGACTTTTTGTGGTGCTGTTCACATAGCTACAGACTTAAGTTAACAGCAATATTTTTGGTTTATTTAACTGGTCATACGGGGGAAAAAAACGGGTGTTCATTTTTCAGTCATACTTTCACCAGGTTATTCATACATTTAGTAATTTTTATGTATTAAAATCAGTTATTTCTACATGTTTGTAATTTTAGAACTGGTTCTGATTCACCTGCTCTTCTGGTCAAATTAAATCCTGGCAGTGTAATTGGATCAAATTCCGTCATCCAGATTCCCAAAACGTTCCCTCTGATGATGTTCCGTGTTCATTTTGCCTTGATGAAAGCCCGTGTGTTTCTGCTTGGTGTCCTCCCCTTTCTGAAGAAGAAAGTTTCCCGTGGGAATAGAAGAGTCTAAACAATCAATTCCTTCTATCGTGTGCAGACTAGATTTTCCACACAACACCTAAAATAATAAATTTCACCTCTGGGTGTTTCTATTCCATTCAACAAAGCAAACCCACATAATTTGACTTTAATTCAGAGCGGGCCAACGTCTCCACCTGCTGGTGGCAGCAGGCCTGTCCTTCACCACCGATGCACGTTTGGAATCAACGTTACGGATTCTGCGTTTCTTAACATGATGCCAGTCTTTGACCCTATTATTGGAATAAAAAGCTTCACGCTCTGGCCTGTTTTTCTCCCTGCTTTTATCAGTGAGTGGTGTGGCGCTCCACCCTTCTGGTGTCACCACCCGGAAAGTGTTCCGTTTGTCCTGTGCTACCCAGCCTAATAATATATCCCAATAGATGGTGTATCAACTGGAAACTAGGGAGGGGAGTTTTCTCACACGTCACTAAACAAACAGCTGGACTGATACCGGCGTGGGTGACGCTGTTATTTCAAGGGCCAACCTGTCCTGCGGCCCGGTGGTCCTCAACATGTCGGACGAGACTCTGCCTGTTGAAAATTGGCTACTAAAGTTACTTATAAAGAGCTGAACTTTTAGTGATGTTTTTGTCTAACCCTCACACTGCTTCCACATCTAAATGCTCAAACTTATTTTCTGTACCAGCTCATCCAGGATTGACGGGTTTTTTTATTCGCCGGACGTCAGGCGGTGAAATTATACATCACAAATAAACTTGGGCAAACAGACTGCAGCATCAGTGTAGGCGTGTTGGTGAAAAATAATAAATATTGCAAAAATATTGCAAAAAAAACCCCAACAAAAAATCAAGTCTGACATTTTGACCGAGAGTCATCAAAAAGCAGCCAGTGTGACTTCAGCCGTGCTGATCCACTCGAGGAGGTGAAGAGATGAATTAAACCTTTTCTCCTCAGTTTCTCACATCCTAAACCCACCAAATGTGTCTCCTGGAAATCAACGCTGTCCCTTTTTGGTTTGACCGCCCAACAGAGCTCGAAACCCCACCAACACTGAGGGAAAATGTTGCAGGAATGAAACATTTTCGTACGTGGAACAGTCATTTCTACAAAGGCAGATTTCAGCTGAAGCCTGACACAAAGCAGGAGAGAGAAAAAGTGTCACTTGGTAAAAGGAACCTGCTTTTTCACACAGTAAAAACAAAAGTAGGGTCAGTCTGGGAGAAACAGGAAGGAGCCAAAGTGCTACTAGGGAAATTGTCATGACTTAAACATGAAATAAGTAGAACCACCACGACCTACAATGAACATAGTTCAATAACATGCATAAATGAGAACCATAAACACTTTAATCATCTTTTTCAGAGATAGCAGAAACATACCACCTCTTCAGTGATCCTAGTGGCTTTGAGGATTACCCATAATACCTTGTATTCTAATGGTGACTGCAGTATAACTTCTGACCAGCAGATGGCGCATTTTCGCAGGATTCAACCTGAACCGTTTTAAAGCGCGTTTACACACACAGGCCATGGCAGCAGAGAATATTACTCGTGGTTTTCCTTGAAGGAATCCTAATTACAAGTCTTCCTGAACGCAGCAGAGGGGTCGGGAGGCGAGTTGTGGAGAGGTTTAAAGCGAGTGATGTGGAACATTTGTTTTCCAGCTCGTCAAACCATCGTTTCAGCGAACGACGTCTCCACGGAAAGCTGAACCCGAATTACTGGGAATTGTGTGTCCACCGTTGCCGAGACGAGAAAAGGCCTCAATCTGCGCCGCTTCCATATAAGTCACCGCGCTGGATCAAACAGAACGGCCCGCCTCAAAGGAAAACTGCCCGTCTTTCATGTGAGCTAATGAAGTTCAGAAGTGAGTGCGGCGTTTGAAGTCGTCCAGCAGTGTGTTTGTCGAGGCTGGGTGGGTTTTGCCTCAGAGCCGGCTCAGATGCCACAGGTCAACCACGCTGAAGGCCTGCGGACTGTAGAGGCCTTTGTACTCAACAATTGATGCTCACACAGGTACAATGGCGGCCTTTGATCCTCCGGTCAGCTGCATTCGCCCAAAAGTCAGAGAAGGGCAGCGATTATGAAGCTCAAAGCGCCTCCATCTCCACAAAGAGAGGCAGGGACACAAATTTCCACCTGAAGGCTACGCATACTCTTCGTCCACAAAACGCAGGGTTATCTGCTTTGCTATTTATCGTTATCAGTAGCTATTTAGATGGATTATGTAAGAAATTTTCAAGCCCCTTGAGCTTTTTCTGAGCTTTTTCAAATTGAAAACTTAAAGAAATATAATTGAATTCTAGATTAATATACTTCATTCATTTTTTCTCCTTTTACAATCTCCTTTTGTATCTATAGCACCTTCCCAATAGACATTTCTTGACACTCAAGGACACAAAATGCAAAAAATCAATTGAAAGAGTCGAGGTGGATGAGGATGGCGAGAAGTCCAGAATGAGGAAGCCGCTTGTGGTTCCGGTGAGCGCCGTTTCAGTGCGAAAAACAGACTGGAAATGCTCGCGGTGATTATTGCAGAATGGACGGGAGTGACGATGGAAGGCAAACTATTTTATGTCGGAGAGGAAATGTAGATTGGAAAAGTCAGAGGGGTCTGTGGTTAAAAAAAAAAAAAAACCGTCAGGGTTGGTGTAACGGCAGCAGTTTGGAGGGATGACGGGACAGTTCCCATGACGAGAGGAGAGTAGATGATGGCAGAAGTTAGGGAGGATGAAAGAAGTTGTGAGGGGGGAGGGCGTCTCAGTGACAGGCTGCCAGACGCTTGGACGCTCTGATGAAGTCACACGTTGTCCCATTTTAGAGCAGGATCGATAAATGCTAATGTAAATTAAATAAAGAAATTTGACCTTGTAGTTTAATACCTTGAAACTCTGTCTCTAAAATTAGACTCATTCCCAAATCAACATTTTACAACAAGATATTTAGGGTTATATCTTTGTTTCTGTGCAAATACTGACATTTCTGCGCGATTCTTTTAGTTCGGCATTATTTAGCCAAAACCCAGCTGTGCTTAGGCAGTTGAATTGTGTTAGTGGTTGTGGTTGTGGTGGTACAGCTTCGTAGAACTTCGTCTCAGCCCGGCGTTCTGGTATAAAAGCCCAACACTCCCTCTTCCCGCTTCCCCCCGGCCGCCTGGCCGCCCGCTGGCCAGTTAGGAGATGGAGCGGCGAGATTTCCTGGGGGTCTAGTTCCACTTTAAAAACTTCATCTTCAGGAAGTCATGACAACGTCTCACCTTGAAGAACTGTCCACCCTTCAGCAACATTTTTACCGGCGTTACACTGAGCTGCAGCTCTCATAACGAGCTCAGCAGAAGCACGGCTCCACCACATGTTTGCTAATTGTTGCTCGCTAGTCTGAAGGATCTGAGTGGGGGGGGGGGAGTCAACACACCAGGCAGGTTTGCGATAAGGGAATAACCTTATTGAATGACTTAAAGCTCAAAAATGTTGATTTTAGATCATTCTGTCCCTTTCAAGAAACTTTTACAAGTTATTATTTGATTTGTAACTCCACCGTATCTGCACCTTTATGTATGTCGGACCCTTTTCAAGGCTTGTCATTATAACACAGTGTGAGTTTTTATTGCCACCGTTGAAGTTCTCGCAGTTGAGCTCAAACCTAAACGTTATTCTCCTGGCACTGTGCACGATAAAGTTCTTTTCATTTTACTTCGAAGTTTGTTTCTGAATGAAGGGATGAACAGAGGTAACAATCGTTGACGTGTTTGTCTCTGGTCTGATTCACAGGTAGCTTTGTGAATCACCGGGGCCTCAAGCTGATCAGATTAAATGATTCATTTGCACCTCAATGTGACGGGGTTACCAATACTTCTGAGCTCAACCTTGAATGCGTGTGATCAATAAACTTGCTGTAATCAAGTAGGTGCTCTGTGCATAAAAACAACAACAGAAGAGCAAATAAATAATACAAAAAAACCCCCCCAAAAAATCAAAAATTTCCGCCTTAATCTTCAGAGGTGCTGAAACATTTTTGTACGGCAGCAAGAAAGTACAGGTCGTTCAGTAATTACTCTCTGCATACCACAGTGGGTGCAGTGGAGCTATTATCAGCTCTGTCTCGGCCCTGAGGCGCTGGGGTTTTCTCTCCGCTTATCTTTCCAGACTGCTGGTTTCACAGCAGAGGATGGGTTTGCTGTGGCGACGACGGCTTCCACTTTTTTGTCTCACGTCGGTCATTTCTGGTGTCTTTTGCGCGGCTTCTTTAAAACCTATAGACAGGAGCCGCTGCGCTGACGCGTTGCAGACGTGTCAGAAGTCGGCGGTTTGCTCAAGCTTCTGGGTTTTGTTTTCCCCCGCATGCGTGACACATTAGGAATATATGACAATCATTTGAACTTGTTTGGATCTTATGTTGTTTTGCAATTTGATTTGATTCTAGTTTTCCTCTTATTTCATTCAATATTTTTGTCAAATAAACGCTAAATGGGTGGGACATGTCAAAGATGGCCACCAAAATTCATTTGATGAAATCTGCATGAGTTTATGCTGACCTTCATGGCCAAAGCCATTAGCATCACATATTTGAATCTCACTTCAATTGCAGTTTAAAATGTTTTACTAATAACACACCTCTCCTCGGGCTGCCACCTTATCGTGGTGGAGGGGTTTGAGTGCCCCAATGATCCTAAGAGCTATGCTGTCGGGGGCTTCATGCCCCTGGTAGGGTCTCCCAAGGCAGATAGGTCTTAGGGGAGGGACCAGACAAAGCGCAGCCCGAAGACCCCTATGATGCAAACAAACTTTGGTTCTCGTGAGTTTTCTCCGTAGGGTGGCTGGGCTCTCCCTCAGAGATAGGGTGAGAAGCTCGGTCATCCGGGAGGGACTCAGAGTAGAGCCGCTGCTCCTCCACATCGAGAGGAGCCAGTTGAGGTGGCTCGGGCATCTGGTCCGGATGCCTCCTGGACGCCTCCCTGGTGAGGTGTTTTGGGCACGTCCCACCGGGAGGAGGCCCCGGGGAAGACCCAGGACACGCTGGAGGGACTACGTCTCTCGGCTGGCTTGGGAACGCCTCGGGGTTCCCCCGGAGGAGCTGGAGGAAGTGGCTGGGGAGAGGGAAGTCTGGACATCCCTTCTTAAGCTGCTACCCCCGCGACCCGACCCCGGATAAGCGGCAGAAGATGGATGGATGGATGGATGGACTAATAACACAGCATTTAATTTGAAAGGAAAGTGGTCATATTTTGTGTTTTTACTTGACTCCCTCACATTCTGCTGCTTCCCCGTCGCTGGCAGATTCAGGGGTCGTTTCGTTGCGGCGTCTCTGCATGTGAATGTATGAAATTATTTTTGATTCTCAAAATGTAGATTTAGACGGTGATCAGGGAATGATCTCTCTCAGACACAGAAAGAAAACGAAAACCCGTCTTTTCCCCTCCGGGTCCCAAGTCGAAAAAGGTACCCAGAAGAATCATCAAGCACATAACAAGTGTTAATGATATCCAAACATTTTGCATTTTTTGTGCACTTTTGGTGCATTTACAGATTTCCAGTCGATCGCAATACATTTGGTCACTCTAGAGTTTGCAAGAAAACGTATTTATTGCAATAGTTCACATTTGTTTTGGGCCCTGGTCAATTTGAATTCCTTTTACCCTTGACGTTCATTCAGTGGCAAATTAATCGTTTATTTTGTACTCACAATAACAAATGTAGTGTGAGTTGGTTTAGTGGACCAAAAATACCAGCACCTCTCCCTCCCAACGAGTTAGTTTTGTTTTGTACGATCAGGTTTGATGACTTTCCCCTGTGACGTCATTTCAACGCTCGTTTCCTCACGTGGAGGGAAAAACCAGGATCGTATTCATGAGACTTTGCACTCGCAGCTTTTAGATTCACTTCCTAAAATCGCAACCCGCACAATTTATTGAAATGCTGACAGAATTTCAGAAGTTAGAAAATCTTTTTGTCAATTATTTTTCTCCATAACTTGTGGTTGTTGTTTCAGTCGCCGTGATGCTGGCTGCTCTCTAATGTTTTCTGAAAAAAAAAAAAACACACACACACACACACAAAAGAACAAAAAAAAAAAAAAAAACTACATTTTTGACTGAGAATAAATTACACACAAATTAAAAAAAAAAACACGGTTCATTTGTGGAAGGGACAGTTATTATTAAAGTTTGATGATAACACATTGAAATTAGAACTCTGTGTGCACATGTGTCTGTGCACATGAGCACAAACACATGTGCACATGAGCACATCCCCCCCTTAGGCTTTAAGACTTGCTCACATCACAAGCTGAACATTTTAAGATATTTTACTGAGATTTTATGTGACAAGATTCACACAATTTAAAGTAGAAGGAAAATAAGTTCTATACGCTGCTCAAAAAAAATAAAGGGAGCACTCAAATAACACATCCTAGATCTGAATGAATGAAATATTCTCATTGAATACTTTGTCCTGTACAAAGTTGAATGTGCTGACAACAAAATCCTTGTTGATTGTCAATCAGTGTTGCTTCCTAAGTGGACAGTTTGATTTCACAGGAGTTTGATGTACTTGGAGTTATATTGTGTTGTTTGAGTGTTCCCTTTATTTTTTTGAGCAGTATATTTTTTTAGTAAAAAAAAACAACAAAAAAAAAAAAAAAAAAACGTTTAATGTGTTTCTTTTATGGTGACGATATGTTCCAATGTATCGTCACCAAACCTTCAAATAACCGTCCCTTCAACTTGATGGAAAGATGGAAAGATGTTTCCAAACTCTTCGCATCGCTCGCTGAGTTGCGCCGCAGCGCCGGGCTCCTCGGTCGGTCTGCACGGCTCTGAGCTCTCGATGCTGTAAATAACAAGTCAGCTCAGGAATGTGAACGTCTTCTGCAAAGGAATTTGAGGCTAATAAATTTCTCAAAGCCTCGTCATGCACGGAGCTGCTCGGTGACGAGGAGCTTTCCCGCTCCGCTTTTTAAGCATTCGGTTTTCCTCTACCGTCTGTCGGGGGGAGGGGGGGGTTGGCATGCGCTGATACCGCCTGACACATCGGTGAATCGGAGCAGGGAAGCCCCTCTGTGATTTACGCGCCCCTCGCTCCCCGGGGGGGCAGGCAGTGGTGTGTTGGAACCGGTCCCCGATCACCGAGCCGAGCGCAGCGCCCCGTCCACAGCGAGGGAGCAATTCTTTGCCCTGGATGACAAGCCGAGGAGATCAAATGTGTGCCGTGAAAGTATTCGCGCCGCAGAGTGCAGCCTTTAGGTCGAGGGGAATGCGAACCTCCCGTCTGTTGTGCAGCAGTCAGGCGGACAAAAGGGGCTCAGACTGCGGCCGTCAGCGGCTGGGGGCGACACACTAAGCGTCTGGTGACAGATTTGCCGGGATGCATGACCACTTTACACTTTACACTTTACACACTGTGTGTGGGAGTCCTGGCTGCATGGAGTGTTTTTACTACCGGCGGAGAACAAGTCAGGAATTCCTGCTCAGTCCTGTCCTCATGACATGACATGCCGTGACTTTTAACCGTCTGCAGTCCGGCGAACCTGCGAGTCCTACTTTTTCACAGAGCAGCGGGTCTCAAACTTTGCGCTCGGACCTCCAGACCCGACATCCCAGCCACAAGTTGAATTCCCAGATTTACTCAGGTAAAAGTGAAACAGTAGGTGTTGCTGTGGTGGCGGAGAGGTTACGCACAACCCACATAAGGAGACCCTAGTCCTCCGTGCAGCCGTCGCAGGTTCAAATCCCTGCCTGGTGACGTTTGCTGCATGTTTTAATACTTGCAAATAAAGGCCTCTAGAGCCAAAAATATCACAAAGTAAAATATAGCTGTCCAAGAAATTACTCAAGTCAGAAAAAAAATATATTTGGTAAAAAGTCTGCAGAAACACTGATCAAGATCAATTATTTAAAAATGACATCCTCAGACAGACCAAAATATAAAGTTAAGTGGAAATTTTGGTATTTTAAGGATCAAATACAACATGGAAAATTAACCTTTGGTCCTTTTCAGACATCAGCTGGATGGGATGATGTGCAATCGACACATGAGGAGCATCAATGCTTCACATGAGCAGGATGATGATGTCAGCCTGTTCCGCTGTAACCTCCTGTTTCAGTTGTTTGTCCATCTTTGGCTGTTAGATACACGCTGCGCAGCAGTGAAAGTCCTTTTCTACAGCTACCTCTCTGCTCTTTCTTCCATGTTACCACCTCATCAACCTTTGAGAGGAAGCTGCTCCTCTGAGCTGCAGCATCTGCCCCACAGATCAGTTCCTCCCTCACACAGCTCCTTCAGACTAGCGGCTGCAGCAGTTGGCAAACCTCACAGCGAAACCCCGTCCATTGTCTTGTGAAGGTCTGTGTGAACAGGAGTGACCAGGTGTCTTAATAAAGACATAACATAGCCAGACCACGCTGGATGGGAAGATGTTGAACATGGGAGAGTTGAGGCTTGACTTGGAATAGACCACTGTTACGATCCCAATGAAGCACTTTGCTCCCTGAGAGGTGGAAGCTGTGAGACTCATACTTCCTTTGAAAGGTAAAACCCTCAAAGAGGAGCAAAAAATAAAAAATAAAATAAAACCCAAACGCTGGCAGATGATGACGGTTCTTGTGGTGACTCACCACCTGTTTCTGCACACTTAAATCTGCCGCCGGTGGTCAGGCCAGCTGTATTTTTCTGCTCAGCGACAAAACTAAACTCCCAGACAATCATCGCTCCAGACAAATACAGCTGGAATGTGTCCAAGGTGGAAATGGAGACAAGACAATGCACGTTTCTGGACACTTTTGATCAGTTTGCACACCAGTAAACAGTACCGGTTACGTTATCCGTGACAGACTGGAATCAAAAATCCATGCAGGTTCACCTTGCTGTCTCAATTAAGACGACTTTCTGCACCAAAGATAAACGTTTGTTTCTGCAGGAAACAGATCTCTTCGCTTCTCTTGGAATGAGTTCCAAAGCCTCAGAATAAATATAAACTTTCCGTTCTTGAGGAGCCTCAAGCTGTCTAAACAGTGATTGAGGGGAGGAGGGAGGCAGCAAAAAGCAACATGAGGCAGTCATGGGAAAGCAGGAGGCATGATGTCAGGAAGAAAGGCTTCTCGTTTCCTACCTCAGAGACACGAACATGAAATTGAATCTCAATTGTTTTTGTTTGACTTCATTTTCATCTGCCAAGTTCAAGAACTTCCGCTCCGGTCGATTTACCTTCATTCGCGCATTCATGTGACGCAACTGGTGTGGAAGCAAAACCACAAACCATCCCTGGAACGGAAACTGACGAAACTGCGGCGCTCGGCTTCACGCATCGACACTCGACTCAACACGAGGGCAGCGAACGCGAAAAAGAAAACCCCACGATCGTCTTTAATAGAAAAAAAATAAATAAATTCAACTTTATGTCCGCTAATATCAGACCGTACGCCCATACAAGACAACATGGAAATCGAAGCCTCCAGCGTATTTCTCGCCAGTAGAATTAGAAATTTTCGTTAATATCTAAACTAGAGCTGCCAACGTTAACGCGTTCTGTTCATCTGAAAATGTCAAAGCAGATTTAACCGGCCGCCTGTTGAAGCTCCACGCAGGAGGGTTGCCTGGTTCACAGCAGGGAGCAACAGCAGATTACAGGTTTCCATTAACTGGCAGCAACAAAAGTCGAAAAATATCCACATGTACGAGCTCGAGACTTCACACGTGCAAATTCTGCCGGTCGCTCGGGTGGAGGAGAAGAAGCGATTGTCGCCTCATCGTTCCACAGGAAACAAATGCAGAGGGGCGTTTCGAAATGAAAAACAAAATGACTGCATTTAAACCTTCCTGAACATAAAAACTTGGAATGCTGAGGATATTCAGGCATGTTTGGTTCGAGATACAGAAGCATTGTTTGAAAACGAGCATACGGGTTTTGATATGGGCTAAATGGTCAGTTTCACCCGAATAGCAACTTAGCTTTTCAGAGACCAAGTCATTGCTTGTGTGTGATCTGACACAATATCTAAGATACATCCTTCATATACCTTTGGATCTGAAGACCGCTAGGTACAACCTGTACAATGATTACACGTAATCATAGTTAACATGTATCACAGACGGAGGACCACGAAAATCTTTCAAGAGGTTTGCTTTGTTTTTTTTTTTTTTTTTTTTTTTGGGGGGGGGGGCGTCTGTAAATATTTACAAAAATGACCAAAGCAGAGTCAGCAGTCAGATATTCACACACACACTCACACACACACACGTCCTTGTTTTTCTGCACTAACTGAGGACTTTGTATTGACTTTCAGTCATATTAGTAACTGAATTTATGCCTCACCCAGACAGTTTCCCGAACGCCTACTAGTTAGTCGAACCTTAACCCTAACAGAATTCCTCTAAATCTAACGAAGAGTGAAATGGTGCCGCAAAAAACAAAACAAAACAAACAAACAAGAAAACAAGGACCCCCTGTAAAAAAGTGATCCTCCATGTGAAGTACATGCATGTAGACACAAGCACAACACAGTCAAATGAGTTTATTCAGAAAGTACTTTAAAACGTCACTGATGCCCTGATTTAGTTGCTGGATTCTTGCCGTTTTTCATTGACTGAAAACACTTGAGTCATAATTCTCAGTATTGTCTCAGAGATATCAGACGCCGTGTCACTGGCAAAACTAAGTACTCTGGTATGTATAAAAGCGTTTCATCTCATTCACTGCTCCACCGCCCACAGCTGAGTCTGTGGGTTGTTGCCTGGCTCCTTCTGGACCTTTTTTTTTTTTTTCTTTTAGAAGGAAACCGTCTACAGCTCAGTCTCCATACCTCTGGCTGGTGTTTGAAGCTGGACTTTCTTTCTTTCTTTCTTTCTTTCTTTCTTTCTTTCTTTCTTTCTT